>ML681995.1:920386-949840 GCA_007922195.1 Podocnemis expansa | reverse complement strand
TGTGTGTGTGTGTGTGTGTGTGTGTGTGTGTGTGTGTGTGTGTGTGTAAAATAAAATAAAAAAAAGCTATGCATGGGCAAAATGTCAGTGCCCAATAATACATTTATTAACTATGCCCCTACAAGTGCATCATCCGCTCTCTGCCCACTGAGCTATCTCTATTGAAACTCTCTCTAAAATAGAATACCTCTAAGAAAGTTCAAGCAGCTGCCAAGTTTGTTTGGGTGTTTCTTAATAAAATGTCAATGTACCAGAGAAATGTTTCATCCTTTCCCCAAATGTGGAATTTCTCCCTCAAAATTTTACAGTGGCCTAAGGCACATAATGGGAGATGTTCACTCCTAGACCAGTGACAGGTTTAAGGTCCAGTATCTTCTAACACTGAAGGTCTAGATAAGGGGGCTTCATACCCTTGGCAAGGAGTGAATTACATACAGAACTTGTTTTTATCCTATACTGCACTTGCTTCTGTTTGTGGGTTATTATAAAAACATGTGATTTTTATGTATAGAAAAGGTCTGTAGAGATATTTGGAATACTTTAGTTTTCATCTTTCTTCCCCTCCAACTCCATCCTTAAGCACTGGACTCATGGTTATTTGGTTACCAGGTTTTACTGGTGGAAGAAAACAAGTAGTGATCTCAATTTAAAGTGAAACAAACAAAGAAAGCCACTGATAACCCTCTTGCTAAATATTTTTGTCATAGAATATGTTGCATACAGAAAGCCCCTGATGGTGTGGTTAGGTTTAGACTCAGAGTTAGTAAAGTGCTAAAGCACATCAGAGGTGTTACCATCCAACTGTGCTACCTTTTTATCGGTCCTCATTATTGTAGCATCTGAATACCACACAATCTTTAATGTATAGCCTCATATTAAATCCTGTGAGATAGGAGAGTCCTGCTATCCCCATTTTACAAATGGAAATTGTGCCACAGAGGCACTAAGGCTATGTCTACACTAGCAAATTACCAGTAGTCTGGATTAAGGAGGCTTAATCTGGACTAATTTGATCCCTGTCTGCACTAGCCTTTGCCTAAAACTTAGTTCAAACTAGTTAGTTCAAATGCTTATTTCAAACTAACCACTTAGTTCAAACTTTAGTTTCAACTAGCACAATGTAGTCGTGCTAATTTGAACTAAGCCATTGGCTTGAACTAACCACATTTTTTTTTTACTAAATTAGTTCAAACTAACTTTTTAGTTTGAACCAAAAAAAGTGGTTAGTTCAAACTAAAAAGTTCCAGTTAGTTTGAACTAACACACAATTAGTTCAAACTAATTCCGAACTGCTTAGTTCAGGCTAAGCAAGCCCAAACTAAGCAGTTAGATGTAGACATAGCCTATGTGACTTGCTGACAGTCATACGGGAAGTCTGGGTGGAATAGGTTTTGAACGAAGGGCTCCCAAGTCATAGAATAGTGCCCTAACCCTTGGAACATCCTTCTTTCATCACCAACTTGCAATTATCCTGTAAGTCATTTGTCATTTTCCCGCTGTTAGATAATAATACAGCTCAAACTCATAACAGTATAACCTTAATATCACATGACACCTTTATATATTCCACATAGCCTTTCCTATATCTGCATCTATCTGCACTTAGGTGATTTATAGTAAAATTTTCTAAAATACCTACGTCCCATTTTTTAAGACCTAGGTACTCATGGTATGTCTACATAGTAAAAAGAAGCATGCAGCTGGCCCATGCCAGTTGACTAGGGCTTGGGCTGTGGGCCTGTTCTGTTGCTGCACAGATTTCCAGGCTCAGGCTCTGGGACCCTCCCACCACAGAAGGTCCTGGAGTTCAGACTCCAGACCAAGCCCGGAAGTCTACACTGCAATTAAACAGCACAGCAGTCTGAGCCCTGTGATTCTGTATCAGCTGGCATGGGTCAACCATGTGTTTTTCGTGATGTATAGATGTTCCCTTAAAGGCTTGGACTCCAAATGCCTGTTTTACTTATGAAATTGGATTCAGGAGCCCAGGTAACTAAAGCACTTTTGAAAAGAAGACCTTTATAAACTAGTCCATACCAGGGCCATCCCTACAGGGGCACAGGGCCCTGGGTGAATCACCCTCTGTGGGGCCCCACTCAGCCCCTCCCTGCACTGGGTGGTATGGCTGACTGGCCCAGAGGGGAGGGGCAGTCCCGCTTCCGCCTGCACCAGCCGTTCCCCATCCAGGGGATGGGACGAGTTGGCCAAAAGTGACAGCCGGGTTCAGCACTCTCGCTCTCCCCCTCCACCCGTTGCCACACATGCTGCCTTCAGCTCTGTGCCAGAGGCAGTGGGAAGGGGGCGGGAGGCAACGTGGTTGGGAGAGGTAGGGGGAACTCTGAACCCAGCTGCCACTTTTGGCTGGCTCACCCCATCCCCTAGATGGGGAACAGCCAGCTGTGGGGGGGCAGCAGTTCAGACCCCACACTGCCCTACTCACAGCAGGCCAGCGCATTGCCCACAGAACTGTGGGGCCCAGGGCAATCACTCCTTTCACCCTCCCACCCCCCAAGGACCAGCCCTGGTCAATACAGATCCTTTCTGTGGACCAGATGATCAGCGCCACTTTTCAGCCAGTGCTATAGTATGTACACTCACCTTTTTTTTCCCCCTCCCCCTTCAATTTTCTTGGCTAAAATCTGTTAGATAGAAGAAGTTGGCTGATCTTACTTTTTCTAGACTGGAACCTTATGCCTCTTATGACCATTCATGGAAGAAATAAATCTATTTGCTGTTAATTGGAATAACAATGGCACTGATAGAAATGTCAGATTTTCAATGTTAGATTATTTGTTTTCTTTGGGAAAAGGTTTGAGCATAAAGTTCGTTGCAGGAAATGTTAGTGAAGATTCTGCTGATGGAAAAGCATCCACGACATGCTGGCTCTGAGTGAGCCCTGGTCAAACAAAGTTACTGCCAGGGATGAGAAGGAAGTGTGGTGAATTACACTGAGGTTGATGCAGGTGAAAGAGTAAATATTACTAAATAATAGAGTTGAGGTCTAAGACTTTCTCATGGCTCAAAAATGTTGGCAGGTCATAGCAGCAGCAGCATGACTTTAACTTCCCAAACACAAGTAGATGGTTTTGACCATTGCTTTCTGTGGCACTGTTGCAAGAGACACAGAAGCTGAGAGCTGGAAGGAGTGCATAAAGAATGAAGATTCCTTTGGTGCTTGTCCCTCTTTTCGAAAAAGGGAGAAGATGGTAGGATGGATTATCGTGTTGGGATTACCTCCTCCCTTGCCCAATCTAGCACAAAACGTATGGTGGAAGGATTGGGAAAGGAGGATGTAAAGGTTATGGATACATTTTTTTTTTTTTACCACATGGAGAAAATCCTAAGCAAAGGGAATTCTTTTCTGTCTAGTTAAAACAACTCTTTCTGCCCTGTGCACCACCAAGGAAGCACAAATAGTATAGAAAAGGACCAAGAATGTGATCCTAGATCTCACTAAGGGTATGTCTACACTTACACTTTAAATCAAAATAATGATGGTTATTTCGATTTAAAGTAGTGCATGTCCCCACTAGCTTTCCTTATTTCGAAATGAGGAACTCCTGCATTGTGAAATAAGAAACAGTCTTTTCAATATAATAAAACCTGCCTTTATATCAAAATGACAGTTAAATTGAAACCATTGTATTGAAATAATGCAGTGTAGATGCTTTATTTCAATTTAACTGTTACTTTGATTTAACACTTTTTGCCCTTGCCCTTCCCAGGGTGCCTTCCTGTTTCTATATATTGGTTGGGGGCATGGCCCTTCTTGAGGGCCATCTTGCCACACCTCCCATGGAGTCCCTCTCTTAAATTGAGCTAGCTAGTCCTGTCCATGGACATGGTAGTTCGATTTGGGTTTTGAATGGGGACATGTTAAATCAATTTAACTTAAATCAATTTAATGATTGTTATTTTGATTCACTTCGATCGATTTAAGTTAAATCAGTTTAACAATCTGAGTGTAGACATAGCCTAAGATCTTACAAAGAAGTGTTACTTGCAGCATCATTTTTTTTAAAAAATAAGGCCTGTCAGAAATAGCATTAGAAGCATTTCCAAAACATGAACCCACCCTCCACTCTGTCCTGCCCCCACACTAACAGTCATTAACATTACTAGTCTGAATCACTGTACTTTTGGACAAAAACTTTTCCTGCTGTCCACAAAATATGGAAAAATGGAAATGGAATGGTGAGCCAAAATTGTAAATCTTAATTTTGGAGAGCCACTCCCACACCCCAATAAAACCCCAAAATAAATTTGTCATCAGTGCCATTACTCAGCAAGAAAACACCAATCTGTACTCATCATGTGATTCAGGAAACAAAAGAGAGCAAATTTATAGCTTTTTCTCATACTTCAGGAAATTTGCCCTGAAGTGATATGTGCAGGTAAATACAAAATTATAATAATCTAGTCTTCTGCTAGTTTGAAGGGTTGGGTACTTCTGTTGTTGTACCCTACTAAACCCGTGTTTCCCTGAATAACAAAGGAAAAAGTGTGAGAAACTGAAAGTCAGAGAGAGGGGAAAAACAAAGAAACCAGACCCTGCTGGTTTGTGATTTTAAAACAAATGTAGTACCGTAGAACCTAAGAGTTATAAATGCTTGGGAAGGGAGATTGTTTGTATCTCTGAAATGTTTGTTACTCTGCACAAAATGTTTTGGTGTTTCTTTCATAAGTTTACAAGTGAATATTGATTTAATACAGCATTCAAACTTTCTCATGCAGAAGAGAAATGCTGTTTTCCCTTAATTTTTAGTAGTCTATATATAACACACAGTAGTTTGCTGTATTTGCTTTTTCTCTTTTGTCTCTACTGCTGCTTAATTCCATGTTTCTGATTCCACATAAGGGGTGTGGCTGACTGCTCAGTTCGTAACTTTGGTGTTTGTAACTGAAGTCCTACTGTACCAGGGAAAAAAAAATGCTTTGCTTGGCTCTTTTGCCACTTCTGCTACTAATTATGCTTGAACTGTTTAAAAAGAAATATTGAAAGATGCATTAAAAAAATTACGTACAAAGACTAAGCCTAGTATAAACTGGTTTCTGCAGACATAAATCAAATGTCATCTTTTATCCTTCATCCACAAGCAGCCCACATTAAAATACTTTGAGACTAGACCTACAGATTCTATGTCACCCTGATTATCAGCAAGTTTCTTCCATTTGAATCTGACTGGTGAGTGCATCTCTCTCTCCCTCCCTCTCTGTCTGTCTGTCTGTGTTCTCTAAAATTAGATTACTGTCTTCCTGAAATGATCACATGCATATTTGTTGAATAAAAATTAAAGAAAAAGCTACGGAGGAGGAAAAGATAATATATATTACAGAACAGCACTGGTGAAAGTAGTAAACATATGAAAAATTGCAAAATGAGTCAAGAGACTGTAATTTCCCAAAATCAGAGCTAATGGCAGAGTGTCCTATGAAAGCGGAAGGTAGGAAAAGAGAGCATCAGTGTATGTCTCAGCTTTAGGATGACTAAAAAGGTCTTCAACTCAATGATGAGATCACAGGATGCTAAATCAATGAGAATTTTTTCTCTCTGGAACTGTGAAAGTTGCATGTCTGAATCACTTCTCCTTTTATTGCTTCCTTGTACTCTTTTGGTGCTACCCCAATTTCCAGGCATTCACGCTTCAGAAGAATTTGTCAAATCTCCTTGAATTACTGTTGAATTAATGGATGATGTCATAAAAGGTCAAATTCTCAACAGACTGAAAAATCTGGTATTCCATACATATGAACTTGTATTTACATCTCTGTATTGTTGCAATAGCCACAATTATGAGTGCAAATAGAACATTTAGATTTTTAAGTATTCATATGCACAGAAGCCTAATTCATGTGCTGAGGTGTGGTAACCGTACTCAAATTTTTGCACCTGAACATCAGGCACCCTTTTAAAATCTTCCCCAAATGACTATATTTGTTAAACCAACTATTAAAATTATACACACAAATTCTGTGTTTCAGAGCAACAATACTTGCCTGCACAAATATTCATTTGTAAGCAAACAGTTGCTTGTGAATACTGCAGCCACAATTTCAGAGGCTGCTGTTGAGTCACACAGATATTTAACACATAATTTTCAACCAAAAAGAAAACACTTGTTTTTAAAAAAAATCTCTCTGTGATCTGTTGCTCTGTGGAGAACTTGCCAGCAGCCCACATGGAGCTAGTTTGTCACATGATTGTGCCTTTACTGGTTTCCAACCAGTAAACCAAATTCAGAGAGCTGAAAATACCTTAAATACTTGCCTAATATTAGTTTTCTATGTAAAGGATTGTTGTAATGCCAACAAGAATATAGTTAGGTCACCAGCTGGAGAGGAAGGGACCATGAATTGAGTGTCCCTAATCTATCATCTATTTTATGTGCATCCATCATCTAGATTTGTCTCAGTCATTTTCCTGATCCATATAGATATATTGTGATATTGCTTACTATTACTGATGATAATTGAATTTACTCTTGCATAGTTTAGCTGCTGCTTCTTGTACTTGAATTGGTCTTTTCTGAATCCATAGATAATGAACAGATAGTCCTCCATGGTGTCAGCATTCCATCAATTTTCCAAATTTCTTTTGAAATCACAAAGTAGCACTGTGGCATACTGGACACCAGGGAACCACATAGGAAAACTTGAGCCTAAGATTATACTGAGCCCTCTCATGTCATGCCAAAACCTTGTGAAGTATATTAACTTACATTCTTTTAACTTATTCTACTAATGGTTACTTTTATTTTGAAATGGTCAAAATATTCTGAATTTTTTAACTTCCATCCCAAAAAAATATGAGGAATTGTTTTTAGCTTGTTGATCAGCCATAAAGATGGTTTAAATTTTTAATTTTTGAAAAACTTTGGAATGGGTGAGGTGACACAACAGAAATGATTTTTTTTAAAGCGCCTGATATTTGTCAATGTTCTCAAATCCATCCCCACTTTGAATATAGCGTAGGTATCCAAAAGGCAAAGGCACCATTGATTAGTCCTACTAACATTAGACAATGTTGGTGTTGATTGTTGCACTGTGTGTGCTGTTTTGGGAAAGAAAAATTGAGTATACAAGCTGTTTGCTTTGTGTGGGTCTTTCAGGTGCATCTTAAAAGTTACAGTTATGTCTGCTGTGATTAGAAAGTAACACATAAATGTAGGAATTTCTTGCAAAAGTGAAAGCGGGGGGGGAGGAGGAACGGGAAGTCCCTTCCCATGAACACCTATACTCAGAATGGTTGTGTTGTGCTCCTGAAGTGCTAGAGAAAGTAAGTCTTCTTTCTGATTTACCTATTTATGTTGGCTCTTAGCATATACTGTAGTGGCTAGTACCTCTGCTTAATATGCAGAAGGTCCTGGGTTCAATTCCCAGGGGATTGGACTTGATGATCTCACGAGGTCCCTTCCAGCCCTAAGATTTGATTGATTGATATGTCTGTATTGCAGTCAAAAGTGTAACTGAAGTACATGTAGACATGCCCCAAGCTAAATTGAGTACCAATATGCTCACATATCAAGGAGCTGAAGAAGAATTTTGTGAATCCATCCGGAAAACAATATACGTCAATAAAGTCTCTTCTGATAGGTTGGGCTTGTGGCATCACCTATTATTAAACTCACCTGACACTTTCTATCATAAGCCCCTATTTTCAGTGCCTTATAACTTTGCCAAACTTCAACCATTTGAGCTGAAATTTGACATGCTGGGTGTCTGTTCCATGCTGAATTATTTTGCAAAATTTCAGCCAGAATGGTTAAGCATTTCTAAGAACGAGAATAATGCAAAATATGTTGTTTTGCCCATGTTAAGGAAAATACTTTAACGTTCCCATGCTTTAAAATATGGCAGGAAGAATGCCTTTTGGTAGGCATGTACTCTTTGTCATCCCTGTGAAAATCTGTCCAGATTTGGACACATCGTAGTGGTTTGGAAAAGTTGCAGTTTGCACATGCCCCATAGAGATTCACAAGAGCTTAACAGCTAAAATCTCTGATGAATAAGATTCTGTCCTCACTGAGCATGCTTACATTTCTCACAATTCCTACTATTAGTCAGGCAGTATGGATACTATTCCTATAAAGTAACCAGGCCTGCTCCCTCTCTTCACAGCTCATATGGCATATGTGTTATCCCCTATAGAATGAGCAGGCATTCTCCATTTCCACAGAACAACGGAGTCTGCTCTAGACCAGGATTATGGTAACTCAGAAGAACTTTCTTATAATAGATGCTTTCGGTTGTAATAGGGCTGGGCACTAGAATTTAGAGCAGGGAACCTGCCTCATCTATACTCTGTGACACTCTTCCTCTGCTGACCCCTAGCCCAATGGCTACAAGGGACTGTAGATGAGGCAGCTATTTTAAATGTAGAGGGAATAAAACCCAGAACACGGAAAGGGAAAGGGGTAGATTGAGGGACTGGAAAGGGCATGGGTTAGAGACAAACTGGTAGTTGGGGGAAAGACTGGAAGTTCTTCAATAATTAAGATAAGTTACTGGGAAAGAATCATTGGCCTAGTCTAAACTAAGGCACTAAATTGACAGAAGATATGCAATCTATGTGCTGCAGAATGTGTATCTCACATTGACTGACTTACTTCCATTTGCTGTGGCATCTTCACTCACCTGCATCAGAAGGAAATGCTCTCCCTTCAGTGCAGCATTATTCTTGTTACACGGGTGGACTTACTGCATTGAAGGAAGAGCACTTTCGGGATCAGTTGAGTGGGTCTACACTGGCTGCTCAATTGATTTCACTGTGTTGATCCATGTGGATCGATGCAGACTTTTTAGTGTAGACGTGGCCATAGTGTGTGTCAGCACAAAGAACTCTGTTACCAAATTTGCCTACTAACTGGGGTATGCTCATTTATTAAGGTTACTTTCTCTTTGGGAAAGTGGAGGAGATGGTAATTCTATTAGTGTAGTGCTTATGTCACTTGTGTTTCTATATGGAGCTCACTTCTCCCTTCTGCAAGCTCTCTCCCAACGGAGTAACCCTTCTGGGACCTTGACTTCCCAGGACTGGATTCTTCCAACCCCCAAATCCAAATAACCACCCAATATACACATTTCATCAATTAGCAAGGTGCATCTGAGCAGACTGGGTCTATCAGCACTCTCAGCTGACCCCTTATATGTCCCTGAACTCAGCAGGCTGGGTCACACAGCACTTTTTAGCTGCTACCCTTATATGCCCCTGGAGTCAATCAGGCTAATATCTCCATCAGTGAGTAAACCTTACAGGGTTGTGGGCATCACAGGGATCTTTGGCTAGGTAAGAGAAGGGTTGCTGCAATGCAATATAAAGAAACCAAGACCACGAAGGAGAGGGAATGATGTCTTAAAAGAGTCTGGAAACTGGCTTGATTACAAAAGGCATTTTATTGCTAGGTATGTGAAACTTGCACTAATAATAATAATTACAAAAGGAGAGAAAAATACCCCAAAATACCCAGTTACAGCATTAATAAACATACAAGGAAAGAAAACCACCCAGCTACAATGTTACCTAGATTCTATTGTATTAGGCCTAAAAAGACAGAGTCATAATTAAACAAAGAGGGAGAGAGGTGTGGGGGAGTCTCACCACTGTGTGTAGCAGAAAGCTTTCGCGCAGCTCAGGGTCAGAGGCTGGATGGACACAAAGCTCCCACAGCAATCAGCAAAGAAGCCAAGTCCCAGTGGAAATGATACAGCTTTAGATCCAAGCATCAGGACTCAATCCAGACTCTCACAGGATTCAGACAGAACTTAATCAGGACTCACACAGGACACTCAGTACTTACTCTTGGATTTGGATAAAGGTTTTTTATAAGGACTTGTTTAAGTGGACAATACACATTCCTGGCTGGGCGTAATGGTTCAGGGAAACTCACAATACAATCGGGTAGACTCAGTATTTTGGGTATCAATTATCATGTCTATGACTAGAATGATCTGAGAATTGCTGAGTTCGTTCCAGTTTTGGTGTGAGACCCCCATCATGCAATGCTTCCCTGCTTCTTCAATCCCCGAGTTCAGTGCAATTCATGCTTCTTCAATCCCAGGGTCCAGTGCAGTTCTTGCTTTGAAACTTGGTTCTCCATGGTCAATGCAAATGAAGCTCCATTTACTGTGCTAATGGCTTTGGATATGGGTAGATAAGGATGTCTCCCATTTCCTACTGTTTTTGGTTTTCAGTTCAAGCAGACGTTGGGGGAGGCACAGGCTGGACACTATGCTCTGATTCCTCAAGAACACAGAGCTAGCGAATAACAAGTCCCCCCCCCTCCCCATTGATGAGGTGCTTTCCCTGAGCAAATATCCCCATCACATTTTACTTAGTGATACTGGGTCTGATCTTCAATCCATTGCAGCTGTCTCACCAGCTGCTGGATCCAACAAACTAGCATTACCAGACCAATTACTAGTATAATTTGGAAGCCAATGATCACCACAATGGGGTGAAGCAAGATATTTAAAAAACCTGTTGCAGTGGGGCTCCACCCAAGCAAAGTCCCCCACCAGGAATGTTGGTTTGCAGTTTTAACTGTGGTGCTAGTCTAGATTTCTTGGTTGTAGTGTTGAATTTCAAGTTTACCATTCTCTCCTAAGGCTTTGAGTCTTTATAATTCAGCTTGCAAAGAGGAATGTGTTAATAGGTTCTTAATGGCATTGAGACCCATTCCCAGTGAAATGGGGGAAACATCCTTGTATAACTCAGGTAAGCATTTAAATGCTGTACAGTCCATATAGGCACAGTAAACTTAATATTACAAGTAACAATGGTGGTTACATTACAGAAACAGCGATAAATGTAACGTACCATGGGTTGTATTTATTGTCCATTAATTAATACAATATCACATCTTGTTCTTATACATACCCATGCTTTCCCAATATAAACAATAACAGATTCACTTTCCTGGGTAACATCAAAGGAACAATGAGACTTATTTCCAGGCTGTGGGAAGAAGCATTCATCATGTTCTTCCCATGCTTGGTCTTCACAGATGTACCCCAAACCTTCCTTTTTCCTACCTCCCTTTACATTCACTGTATTCCACACATAATCTTTCTGCCATGCCCAAGTGTTATGATGTCTGGAGTACATTACGGAGTTATCAGTCTGTAATCCAGTAGATAACTTTAGTTTCCTTGCCTGCCACAATTATTAGAAATAACTGCAAACTTTGCTGGGGGTGATTATATAAAGCATTAACTAGTCTCCACCAGGACTGGAGAGCCAATTCTTCCTCCGTAACATGGGGCCAAATTAAGTTGATTGCCTCCATGGGAATTTGTCCCTCTGTGGCTTGCTGAATAATTCCCATGATGACATTTTGAGTGAGAGCCTGAGCCTATTCACATGCTGAAGCCACTGAAATATTGTTTTGGAGGGACCGTACCCCAGATACCATTAACCCTTCATCTTTTTCCATAAGTCTTTGCACCCAGGAAACACTTTACTTATTAATTGCTGTTCCTCACTTAACTGTTTCAAAGATGCTGTTAATGGGGTTCCCATTTTTTCCTATATTTTCTGTGGCATATGACAGTTTGTTAGCCATAACTTCAATATTTTCAGCATCAATTAAAGAGACTCCTGCTCCCACCGGTGCAATCCGGTCACTTAATTCTCTTGTAACTCTATTTACATGGTCAGCCCCTTGCCACATTTTTACCCATTTCTCCCAACCCTTATGTCTAGTTCCAATCAAGGGAGTGCATGCAGGTGCAATGTCAGAGATGTTCATGCCTTTTAAATGGATTTGAACCTCCTTTAGAGAGGTTTGAGGTCGAAAAAAACAATTGTTCTTATTGATCCAATTTTAACATGAGGTCCCAAAATTGGAGTTCTTAACTGTCAGAGGGGAGCAAGGTTTGTAATCAGGGGGTCAAAATTTAAAACTGTTTTTTGTTTTCAGCTCAATTCTACCCCATACAGTCCAGGCTCATGGAATCCCTCATAGACTCTTAGGTCAGAAGGGGCCAATATGATCATCTAGTCTGACCTCCCGCACAGTGCAGGCCATGAAACCTCACTGACCCGATCCTACAATGAACCTCAAACCCATAACTAAGCTATTAAAGTCCTCAAATCATGATTTAAAGACTTTAGTACAGAGCATCAACCAGCAACTAAGCCATGCCCAGTGCTAGAGAAAGGCAAAAAAAAAACCCATCACCCAAGCCAATCTGCCCTGGGGGAAAATTCCTTCCTGACCCCAAATATGGTGATCAGTTAAAGCCTGAGCGTGAGGGCAAGTCCACAACAGCCAGTCAAGAAGAACTTCTCTGTAATAACTCAGAACCCACTCCATCTAATGCCCCTTCCTAGGTCACTATCATACCCATCACCAATAGTAAATGGCAGACAATGGCCAAGCCTCGGAAATGGCAATGTGCCCATAGAATTTAAACTAAATTGTTGGCATGAGTTTGTCACAGTATGTGCCCTTTAGTGGAGCTACCCAGTCTGGGGGACCCTGCTGGAGCAGATCATGGCAAGCTAAAGTCCAGGCCAGGGATTTCCAATTCACCAGAAACTGTGATATTTTTACTTGCTGGTGTGATCATGGACAGCTGCAGTTCATCTCCTGGCACCAGAGGCATCTGGCTTCCAACAACGATGACGACACGTAGCAGCATGGCCGCTCCCCAAATAGCAGAGGATACCAGAGCTATCATGCATCCTCCACTGCGTATGTCACTGGCTGCTTTTGCTGATGTATATCTCTCTTAAGTCCACACTGGTTTACAGAAGAATGAAACAGAGTCTAGTGTGGCTTTAGTGTCATAGCATAGCTGGAATGGCTCCTCAGTGGCACTCTGTGTACAGTTGGCAGTACTTTGCGGGGGGCAGCCTGAGTAATTGTTAGCAGCATAGAACTGGTAATGATGCTGTAGAACTAAGGGGTTGCTCCCATTTCCATAAAATCCATGCATGTGACAGAGCCACTTTACTTCCTGGGCTCCAGCAGGCAAACGCTTTCAAAGGTTCAGATGGATCACTGGTTCATCATATGGCCTGGACAGCATCAGACCTCAAACGCTTACAATCAGCAAGGTTTTGTTGCAGAAATAGGAAGTCATGGCTGGTGTTCAGGACCTGTAAGGGGGCAGATGAGAAAAATAAACTCCCACGCTCCCCCCGTATATATTGGGGGAATTCAGAGCTAGCAGTTTAGAGCCAAAGTGGAGCAATGACCTACAGGAGGATGGCCATAATAAGTCAAGGACTTTTCTGACCTTTTACTGCCTTAATATTGGCATAGGCACTGACCAGCCCATCCAATGCATTTTTTCCAAAGGCTCAAAGCCGTTTCTTCTTGCTAGCCAAGAAAGGGTGGCTGGCATGATGTAGAAGACTGTTTATTACATTTCTTAAGGATCAGGCAAGTTACCCTTACATTCTTTGAGCTGTGAAGAATGCCAAAAGTATAGAAAGCAACAAGGAGCAACAAATTTGGAAGTGGGGATTCATGGGCCAGAGCACCTGGGGACCTACACTTCTGTAGCTATTTTGTGTTAAATGCCTTTTCTGAAACATGTTCCTTGAATCATTTTAATGTAAACCCCTATATCCTTCAGGGTTTAACAGAGAAAGATTCAGTTTAAATCTTTGTACATTTACAGATGCTCCAGTAGTAATTGGGCTAACATTCCTGGGTTTTCCACTGTAGCCCTTACAGTGGGTCTTTTTCATGTCCCTTACTCCAGAGAGGACACAGGGACCTGGGGTTGACAGAGAATGGGTGTGTGGGGAATACACTCCAGACAGGGGCGGCAGGCCAAGGGGTGGTTCCCTGAATTAACTCAGTTCTCCTTATGGCCTGAGACAAAGCATAAGTTATGACACTAAGAGGTTGGTGATCATATTTCCTCATATCCTCCCCTAAATTTACTAGCTCTTTCCATATTATTGTTCTAAGGGTTCCTTTCCATTGGCATGGCCCATGGCAGGGAGAGGTTGGGGGGCTAGAGCATGGAGTATGATTGGCAGAGTGAGGACCATTATTCACAAAGGTGATAGCCTGCACAGGCTCTGGGACAGCTCTTTTGCTTGCCTGTCTTTAAAGCCCCAGCCTTTCGCAGCAAATCTGCCTGCCTGCTTGATTTTTGCCACTAGGTCATTCCAGGTGAGGTGTTCCAAATCCACTGCTCCCAGGGTCATTTTAGTCTGAGAATTTAACCCTGCATAGGTGTTCTGTACCAATTCAGGTCCCTGATAATGGAATGTGATAATTCCATTCTTCTCTGTATGGGGTAATGAATAAAAGAGAGCCGCCAGCATTCTCTTTTGAACTAAGTAGGCCTCTGGGGCCTCTCCTGGTTTCTGCTTTTCCACTATGTCCAGTATTTTAAGGGAAGAAGCAGGCAACAATATTTTAAGAGCACTAACCATCCATTCCTGGGGTCCAGCAGTAATTCTCTCCCAAGAACCTATGCCTATGTCCAGTGCCTCTGGATCCCCAGGGTAAGCACATAACAGCTAAATGGGTTAAAACCATGCCATCACCAGTGGGGTACATTTGCCAAATGCGAGCCAGCCATGAAATGGCAGTGTCATGGTTCAGTGGCCCCAACCTCTCAGCAATGGCTTTGGCTTGATTGAGGGACCACCTCACCACATCTGTGACTATCTCTGTTGTGGGGAGATCAGCTCCTGTCACTATGTGTTGGGTCTCCCTTGCAGAAACAGGGGCAACATTATGAATTTGGGGTTAAAAGGGCTTTGGTGGACAGCATCAGGGGGAACATCAATTTTCTGAGGGGACCCAAAATCACAATTCTCCTTTATCCTTACTGCAGCTACCACCCTTTTGTGGGCAGTTTACTGATCTCTGCCTCACACTCCTGATGGCCTGCTGCTGCTTTGTCTGCCTTGTTCTCATCTGCCAGGAAGTGAGTTGCTGCTCTGTCTTTGTCTAACAAAATTATTGTCTGTGTTAGCTCCTTTTCATACTGCTCTGCATTCCTATTTGCCTTGTCTCTCTCCTCTTGCGTATTTCTAAGTAGAGTACCCATTTTAAGATTTTCTGCTATGAACTCTCACCCATCTGTCTCACATTCATCCAGATGCTGTTGCAACTGCTTTTTCTCAAGTTCCAATTCCTGCCTCCCCTTCACCATTTCACCCATATCCAAACGTGCATACAATAACACTCATGAAGGAGCTGCATCCTTTGAACTACCGTGTGGCTTCATGGTTGTACAATATTCTACAAAGCTTAGACTTGCCTCAGTCAGGGGGCTCTGACCCTTGAAGCACCCCTTTCGGCAGGGGCATTTTCTCTTCTTTATTACCCATCTGTCTAACCTGCTTCAGTGTTCCCTCTAATTTTTTATAGGCTATGTGCGTAAAAAAATTTCTTTTGTGAAAATTTTTTGAACCAGCACCTAAATTTGTGTGCACTCCAGTGAGTGTAGTCAAACTTGTGAGTGCAACGAAGTAAGTGTGTATGATGCAAATAATGTCAAAATTTTACTTTGATATGATGATGGAAATGATTTTATAAATTACAAAAGCCTTATTTGAAACATGCTACTTGAAATCACCTTCTTAAAAGTAGCAGAAAAATATTAGCACTGTTGAATTTTTTGTGCATGCTCTATTTTGTGGTGTGCACAGGTTTCACAACCTGTGTGTGCATGCACATGCACACAGCTTAGAGGGAACATAGCTGCCAGCGTTCTCCTGTCTGAAGTGAGAAGACAGAGGAGTTTGTCCAGCCATTTCAATATTTCTTATCTCACCAAGGATCACTACTAAAAGTACCAAAAACTGCTTTCACACAGTCACTTAAATCTAACAGTACTCCTCTACAATCTTAATTCTAAGTCACAGCTCTTAACTCTTTATGGTACAGTCTTATTCTAAGCACCAGCTTTATCTTAAAAATTACAGAAGGTTACCAGGTATTCTGTGAGAAAGAGGCCTTGCTAAAGGAGCTTGGGGGGAGGGGGGAGGAAGAGAAAGCTTATTCAGGTTTGTGACTCAGTTTCTCCACTCTGCAGCAACTACTCAACAATTACCATGTGACCGGGGGGGGGGGTCACGTGCTGCCTCCATTCTCCACCTATTTGTTACCAACTTTGCCCACCATCTCAGGGTATGCTCATGTATTAAGGTTACTTTCTCTTTGGGAAATGGGGGAGATGGTAATTCTATTAGTGTACTTCTTGTGTCACTCGTGTTTCTATGTGGAGCTCACTTCTCCCTTCTGCAAGCTCTCTCCCAATGGAGCAACCCAACCCCATCCCCCTGCCACAGATGTGCTAGTGTAAAAACAGTGAGGACTCTAATATGGCTGTCTAGGTTTGGAGGTGCTGAGCCTCATATGCTCAGACTTGGGGGGCTAATCAGCTGGTTTAACTGTGCAGTGTAGACAAAACCTTAAATGAAATGAGACTGGCTGTGATCCAATTCCTAGTTCAGCGATGTCCACTTCACTCACTCAGGTGTGTGCAGGGACAACCACACCCACACCCACAGCTGAAATCTTTGCTGACCAACTCATATGGGAGGTCAAGAACTGAACAGGCTTAGGGGCTATTTCCAGATTTTCACTCCATGCTATACTCTTTCACCTCTAAATTTTGCATTTTATTCTGATTTCAAAACCAAAACATAATGGGAAGAACTGCATTTTGCCCTAGTTTTGAAATGAAATCATGCAAAACCATGAACCTGACATGCTGTTGATGCAAGCCTATAATTCAGACCAGTTTCATGCAAAAAATCCCTGAGTACTTCTCTTACCCTGCTCTAAGATCAGTGTTTTAATGAAATTCGAAACCACTCAAGTTTCATGTGGTTTTGTATTTCATAGCTAATATTTTGCAATTTTACCAGACAAACATTTACTTTTGAGACTTCCTATCACTTTGTCATTCCATCAGTTTATAAGCCTATTACTTCAAACAAACATATTTATCTCCACAGCTCAGAAAAAAGAATTGTTGCCAGTAAAAGCAGCTTGTTTTGGGATTTGCAATCTTTAGACAAAGTCATTGCAAATACTAACTGGAGACTTTCCCTCCCTTTTTCTCGTGTTAAATGGGTGTGTTTTGTTTCAAAAGCAGATCAAAAAAGAAAAGGAAAAAAAATATAATTCTTTTTCCCAGAGCATTTATACTCCAAGCTCAAATCTCCAGTTTTTTCTTTAAATTCATGACATAGAAATTGTATTAATAATTCATAAACTATATTAATGGCTGAGTTAAAACTTTAACAAGTTGGTGTTACAAAACTGTCAAAAATGTAACAGCGCTGCCTTCTTTAATTTCAGCTGTTTCTGATGAAGCATAGGGAAATGCCTTTTTGGTGTGCGGTGTTACCAATTATCTGACAGAGCCAGAGTGTATTTCCAGCTAATCAGAAATAAGAGCACAGAATTAAATCTCCCGTGTGAAACTCATCATTTACATATTTATGATTCAGAAATGATAATAAGGCTAATGAGAAACTCACATAGTGTCTTAAAAAGTCAAGCCAATCTTACAGTTAATTTTCAACAGAGAAAGCTTCCCTGGTACACAGTAGTTGAAAGATAGTCTGTTGATTACAGTTTAGCTTAATTAGACGTTACAAGTTATTTGTGCGGATCTCTACATACTTTACATTGGGGATTAGATACAAAAGTTGGAGCTCTCAAGGCTAGTGGTGAACAGACAAGGGCAAACTGCTGAAAAAATACATATGCAAGGTTATTTCGGTGTCCATGAGGGCATAAGCAAGATAAGATGCATATGGAAGTAACTCATAAATCTCTTTTGGATGGGTGAATACTCTTTTAAGACCTCGGAGCAAAAGCAGCCGTGTACAGCATAGACAAGTTCCAGTGTAGTAAATATTTTGCACTTATGATCATGCTCATTAGGAAGTGTGTAATACAAAGCAGGGCCATTTCAATATGCTTGTGTAACCCCTGTGCTTGTCTCACACAGCATCATTAACTGAAGAGATAATCTCCTCCCACCTACCCTCACACCCACACACAGTACATAAAAAAAAAAATACCTTCCCAGAAGTCACTACATTTTCTGATGCCAGTAGATGACCCTTTCTGTACATAATACATACTTCAGCTCATGGTAGGCGTTCTGATTTGTGCAACAGTGGGCATAGATTTCAGATACTCTTTATGTAATCTGTTATTGTCACTGACCTTATTTCCAAAGCACACTTTGATTATCCTAGGTCTTAACTAAAATAAAAGCCGAGTGAAAAGTTTTCTATTTCTCCCTCCCAGATGAGACATTTACATTTAAATGTGTGAAGCTGTGTGAATAAGAATAGAATCCATGATTCCGCAAGCTGAGTTCCAAATGCTGTTTCATGACTTTGGAGAAAGGGTTTGAAGTCATGTGACTAATATAGCTACAGAAAAGAAAAATGATGGATCACCATTCAGAGAGCTACATTTCATTATTCAATGATAGTGAACGATCTCCATAGCCCATATACTCTATACAATGTGTATATACATGTATGCATATACTGTGCACTTCCTGTCATCTGCATAACAGGGAGGGAAGAACATTCTTTTGCCAACAATAAACCAAATCAGGCTTTTGTTAACAATAACCTTTGAATAATTTTCTTTCACTATGCTATACCAAGTCATTGTACAGAGTCCCCTGTGTCCTATATAGAATTTAAGGAAGAAAAGTCAGTCAGTTGATTCTCTGTAACTGTAATCCGTTATGACTACCAAATGGAATTCTCTTAAAAATTAAATTCTCATTTAGTTCTCCACTCAGGCTGAAAATAACTACTAGTAATTTTCATATAGATACTTAGAAACTTAAAATATAGACTAATTTTGCCAAGCCTATTAACTTAACCTGATAAGGTCAGAGAAAACAAATGCATTCATCTCCTACTTTGCTGTCCAGCTGTACAATTTCAGATCCGCACGCAGTAGCTTTCATTGTTCATATCCAAAGCATTCTAGTTCTGTAATGTGAAAGGGCTGAAGCCTGAATTAACTAAAACCTTCATTTTGGAGACACATAGTAACTAAAGGAGCAGAATACTCTAAGTTTCTTGGGCATGCACCTATGTTCCAGGGACAAGTGGCTTTCCTGACTCCAAGGGTCAAGGGACCTGAGAATCAAAGTGAATGAGGTGAAAGGGAGCTACAGAAAGAAATAATGAAATGGAGAGAAGCTGCTGCTTCCTGCATGAGGCAAGGCAGAACACCAATTTAATCTGCTAGAAGAATAATTCAGAGTTACTGTCATATTACAGTGCCTTAAATTTTAACTGATTCTGGGAGTAGGTTTATGATATTAGGAGTATATTTTGACCAATAGACGCTGACCTAGGCTGAGAAGAATGAAGAGTTGTGTTACCCCAAAGAGAGCTATGGGAAGGATTTTGCCAGCAAGCCCTAGAAAAGTGTGCAGGACTGGCCCGAGGTTTTCTGGTGTCCTAGATGTCTGTAATTTTGCCCCTCCCCCCAGTCTGGGGGCTGGGATCTGCCCTCCCGCCCTGGCTATGGGCCAGCCCTCCCTGCCCCGAGGGCAGAACAGTCAGCCCAGGGGAGGGGCAGGAGAGCAGGGCCCAGCCTCTGGGCTGGCCTGCTCCATCCCCAGGCCAGACTGTTCCTTGCCCTGGGGGCAGGGTGAGTTGGTCCTGCGGAGAGGCCAGTTTTGCACTACTGGCTGCTCCCCCCAACTTACCTGCTGCCTTCAGCTCCATGCCAAAGGCAGCAGGCAGTGGACAGGAGACAGCACTGCTGTGGGAACTGCAGGGCCAGGGACAATCGTCCCTCTCACCACCCCCCCATGGTCAGCTCTGGGGGAGCGCCCTTGGTGCCCCCTATAGCTCATCACCCTAGGCGACTACCTAGGTTGCCACCCGGGGTGGACCGGCCCTGAAAGTGTGGATGCTGCTCCCATCATTTTTTGTGCTCTTCTCTGTACGGCTGGGAGCTCAGCAGGTTGCAGTGGAAGGCCTGCTATACCAAGGGGTGGTAGAAGAGCCGGCAGCTGTGACTTACCCTTTCTAGGGGCATAATGGAAGTAGGCCTCTTGGAATCTTCATAGCTTGACTGGACAAGGTGCATCCAAGCTTAGCCTTCCTGGTGTCACATATTAGAAAGGAGGTTGTTTTTGCTCCTTTGCCTATAGTTTTATTTACTCTCAAAATGACTGTTCATGGGACAAATTGGCCCACCGATAGCTGTTAGCCAGGTGGGCATGGTTTGCCAATTGCTTGTTTGCCAAAGGTTGGGCATAGCTGACCGGATGGATCACCTGATGATTACCCGTTCAGTTCATTCCCTCTGAAGCCCCTGGCATTGGCCACTGCTGGAAGACAGGATACAGGGATAGATGGAATATGGGGCTGATCCAAAATGACTGTTCTGATGTTCTAAGTTCTCTGCCAGCACAACTCCACCAAAATCAGTGCAGTAACACTCGCAGATAATTTGGCCTCTCAGGGCATTAGGCTATTTTCATTGTCTGATTTCATTTTTCACATATTCACTCAACTGCTGTGTTCCTTGCGGATCACACCCATGGTTTTTATAAGTGACTACATTTAATTAGCCTCAGATTAGAAATTTAAAGCAATGCTGTTAAGCAAACACTTAGATCACAGTGGAAGGCTAGAGCAAAAAAGGAATCTTTTTTTTTTTTTTTTTTTGAGTGTGACACTTCACAGAAGCAGCAGGGTTCAACACTTAAACAACATTCTGCAAAGAGTGGCCACCATTTATGTTCATGTTTGCAAAGGCTTCCATAGTTAGCACCTGAAAAGAAAATGGAAGTACATTGTAGCACAAGCTTCTTCACTCTCTAAATTTCAGATAAACATATTGGCCAATTTTGTCAAATTTGAGCATACAACTAGTCTTAAACAATAATGATTTTCATTGAAAGTTTTTTGTTGATTATTTTTAAAAATGCCATTGATGGAAAAGATATCTAAAAGAAAAAAGATGATTTGGGATCTTTCAACAAAGCTTTTGCAGAAAAAGATGATGTTTATGTGTATGAAAGTTTCCATTTAGTTGAAAAAAAGGTTTTCTGTCAAAAATATTTTTATAGAACCATTTTGACCAGCTTTGCCAGAGTGTATAAGATTTGGTTACCTAATTCCACATTTAAGTGCTAAAGGGAGATTTTTGTAAAGCACAGTCTCCCAGCTCAGTGCCTAACTATTGTCCTTTGTGACTTTGAAAAGCTCTCCCTAAATGAAATGGCCTGATTTTCAGAGAGGAACTTCATGGAGTTACATCAGCATAGAAGCATAGAATAGCATAAAGAAACTGAGTGGAGAATGAAGCCCTGGAACAAGGTTAAAAAAAGATAAAAGCATGAAAACATGATTTTCCACTTCCTTGTACAGTCATTTACACCAGTGTAAGCTGAGTGCAAAGCTGGCGCTGAAATCCAATAAAACAGAATGGTGGCACATTGCACCTAGTTTGCACAGGCATAAATGTTACAATATGCCAGGTGGTGGAGCATCAGTTTGTAACCAAACAGAAGTGTCAGAACACTGTATTCGAGTCAAAAGAAAGATCTCCTGACGGAAAAAAAAACAAAACAAAACAAAACATCTGGATGGATATAAATGAGAAGGATTAGATTTTCAGTCTAATTATCTTGGTAAAGGAATTACTGTCTGGCCTTAGTTTAGGTAGAGTGTCTGGATAGGTATGAAACAAGAGTCTTTGCCCGCTATTCAAAGGAGCAGCAGTGTTAGTCTAGTTCAGTAAAACAAACAAGGAGTCCTGTGGCATTCAAAGACTAACATCTTTATTTATTGTGTGAGCTTTCGTGGGAGAAAATCCCACTTTGTCAGATACTTTGAAGATGGTGGACTTTACAGAATGGGAGTAGATAAATGAAGGGAAGTGTAAGTCAGGGAAACAGGTCACCCTGTAATAGCAAATCAAAACAGTTGTAAAGATTCAAACACTGGGAAACAGCATACAGAGGAAGATGAGGTCAAATAACCTGTTGTAATTTAAAATGCCAATTTAAAATACTAACAAAAACCTGTTGGAATTTTGGTTATCCATAGAGGCTATGCTTCAGAAGTCACCTCAGAAGCTTGTGTTTCCCTAAATGAAACACAACTCCACAAGTCATTTTTACTGTTCTACATGGGGGTGGTTCCATGGAAGTCAATGCAGCTATACTGATTTCCATCAGCTAAGGATCTAGCTCAACACTGTAATTCTTACCTGATTTAAATTATTAGCTCTACCAGAGTAGTCAGTGGACTAGATTCTCCAATGCAATTGAACTGATTCTTAACTGCCTACAGTAGCCATGGTGTGGTTGAATGCTAGGGGGATGCCTCTAATTTACAGAAACAAAGTGAGATTCCACACACAGAATCAGGCATGACAGTTTTGTTCCAGCACTCCTTTTTCATTTCTAACAGGTCTTCTCATTTCACTCACACTGCACATTTTCAGAAGCAATTCTGATGCATTTTTTTGAAGATTTACCCCAGAAAGGACTAACTTTGCAAAATGGACTCCACTACAACATTATGTTAATTTAACTTGTTTTCACGATCATACGCCACTTTAGTAACATCAGTTGAACATGTCCACCTGCTATTCCTTTTGTCATCTGACCACATCCACAGGCATTAATCTTGCATTGGCAGAGAGGGTGTTTCATTGTGGATTACTATCCCACTGTGCAACTTGATGCTAGCCATCCTGTGAATGTTGCTTATGAGTATAAAACCACCCGAGCCCTGAATGACAAAGCACAAATGAATGAGCTAAGAGATGTCATTTTCCCCAATGGCCTGTTCTGAAACTTTTGCTTCCAGTAATGAGCATTTATTTGTGCAAGTAGTTCTATTGTCTTTAGGTGGGGTCCCTTGCAAAGAGGTGCCTTTAATCTTTCAAAATATAGGATTCGCCCATTTATAGCTATATGGTGCCTTTAAGGCACAGCCTTATGTTCGGGCTGGTTCAGATGCAGTCTCCAGTGAGAGCCATGGATGTCATCAGAGTTAAGCTTCCTATGGTTGGAGGGTGTGGGATCATGTGGTTCCTTAAGCACTTAACCACTTTCCTAATCTCTTTGGAGAAGCTGGTAATAATAGCAGTATTAGGGTATGTCTACGCTACAGTTGCACAGTGATGGTCTTACAGCTGTAGCTCTACAGTGTGGATCAGTGATTCCCAAGCTTTTTGGCTTGAGGGCCACAGGCATCATTTTTACAACCCTGAAGGGCCACCAGCCTCTGACAGCAGGGAAACTGCTTGCATCATGCAGCTCTGTGTACTCTTATCTGAATCCAAGGCAGTGGCTCCTTTCTGTAGCCAAGGGGGATGTAAAATCAATGCTCTCCCCCCTTTGGCTCCAGCAAGGATCCTAGCACCTTTGGACCTAGGCAGAGTGCTTTGCAGTGCTCCCTGCTAAAGGGAGGGGTATGGGAGCACTAATCTCTTATCCCTTTGACTGGATCAAGGAGTTTACATCAGTCTTTTAGCTCTGTTGAAACACACTTCACCTGGGTCCTTAGGCGCCTTTGAATGCCTCAGAGGGCCACTTTTGGCTCCAGAAACACAGGTTTTGAACCACTGGTATAGATGCTTCCTACACCAACAAAAGGGGCTTTTCCATTCGCTTAGGTCAGGGATCAGCAACCTAGGGCATTGGTGCAAAATATGGCATGTTGACCTGTTCAGAGTGACATGCAGGGCTCCCAGCCCTGTGGCTGCTGGCCCCACCCTCCAGCGGGGCCTGAGGCTGCAAGAGCTGCACATGCACTGTGGCTCCTGCTGCCCCCCCCCAGCAGGGCAGCGGGGGAGGAGGGGTCGCAGGAGCCACCAGGCATGCAGCTCTTGCGACCCCTGGCACCTGCTGGAGGGGTGGGATCAGTAGGAGCCACCATGCACACAGCTCTTGCTGCCCAAATCTCCACTGCGGAGGAGAGCTGGACCAGCAGGAGCTGCCATGTGCACAGCTCTTGTTGCTCGAGGCCCTGCTTGGGGGGGAGGAGGGGGCAACAAGAGTCCCCATGTGCATGGCTCTTGCTGCTTCAGGCCCCCCCAGCACCTGCTAAGGGTGTGGGGGATGAGGCTGGCAAAGGTTGCTGACCCCTGGTGTAAGTAATCCACCTGTCCAAGAGGCTGTAGAATTCTTCCATTGATCTAGCTGTATCTACAGTGAGGGTTTAGTTGGCCTAACTATGTTACATAGGACAATGTAGCTGTCAACCTGAGTTTTAGCTTGGAGACCAGGCCTCAAAGACATCTGCTTCCCACAGTTGCTGAATGCAAGGAATGAACTTTTGCCTAGAGGAGTCTGAGCACCCTTAACTCAGCAAGGTCAATGAACTCAAATGAAGGATGGCAATGTGAGAAACAGCCTAGATCTTGGTGCCAGCTTTCTTCACACAACATACAGTCAGCCTGGGGAAGTAAGGTCCATCATTGTCTGTTAACAGAAGGGCATGGATTGCTGTTTGCCAGAAACTGAGAATAGGTGATAGGATGGATCACTTGATAATTATCTGTTCTATTTATTCCTTCTGAAGCACACAGCAATGTCTCCTACCACAGGAGAGGTTACAGGGCTAGCTGGACCATTGGTCTGATCCACTGTGGCTGCTCCCTGGCTCAGGAGGAGAAAAGTATTCTCTCATCCATCCCTAGAAAGGAGAAGCTGAGTGGGATGGAGGGTGGAGGCTGAAGAAAGAAGTACGTACATTTAGAACTGTGACAAACAGTAAATGCTAGGTGGGGGGGGATGCAGGAGATGCTAAGGGTGAAGGGGAGTGGCTGGGAGCATGGTGGCGGTGGTGCGTGGGGAGAGGCTGGGGAGGGCTTGGTCAGCTGTGGAGATGCCTTCCCCAGGGGAAGCTCCCCCATCCCCCAGTGACTGAGGCTGACCAGTTGGCTATTGATTTTGAGCAGCCATATACAGAGGGCATTAGAGAGGCAAAGTGGGAGGCTTTAGAGGAGCATTTTGAAGTAATTCCTATGCATCTTTAAGTGATGCACAGGGCCAGACAATGTTTACTTGTCCCCTTGAATTAGCACTAAAATGCTTGCAAATATTCTTAAATATAGCGACTGTTTCAGTGTTAGCTCTGAGTGATGTTATGTATGGATGTATTTCACCAAAAAAAAATAAAATAAAATAAAGGCCCATTTAAGTTCAAAGACTCTAATGTAGAGTCAGGATCAAACACCATCTTTTGGTCAGATGTGGGACATGACAAAACAGTCCTGTGGTTTAGGCTCTCATAGCTGAGTATAACTCCAGATTCCATTCTGAAACTATTGCCTAGTGTCAAAGAAAAACAGCTGAATCCAACTTGAGTGCAAAACCAACCAGCTAATTAGCTTTATTACAGGAAAACAAAATAAAACAAAAAATATACACTGCAGTGGGGGAGAGAGCAGTTAGGTGCTGGTCTCTGCCCCTGTGATCTATTACAGAAACTTTTATAGCTTAACAGCAGCATTAACATACATGCATATACATAGGTAAATGTAACAAGATCTAACATTCTCTGATTGGTGCAAACTGATATTATTTCCTTAAAAGGAACCAAGGTCAAAGGAAAAAGAATCTCACATAACAATTTAACAGTGTCAGAGTTAATACCATCTAAGCAGGTTTGATAAGAGAATGTTTAGTATAAGTCAAGGATGTCAGTGAAACTGTTGAAGAAAAACAATGTCTGGAGCAGGCAGGTACAGAGAGACACTAACTAAAGTCCTGCAGGCCGGCAGTTTTTTCACATTATCTCTAATGGCATTTTGAGTGCATTCTTTTACAATTTTTCTCCTCAGGCCTACTGAGCCACCTGTGTCTTAACACTACCAGGCCTCAGCTATGGAATTCTTCCACACTAGGCATGGAGTGCATGGGATACTGTGAGGAACAGGGAACATGGGAGGAATGTGATGAGAGAGTATGCAAAGCATGGACCAGAGTTCTGTAATGGCTGGAGGGAAAGTTTGGCATGGATGTGCTCAGACGGAAGGTTAATGAGGGACTTCAACATCTCTGTTTGGCCCTCCATGAGCTTATTATATGCTCCTCCCCCTGTGTCTTTTCCTGGCTATCCAGCTTGAGTCTCTCATTGATTGTCATCCTCCATGCTGGTTTCACAATGTGTTCCATCTGTTGACTGCAGCACTTTGTGAAACATATGCTTTTTGTTCCTTCTGCATCTGTGCCTATCTGATAGAAGTTCTCCAACATTATGGAGGAATGATTCTGCAGGAGCACATCCGCAGAAGGTGTTTTGTCAGGATCAATTGACATACTGAAAGCTGGGTACCCAATAACTGCATCAGTGAAGGCTCAGATTCAGTTCCTTCAATGCAAAACTATTTATTTGAAAGCTGGTGTTACAGACAAACAGAAAAGACAACATGGTACCTCTCCTTAATGAGCCCCAATTTCCCAAGCATAAACTCTCAGTAACTGTGTTGGCCCTACATAGTATCCAGAATAGTAAACAAAAAAGGTGTAGCTACTGCTTCCAGATGAAAGCTGCTTCTTTCCTTGTTCTCCCTGCAGGTACTCAATCTGTTTTCTGAGTCCCTTGAAGGAGAGTGTTGGCTACCCCAAGGCCTTCTGGTCCCAGAGACCCTCGTTTGTCTAACAGTATCACTAGCCTCTTTAGCTAGAGGAGTGTATATATTTATATAATGTGATATTCCCTGTATTTTTATACTCTTTTTTCAGAGGAGTCATATGTCCCTAAAATATGCAAACTATGCTTTACTAGCATATCATCTAGCATATAATAATTAATTCATAATTTGGGAGGCAGCAATAAGGATCCACTTTCTCATTAACTACTCAGCCAAGCATCTGATGTCAGATTGTCCTATAGGGTCAATTGACTCAGGCCAGTGAGTTCCAGATTCACCATTACCCAACTTCACATGTACACACTAGGTGTAACAATCAAAGTGTTTGGCGAAGTGGGATTTTCTCCCAAGAAAGCTTATATGATAAATAAAGTTATTCATCTTTTAAAGTGCCATAGGCCTCCTTGTTTGTTTTGCTAAACTAACACAGCTACCCCTTGGGAACTTGTCAACACACTAGGTGAACTGGCCATTGGCTGACCATAACCATTGGTTTTCCACATCAGTAAGCTACATACACAGGGCCTTGACAAACATTCATGGCTCATGATGTGCACTGTTGGACAGTTCTTGGATGCCAATTATGGTGAAAAAACAAAGCAATCTCTGTACTCTGATGCCACATTGCTTTAACTTTTCGAAAAAGTTCTATGTTACTTGTCAAGGTGGTTTTACTACTCTGGCACAGCCGGGGAGTTACATTGGCAGGAAGAGCATTTTGGTGTGTACACTCCAGTGCTCTGTTGATGAAAGCTGACAAAACCATATAGTGTAGACAAGGCCAAAATATGTGTAAAGAAGTTGTATTTGCTACACATGTTTAATGTTGAGAGCAGTCACAGGTTGCAAATGGAAGCTGATTGCAAAATCAACATGCACGTTTGGAGTAAAGCCACATATACAAGTTCAGAGATGTGACACAAGATACTTACTGGAATGGGAAAGAATAGTCATTCACTGCAGGAAAACTAGGATTTGGCTAAACATTTTGAAAAACTTATCAAGGGGGAAATGGCATAAACATTTTTTGCACAGACACACACAAAAAGAAAAACCAACAACATTAGTGTTCTTCCTACAAATATTTGTTTTCTTAAAAGGCCATTTTCACATAAAAATGTTTTTAAAATATATCAGTCAGTTCTAGTGAGGGAATGATTAAATTTCCATTTAACATTGGGTGGTGTCCAAATGGCTACACATGAGAAATTAATACTTCACAGCTCTAGTGGAAAATTAACAAAGATGTAACATTCCTGTCCTGTTTGAGTGTAGTGTATTTTGTGAAAGAGAACAAATTTCTTCACTGCAGAGTAACACAAACATAAAAGCAACAACTAATGATGAATGCTGCACTAAGTTTTTGTAGTTTTATTAAACTGTTGATCAAGTCTCAATGATTAGGAAGCCAAATGACACAGTTATTTTAGCCACTAGAAACCAGAGCATAGCGCCTTTGAGAAGAACTCACTGGTGAATATCACATAGTTTTATTCTCTCTTTGTAATCATCCATACATTTTTCCTTGTTTGTAGCTTATTCAATTTGGAGTGCTGATATAAGTTGCATACACATTTACTGGTGTTGTAAACTGCATTGTTACTAGGGGGATTTGCTAGCTTGGAATGTTATGCATTTGTTTCTTATTCAAAATTATTTGATGACTGGTTTGTAGCAACCAGAGCTGGCTGGAAAATGATATTTTAATCATGAAATATTTTGCATTAGGAATTTTAATCCAAATTGTAATTTTTTTTAATTTCAACCTGTTCTAAAGAAAAATCTGGTAGTACAAAAGGAAAATATGTTTAGAGAAACTTCAGCTTTTGGATTGCTCTTGATTTAATCACTGTAGCTATTGCTTAAAATATTAGCTCTTTGTAATTTACTATTTTCATGGTGTAATTGGTCCCAGACCCTCAGGGCTATCCAGATGGCTATGTGAATGTTTCAATGTAAATATACATGCAAATATACATTCACACCAATGTTTCTGATATTTTCCCCTCAGTGAATATTCTTCTGAATAAGAATTTCCTTTCACTTAAAAGGAATGCCAATAAAAGGAGTTCTTAAATATGGTGGAGATGGATTTGTGGTTTCTAGACAAATAAATGTGACCTTTGGGGGGGGGGGGAGTAATAGTTGGCCTGCTGTAGTGGTGAGACACAATTCTCCTCTGCCTATGACCTAGATTCAGTGAGGAACCTGAAGACATATATAACTTCAGGGATAAAAGTAGCAACAACTAAACTAAACTTAAATGTGCAAACAAGTATCTTGCTGATTCAGCAAAACACACAAGGAATCCAGTTTTAAAGATTAAAAATTTTTTTCTCATTACAACAGGTGATTTCATCTCATCTTCCTCTACGTACTGTTCCCCAGTGTTTGATCTGAACAACTGCTTTGATTTGCTGTAACAGTCTGACTGATCCTATGACTTACATATCCCTGCATTTATTTTCCTCCTGTTTTTTAAGTTCCTCAACTTCAAAGCAGCTGACGAAGTGGGATTTTCTACCATGAAAGTTCATGCAATAACTGAACACAGAATCATTTAGAATCTATGGCTGTATTCACACACAGATGGTTATTTCGAAACAACTTGTGTCAAAACAACTTGTTTCAATATAACGCCTTATTTCGAAATGACTTAATTCGAATTAGCAAAAAGTCATTTTGAAATAGGGAAAAAAGCGGGAAACGAAATAGCATGTTCACATTGTGAACATGCTATTTCATTATGCGCTGCAGGGGGCTGCAGCCCCCTGGGGGTGAGCCGCTGCTGGCTCACCCTGCAGCCCCAGAAAGGGGGCTGCAGGCACCGGCGGGGGGTGAGCCGCTGCGG
>ML681995.1:882637-919986 GCA_007922195.1 Podocnemis expansa | reverse complement strand
CGCCAGAGCTGCCCCCTGACACTGCCGGCGGGTAGGGGGTGCGGGGCTGAGCCCGCAGCCCGGGCTGCTCCCCGGACACCGCTGGCGGGTCGGGTTAGGGTTAGGGTTAGGCTCAGCCCCACGCCCCCGACTCGCCAGCGGTGTCGGGGGGCAGCTCTGGCGGGGGGCTGAGCCACTCTGCAGTGGCTCCCACCCCCCCCCACCCGGGGCTGAGGGACAGCCCTCAGCATCCTGGCCACAGTCCTAAGGGTTCCCTGGCCAGGGTGCTGAGGGTCCAATGTTGTTTCGGAACACTTTGTTCCGAAACACCATGTTCACACTGTGTTGTTTCGAAACAACGGTTGCGAAACAATGTTGTTTTGCCCAGAAACCAGGTTTAAGTTGTTTCGAAACAACTGTGCGTCGTGTGAACATGGTTTTTTTTGTTTTGAAACAACCTCGTTGTTTCAAAACAAAAGTGCTGTGTGAATACACCCTATGATCAAGAGAATCTGTAGAATCTATGATTCTACAGAGGGTGCTTGGTCCTGCTATGAGTGCAGGCGATTGGACTTGATGACCTCACATGGTCCCATCTAGTTTCTATGGTTCTATGAAATAAATTTGTTAGTCTTTAAAAGTGCCACAAGACTCCTTGCTTGTTTTGCTGAACTGGACTAACATGCCTACCAGTTTGTAACTTGCTGATTCAGTGTCTGTATAATCCCATCTCAGCCTCATTCTATATCTTTTTACTGCATCTTTTATTGAAAAGATAAGAAAAAGCAATAACTGTGCAAACATTTATCCTGGGTTATAGTGATATAATGCAACAGGGAGAGAGAAAGAAACAAGAACAAAAGAAGAGGAGGGGGATAAGAGGATAGACACAGAAGAAAGGATACAGAGATGATATATGCCTGTTGCAGTATGAGAATATAAATGCAAAGTCAATGGTCACAAGGTTAAAAAGGCAAAGTCAATAAAGAAATTGTTTGAAGTAATTCAGATGGCAGGAAACCCAATCAATGGTAATAAACAAGAGTAGGAAGATCCTTCAGAAGTTTGGAGTAGCCAAGTGAAAGGAAAAGTTTATCATTTGGAGGTACTCAAGAGGCATAAATAGGATCTGTTTGCATAAAACGTGTCCTCCTTCTATTTTCTGAAAGCATAATCTTTTATATAATTAACAATACACAGGAATTGTTGTTTGGAAGACAGCAGTGGAGAGAGAGAAGGACTGGTGTAGCATCACTTGAACTTTAAAGCAAACGATCTGAATACTGTTCCAGTCACATTGTACATGTATAGATTTGTTTACAATGTATCCATTCATAGCTCTTACAGTTAGAATAAGCTCCAGTGCACCACTATCAAAGTACTCCTGTCAACAATACCTATATATAATGGAAGGAGTGCTGAGGCTCAAGATTTTTTTTTTAAACTTTCATAACTGATGCAGCAAGCCCAGAAGTGCCAGGGCTATGAATCTGCCAAGCCTAGAGGCTCAGCCCTGGCAAGCCTTGGCACAAATTAAGCACTGGTTGTCCAGTGACATCTTACAATAGGATCCTCTGGAATAGAATGAATGAGTTTGAGAAATGGACCCTTGCATCTGATTACAGCCCCTTTGCACTCTAAACCCATTCACAGGGAAAAACTCTGGCCTGGTGTCTGTAGCAGTTGCCGATGAGGTGGGACACCTTCACAATGCCTCTTCTATGAGGCTGCACTTCAAAGGTTTTAAATGTAGCATCTATAAAAGAGGAGCTTGAACTCAGGAGGAGAAATTAGTGATTTGTTTTATATTGTTCTTTTTTTCCCAAACACCTAAAACAGTGAGTAGAGGGAACAATATGTTTTCTTGAAACAAAATCAAAGGATTTCAAGTCAACTAAAATATCATTCCATTGTGTGCTCAATTTTAGTCATTTGTCAGTTATGATAAAACTAGATTGTTGTGAAATGGATCTGTGTTTTATAGTTATACAGTGTTTATGGTGCAAAGCCATTTCTTACTTGAGGGTGTTTTTAATAGTTCATTTCTCTTTTACCCCATGGGGAAATTTATTAAGGTTTATAGCAAGGACAGATGTGTATGAACAAACTGATGAACATATGAGTGTACAGTATTAACACAACTAAGGTAATGGATGGCATATACTCAATCTTTCTAGAATGTAGCCAGATTTACTGACCCACAATGCCACTTTGAAACAGGAAATGTAATCTCTATCCTTTTTGTAGGGATACAAGCAGTCTGAATTAATTTGAATCTTTCATACTTCCACAGGGAAAAATAACTCCTCTTATGATTTTATCAGTAACTCTGGCTTTGACTCTGGTTTTAGGAACCATTGCTGAATGAGGGATAGTATGTAAAAGGTAGTACCCAAGGAATAGCCCCAGATGGTATGGAGATGCCATTTGAGGTCACAATTGCTCCCTTGCTTCCTACTTGTTTCTGGAAAGTAGTGATTTATTGCTGCAAGTAATAAATTACCATCCACAATTCAACATGGCTCAGCTGCACAGGCCAATGAGTAGGTGAGTGGGACCAAAACTCTTCCCATTCCCAACCCCCACTTTGGGGACAGACTAAGAGGGTAAATAGCTCTGCTTACTCCTACATGCTTGTACCCAATGTTTAAATAGCCTACATGCTGACATGTGGATGGTGATGGTGGAGAACTTAAACCAGTTTACTCCCATCCAGAGGCACATAGTCCCATTCAGAAGTTATCCCTTAATAAACATAACAGGTATCATTGCAAAGAACACAAAATATGAAAAATAATTAAGTAGTACAGGTTTATCCTGGACACTTCTTTGGAAGGGAGTCCCACCAGCTAAATTCTGCCTTTGCTGATTTAAGGATAGAAATGGGAAGAATGAGTTTCTCTATCCCAAAAGTAATTTGGATATTGGGATATATAATATGGTAGTATAATGTAGCTGGAGGCTATGAAAAGGGCAGTTACTTGAGAGATTTTGTTTAGTTGGAGGTTAGGAAGATATTAATTGTATATCCTGAAAATGGAAATAATTAAGTTATACTTTTGTTTAAAGAAACCAGAAGATGTTTTCATCTAAGACACCTATTTATGTTGCCAGCATGCAGACTGATTGTCTGTCTTGCTAAATTTGCATTCTTATAAAACATTTAGTTAAAAACAAAAGCAAAATGTGAGGTCAGAAGGAGAGCTAGATGGGATAACCTTAACGGCAACTCCATGAGAGCTTAAATGGGGTTAAAAAAATACTGCTAACACAGGCTTTAGTTTGCAATAAGAACTTTCACTGAGATTAAACAATTATTTCCAAAGCTGAATCTGAGGAGAATTTCCAGTGTTTCTTTTCACTCTGCCCAGTCAAATGCTTTTCCAGAATCAAGACAACTTACCCATTGTTTGCAGAGGACTGATGCAGCTTGTGAATAAATATGTTAAAATTTCAGCATTTGAATATATTAGAAAACCTCCCAGGAATGAGACTTATTTGGTCTATATCAAACTGATGAAGCTGGGCCTTTAGGGCTTAGTCCAGACTAATTTAGTTTGTGTCTACACTAGGCTTTGACTAGTTCGAACTAAGAAATTTCAACTAGTTAGCTCAAACAGTTCAAACTTAGGGCTTAGCTCGGACTTTAGTTTCAAATAGCATGATGTAAATGCCTTATTTCAAACTTAAAAAGTTCAAACTAAGCGGTTAGTTTGAACTAACCATGCTTTCTAGTTTGAACTAACTTTTTAGTTCAAAGTAGCTGCGCTTTTTACTTTGAACTAGTCAGCATGGCTAGTGTGAACTGAAGAGCTGTAGTCAGTCCAAACTAACCTGCGGTTAGTTCAAACTAACCAGGAACTGCTTAGGTTGGACTAGGGAAGTCCAAACTAAGCTTTCTGATGCAGACATAGCCATACGGAGTATGTCAACTGGCCTAGATCAACAACAATGTAAATAAATCTTCCCTCTTTATGTATTAAATTAAACAAGTCAAAGATTAGTACTAGAAGGACAGAAGCCAAATCATGGGTGTAAATCAGGGCTGAAATTAAAGGCAGAGTCAAGGATCAGTGCCAGAGGGACAGAAGCCAAATGCCAAGTCCTGGGGGTCAGCCAGAGTCCTAAGCCAAGGACTAAAGCCAGAATTCTGCAGCTCAAGGGCAGGTACAGTTACAGATATGGCACACTTTGAGAAGCCACTGATCTGCTGTGTGAGCCAGGCTTATCAGCAGGACTCCTAAGCCAGCAGGTAGTTAGGAATTGCAGCCAGTCTGTTAGTTCCAAAGCAGTGTCAGTGGGCTCATTGGTTGTCCAGGAACACAGATAGGAAGACGGCCATCAGCTGGTCCTAGCTGGGTCTGGTTCTTGACACTGTGACTTAGAGTTAGATCAGATCTGTACTCTCCCAGCCTTTTCCTTTAATTATGGATAACAAAGCCAACCAGATCTAAGGAAGGAAGAAAAATACAGGCAGTATGGTCCAAAGGATAGGACACTAGACAGGTTATCAGCTGACTCCATTCTAGTCTGTATTCTGTTACCATCTCTGCAACTGATCTGTTGTGTATCCTTGGACAAGCCACTTCCCGCTCTGCCTCTGTTTTCCTTTACTCTTTGTCTGTCTTGTGTATTTAAACTGTAAATAACTTCCAGCAGTGGTTTTCAAACTTATGGTCAGGACCCAGTACTCCTTCACAGATCCTTAGGCACTGGGTCACGGTGCCCCCTGCTGCTGCCGCCAAAAGACTGGAATGCATTGCTTGAAGATGTAATTGTTGGGTCAGAGGCATAAACAATTTTTTTCAACTGGGCCCCAAGAAAAAAATTTTGAAAACCACTGACTTACAGGAAGTTAACTCATTATTTCATACAATGTATAGCACAACTTGATCTCAATCTCTGCCAGAGTCTCTAACCACTGCTGTAAAAGACATACCAAACAATAATATCCATCTTGCAAAAGGTCAGCTTCAAGTAGCTATTCATCCATGAATGATCTCATCCAATCACCTTGGTTACTTTGGTGCTAGTGGCATAGCTGTATGCGGTGAAGGTTAAGAAGAGCAATGTACAATCTGCATATTTCTGGGACTTGAGTCCCTGTCATCATTCCAATTCACTCCATGGCTGCATGTAGATATTGGATAGGCCTGGATAGAGAATTTAATAGTTATAGGCCTTCACAAATAAGATGTCTTGTGGAAGAGGTACTTTCTTATCACTTCACTTTGGACTTGACTCTATAGGAGGAATTTAGAACATTTTAGCTGATTTATATGTCCTTGTATGCCCCAGTGATCATTCTAAATATGATTATAATTTAGTCCTATCCATTTCCTGTCTATTGTTCCTGATGCATGTGTTCACAGGCAATGAAACAAGACCATTGATAGAACTGGGCACTGAGAGTAATGGGCTGAGGAATTCAGGATGTTTAGAGCAAATCCAAACTGCATCTGGGAGCTAACCTCCCAGACTGAGTCTACAAATTTGTGCTAGTTGGGTTCCTGTTAGTATGTTAAAAACAGTTTTGTTAGATATTGCTTTGGTGTTGTGGCTGGGGCTGGAGCTCAGGCCATACAGCTCTTCCACATCCTTCCCAGACTTCAGAGCCCAAGGTATAGCTAGGTTTGCAGTGTTCTACTGTAGCTATAGGCCTAGGTATGTGCCAGATAAGGCACAGGCAAAAGTTACAGTAGAAAAGCAATGAACCTACAGGTCTCAGATCTGTAAGACAATCACTTAACTAAACAAGGCACAAGGCTCTAAAGCTTTAGCATATGGTTAACTAAGAGTAACGCTAGCTCATAAAATAGAATATTGTGATTGTCATGGAGCCTGAAATGTCTCACAGCTAAGGGTGCCAAGCTCAAAGCAAATCTCAAAAACTGGGATGGACATGCTGGACTGGGGCTATATTCTTTCATTAGATTTTACCAAGCCAGTAAAAACTGTGTACTCCTGGATCACTATATTCATTACCATGGAGACACAGGCAGCCCCCTTAATGCTCGCTAGCTTCTTTTTACTACGTGTTAGGATTTTCCAGCACAAAGGATCAATCACTGACAGCAGTTCTATCTAGGGATAGGGAACTTCAGTCATGGAAGAAACAGGCAGAAAGAAAGGCCATTTCAACTTGGAGCAATAGGATCCTGTTGTGTATGGTTGCAGGTGGGAGGATGTGAGCCAGAGTTCTTTTAGAGCCAAACCACAGCAGTGGTAGGAAGGAAATCTGGGTAGGGAAAAATGCTTAAGTTGATGTAAAATATACATTTTCCCAATTTTCTTTTAAAACAGGGGATTTATTTCAGCACTGGTAATAGATATTGTGTCTGAATAAAAGGAGGAAGAAGAGGTGGAATTGGAGTCCTCTGTAACAACAGACTCTCAAGGGATCAGATACCACTTATGGGAAATTACTGTAGAATTTAATAATGGTGAAAGAAATAGTGTTCGATAGAGTTAAATAAGTAGTCAATAGGAAGCCTTTCCATTGACCTCAATGGGCTTTTGAGCTGCCTCTTGTAAGGCTGTATTGCTCCTCTACAGAAACTTCTCAGATTTATCCATACCTTTTTAAAGCATCAACCTAAAGGCCCAGCTTCATCAGTTTGATAACAGCCAAGTAATTGTTCTGTATAGTTGGTGAAAAACAATATTTGTAACTACAGCATTAGCTTGGTTCCAGTGTTGTATGCTGATAAAAGGCCTCTGTTTCACAAATATGAATGTTCATTGACACAAATAGATTGTTGCAAGGCTGAGTCACTCAGTCTCTTAAGTGTGGGTACTATAAACCTATTTGTTATTGCTTAAAACTAATTCCAAAATCACAACAGTGCTAACCATAACCACGAGTTACAGTTCAACAGTTAACTCACACATATGACAGTGCATTTCCAAGTGAAACTAATTTGACCATAAATGTATAGAACAATTTTTAACATCATATATATTTTTCTAGACACCTTTGCTTTCTGGGCTTTATTCTCTCTTCTGACTAAACATGTAACCCCCATTAACACTAATGAGAATTGCATGAGCACCAAGTACAGACTTCTGAGGCTGCTTTTTTCATTCCTTACATATACTTTATTGGAGGAAATTGCATAGTGTCTCTCTCTCCTACAGTAAAACAAAACAAAAAAAAAAGGCATCATAAGATGTGCACAGTTTCATTTACTAACATTTTATAAGTCTCTGATAGTCAGGCATTTTTAGCAGAAATAATCAAGAAACTACTTTGCCAGCTGTTTTCGTTTTCTGTGGTAATTAATTTCCTCTGCCAGTGTTATGAGAGAATGGTACATACTCAAGATCAGAAAATCATGGATCAAATTCTTCACTTGTAGAAAGCACATAGGTTCATTGATTTAAATGGAGTTCCACAAGTTGACACCAACTAAAAGATGATCTTGCATCTGTTAGGTTAAGGTCACAGAAGCATAAAAGTGTAGGGCTGGAACAAGAAGTCATCATATTCAGCTCCTTGTGCTGAGGTAGGACAAAGTAAACCTACTCCATCTCTGACAGATGTTTGTCCAACCTATTTTTAAAATACTCCAATGAGGAGGATTGCACAACCTCCCTTGGAAGGCTATTCCAGCATCTAACTATCCTGGTTGTTAAGAAGATTTTTTTCTAATATTTCACCGAAATCTTCCTTGTCACATGTTAAGCCCCCATTAAGTGTTGTCCTACGTTCAGTGAACATGAAGAACAACTGATCACAGTCCTCTCTTTATGACTGTCATTAACATATTGGAATGCTGTTATCATGTCCCCTTTCATTCTAGTTTTCTCAAGGCTAAAGACGCCCTGTTGTTTTAACCTTTCCTCATAGGTCAGATATTCTAAACCTTTAACCATTTTTGTTTATCTCCTTTGCACTCGTCAATTTGTCCACTCTTTCCTAAAGTGTGGCATCAGGAAAACACAGTACTCCAGCTGCTGCCTCACCACTATTGAGTTGGGCTAGACAACTACCTCCCTGTTTTATATACAACAGTCCTGTTAATATGACTTTGCTTAATAATTTTTTTTAAAAAAGGATTAATATTTAATAGGTTTTTCAACCTTTAACATGAGCATCTTGTAAAATTAAAAAAAAATATTCTCACAACATTCTTGTGAAGGAGGCAAGGATTATTATTTCCATTTTAAGTATCGGGAATTGAGGAGCACACATTTAGGACAGAACTGCAGCTTGCTTGTGAAAGATGCTAAGAAAATACACCCACAACACTCATGACATGGGAAAGAGACTAGCCCCTTTGTGATGGAGCACAAGAGGTAACAGGGTTTCAAAAAGGACTACTTACACCCTTCTGCCTCATTTCTTCCAGCAGAATTGAAGTATGCAAATAAATTGGAGAAGAAGGTTGGTGGCTTACCTCTGAGATCACAATGCTTCCACTCTAAGAATGAAATACATCACAAATATAACAGATGCTAATAACTTTGTTTATTTCCAATTTAATTCCTTCTTGTCCATGTACACAGTATTATTTAAGTATATGGAAAAAACTGAAGGCATACTAATAAGCTAGGTCTGTGTCTGAGGGAATCTGACAAAATGTTACTGGTAGTGTGTAAACCTCATAGTGGGCCAGGGCAGGAGGAGGTTAACTCTCTATCTTGTAGGCAAAGGAATTAAAATCACACCCCATCCTGTAATGCTTTGCAAAAATGTCAAGCTTGGAAGGAGGGTCTCCCAACTGAAGTCAATAATTAAGAGTGGAAATTATGTAAGAAAGGAGGTGGAAGGTAACTTCTGTGATCAGGGCATATGCAGGAGAGACAAATGGAAGCTGGGTTGTGGGCATAGAGGGTATATCTCCACAGGTAGCTCTTTTCTGTTGACTTAAACACAACCTGGTTAAGCCAACTTAGAGAGTCCACATTGAAAACTCCTGTTGACTGCCTGCATGCACACTGGTAGGTGCTAGGTTGATGGAGGGGTGGTGTGTTGTGGGCAGCTGTCCCTGGTGGCCAGGAACTCTCGGAGGGGACCTGAAGGCCAATTAGGTCAGCTTAAGGGCTTTCCCCATCTACATTGGCTCAAATCAACTTAAGCATTAAGTCGACTTTAAGAGGTGATGTTATTAAGTCAACTTAAGGAAGACTTAAGTCAACGTACTAAAAGCTCAGTGTTGCCACAGTTTTCTATAGGTTGACTTAACCTTCCTTAAGTCAACCTAAGGCTCCAGGGTAGACATACCCAGAGATAGCAACCAATCAGTGAGTCAAGCAGATTCCTTGTGGAAGGGAAGACAGAACACAGCTGACTGGGTAAGCAGAACGGTCCCTGTAAGAAAGCTAAGGGTTAGTGCAGACTCCAGAAGATTTGAATAAGGACAGCCAATGTGAGTACCACCTCCTGAGGGCAAAAGAGAAAGTTACATCTAGACCTATAATTGTAACACAGTTTTCACTTTAGGATGCAAACCAAGGATTTTAGCAGGTCTACCTCAATAAAAAGAGCACAACTCTGCATCCTTGATTTCTCATTGGGACTACCTATGAACCTGAGATGTATCAAAGCCTTCTCTCTCTCAAGATTGCATGACCAGTTGACTAAAAGTAACAATTGCCAACAGTGTTCTATAATATGACAAAAGAAATAAGCCTGAAATCGAATGGAATGAACACCAGGAGAGGCTGAATAATACTAGTTATGTAAGATGCATGCTTAGTGATAACGGGGTTTGAGGAGACTCCAGACAATTGTAGGCATTGTACAAATAGAAAGTCTCCCAAAATGATCCTCCAAAAATACTTTGTATAAAATAATAGAAACAGACAGAGACTATTGCAAGCATTTAAATCTTATTTTATTAGTTACCAGGTCAATGTAATGTTTATAGAGCTTCATGCTTGACTTAATATAATACGTCGTTCCATCTTTGGATGGTGCTGTATAAATGTTAAAATGAATCAAACTCCTTGCTGAGGGAGTTCCTTTGACTCAGGCTCAATAAATAGACTAAAATATACCTTTTTCCTAATCCTTGGAAGTGTTGTTGCTGTGTGTAAGTAGAATGAGAGACTTAATCAGGAGCAGTGAACACACATAAGACTGAATAGCTATTAAGCCTCTTTAAAGCCTATCGTTAAAAAAGTGGTTCATGTATTTTCATTAAGATAAAGGATCTCACAGGGTGGCAAATCACAAAGGAAGCTAACAAGTTAGGATGAGAGGTAAAAGAAAAGTTTATTCTCAGATAACTCAGTATCAGGGAATGGGAACTATTAGTTTTGTTTTTTTCCTTAAGGAAAGCTAAAAAGATTCAGAGAGGAGGGGTTTGTTTTGGCCAAGATTAAGAGAAAATGACTGATGGCCAATAGTGTTTTTCCCTTTAGCAGCAAAGGGAGAAGAAATGGGAATTATTAGATTCCCTGACTATTTATTTATATTAAGATAATGTCTGGAAGCCACAAATGGGGACTGGAACTCCATTACACTGTGCACATATTGTGAATGAAAGCTGACAATGACAGCAACAAGTGAAAAAAAAAGAAATCAAACAAATGAGGTGAGGCGGACAAGATAAAGAGTGAGCTAAGGTGCTTCATTCAGACACTAAGAGTGTCAGCATGCTAGCTGCTTATCCATTAAGCAGGAGGATGAAAATGGAGGGTAGGGTGGAGCTGATTCCTAAAGGGCTTGATCATAGAACCCTGAAAAAGGGACAGCATGGAGCTGTGCTGGCCGAGGATCTGACAAGAGACTGAATTGTGACTCAACCAAAACTTGGTCCTTGTTTAGTTGTGTTGCCTGGCATACTGTGGGTGAGGCATAGCCTAGGCTTTGCTCAGTACCTGCCACTTCTGTGCGTTGGATTTTGAATTAAGCATGGCAAGGCATGGCAAGCCACAAGGGAAAATATTTTTTTGAGGTGGAGGGAAACTTTAGCTGAATAATAAGCACATGTGAGATAATTGGGTTGATTTTTGCAGCTATGGAAAAAGATTTAACCCATCTAATAAACCAGTCACCATGAGTTATTGGAATATTGTTTGGTGACATATCTGAAATGAATTGATGCGGACAGTGGGTCTGGGGAATTCTACTCTGCTCCTGGTGGATGGGTGACTGCATCAGGCAGCAGGGATTGAAGTATGCCAGAACACTGTTCTTGGGCCCACTATTTTTAGGGGCTCAGCGTTCTGGGGCCCCTAAAAATAGAATGTGGACTCAGAATGCTGCATTCCAGGGCCCACCACTGAAAAATAGCGGCCCCCAGAATGCAGCGTTCCAGGTCCACGTTCTATTTTTAGGGGCCCAAACACTGGGTCTCTAAAAATAGAAGGCCCCAGAGTGGCACTCCACCATGTTCCAGCAGGCAGCGAACAGGAGCAGGGGCTAGGGTCATTGCTAGGGGCTCAAGCCCTGCTCCAAACCCCTCCTCTTCCAGGTCCCACCCCCAACCTGGAGCCTGCTGCCCAAGCCCTAGCCACAGCACCACCCCGGGGCCTACCATCACCACCTCCCCAGCTGCACCACCACCAGTGAGCATGGGGACAGCTCGTTCGCTCTGGGTGGAGGGTTTTGGGCGTGGGGGGTCCACTGCATGGGATGGGGGCCCACCAGTGCAGGAGTGTTCTGGGGCCCCCCAAATTATACTTTAACCCCTGTCAGGCAGTAGTGTGGTCTAATGAACAAGTACTTACTGAGATGTGGGAGAAAAAGGTTCCATTCCTGGCTATACCACTGGCCTGCTTCGTTACTTTGAGCAAGTTGCTGCCTGTTTTGTGCCTCGGTTGCCTAATCTGTAAAATGGGGATAGTGATGCTGCCCTCCTTTGTAAAGTACTTTGAAATCTGTTGATAATATTACTTTATTGATATAACCTCAGACACTACAAGAGTGCATACTGAAATCTCCTCTCCTCAGTTGCTGCTGAGCGAATATGGAGTCAGCATTACCTTCCCCATCTTGAAAGGTGGCCTTACTGGTTGAGGCATACTGCTGGGGTAATGTGATAGAAAAAGCTGTCTCTGTTCAGCTCTTCCAAGCATTTTCAATCTAGCACCTTTCATAACTTCAATAAAGTTCTGTGAAATATTCAAAGTGGGGAATTTCCCCTTTCCAGTGGTATGATCAAATCTATTTCCAAACTTAATACTCTGCAAGATAGTTAACAGTAAGGATAAGGGTTTTTGATAATGCACCTCATTGTTTTAATTTTTATACCATAAAAAATCACACCTTTTTGAAAATCTCAACCTTAGCCTCTCACTGCTACAGCACTGAATATTGGCTGCCCTGTATGTCAGGCCAATGTAATTAGGGAGGAATAGAAGGAGAGCAGTGGAAAGAAGAAAACATTTCTCTTGAAGGTCAGTTTTGCTGGTTTCTAAACAGTGGCTGTATGAATGTGATTAGGAATTTCAAGTTGTACAAACAGTCCCTGCAAAGATAGATTATGGAACAAAGGTCAGGTGAGACATTCAAAGGGGCAGGAGAAGCATGAGTTGTCATATGACTCCACATGAATTTTGCTTCTGTATCTGGAATGATTGTTCTTGTATATAGAAAAATTTTAAATATAAGTTGAAGATGGTAGCATTCTACATGCGGTGAAGCCATGAGTGAATTATGCAGGTCCTGCCAAAGAGGGCTGATAAAACCTTTATACCTTGTGTAGCAGTGCAGTGGCTTTGCTATGGTACAGCAGGGGTTAAAAAGATGGCTTTTGGCAGCAACCAATTAGAGGGAGGCTGCTGGTATGAGAGTAGGGCAGCAGAGCTAGCTGGGGTCAGTCTGCACTGGGAGCAGCAGGGGGAAGGTACTCCTCCTGGCAGGCTGAGGGAGCCAGCACCTCGGAGGACTCCAAGTGGGGGTCGGTCTGGGAGCTGACCAGAGCCGGGGGTCCCAGGGAACAGACTGTGGCAGTGGCTGGAGCAGCAGTCCAGGTCAAGGAAGCCAAGGAGTGGACAGTAGCTGTACTTCAGCAGTGAGATGGAGGCTGTGGGGAAGTGGCCCAGGAATTTGATGTAGGATTGTGGAGTGACTGGAGGGGGGTGAAGGCCTCAGTGGAGGCAAGTAGGGTTCCTGGGCTGGTGCCTGGAGAAGTGGGTGGGCCCAGGCTCCTCCCCGCTCCCCCAGTGTGCCAGGAGTGGCACGGGTGCCAGGATTGGCACAGGCTTGTAAGGCCATAGACTCTTTCAGTGGAGGGAACCCTGGAAGGGGTGGACTTAGGGCTTAGCCAGAGGGCTAAGGGACCAGAATTGGACTCAAAAGAAGTCTGCATGTGAAGAAGCAAAGCACAGACCACCTGGAGGGGGACCACTTGAGCTAAGTTCCCCAGTAACACCACCCAGAGGCGCCCTCCTGGTGTGTCAAGTGCTGCACCTGCTTACACACTGCCATATCTACTCATATTTTTTTCTGTAACATTTCAGAGAAATTTTAAAACAATCACAATTGGGACTACTTTTCAGACTGCAAACTCTGTGCCTTGTACTGTTGTTTATTATATGTTTGGGGTGTCTAGTACAGTGTGTCTCCTGTTTAGGTTTTCAGGTAATATAAATATTAAATAAATGACAAAATTCCTCTACCTGCCTAATGAAATAACTTAATTAACATGGGCTGGATTCTACCAGGTTTATTCATGTTGAATAGACTCCTTAGTAAGTATCATTGGTGTCAATGGGACTGTTTGTGAAGTTAGCAGCTGCTACTCAGTGCTAGCAAAGATGGAATGAATCTAGCCCAATGAGCTCATCCATGTTGAGTTCAATCTGAAACTTAGGCTATATATAGCAACTTAACTTTGAACTTCTAAATATAGCTTGATCTTGAACCCATCCCACTTTTACACCCATCAGACCTCCAAACTCCCATGCCAGCCCCTGCACACACCTGCTTATGCTTACCTGAACCCTACCGCTGCCCCTCCAACTGACCCCCATGCCTCTTATCACTCCTCTGACCCCCAATAACCACTGACTCATCTATTTTTCCATTATTTTTCTGTGCCAAGACCTGCAGTCCCCAACCCCAAAATACCTCAGCACTCCTTGGCTCCTTACTGGTTATTGTGACCAAATGTCCCAAAACTTTCAGGACAGTCCCAGTATTAGGGGCTATGTGTCTTTTCCCTTTGCCTGCTACCCCCAAAAGTGTCTTAATTTTCTCACTTGCAATTTGCTATAGCAGAGCAGGAACAGCAACTTAGCCAGGGGCCATGCTTATGCTTAGTGTTTTTAGCAATCAACCTTATGCCCACCAGTGTCAAATATATGTCCCAATTGCAACAAATATAATTGAACAACCTTAACTGCAAAGAACATCTTTCTTTGCATGTAATTTTAAGGTTGTGTGTTATTGGAAGATAATATCATCCCATGATCTCTAGGAGTGCTTCTTCTGCATTTATTTTAGCCGTAACTCTTCTAGTGTATCAGCAACATAAAAAAAATGCTATTCTTCCAACCATACTCCATGAATATTGAGCCACTTGCAAAGAAAGTCACAACAAACAGGACTGCAAGATTATGGGCTAAAATTTGCAAGATGTCAGTCATCACATCAAATTTGTACATTAATCTGATCAGAGTTAAATAGAGTTAATTTCTTCCAATGCCCATAAGATCAGTTAAATGAAAACAGTAAGAAGGGCACTCAAAGGGTATGTCTACATTATGGGCTTAAGTCAACTTAAGCAAAGCCCTGGCCACATTTGGAGTTCATTATGTTGACTTGAGGGCTTCCTTAAGTTGACTTAATAACTCTCACTCTTAAAATCGACTTAGGCATTAAGTCAACTTAATGCAATGTGGCCATCTAAATTAACTTAAGAAGCCCTCTATAAGAAGATGTTGACTTATAATATAAGTTGACTTAAGCAAACACATTTTTATTAGGACACTTTCTTAAGTTGACTTAACCATCTTTGTTAATTCGACTTAAGAAAAGGGTGGACTTACTAAGTCAACTTAATAAAGTCAACTTTAAGTAGACTTTATTAAGTCAACTTACAAAATGAACTTACCTTTTGTAGTGTAGACATAGTTTAGCTCTGATATTAGCATTTTTGGCTATGTGCTGACGTTTCCATATAGTAGTTTGAAAATGTCCCCAACAGTCAGAAGTCATTGTGTTGTATACTTTGTTACTTTGATGATTCATTTTCAAATATGAATGAAAACACACTGTCCTTCTCTCAAATGGGAGGTGATTTTGAGAAGAATGAAGAAATTAAGGAACCATTCTTGTAGCCCAATGCAGGGTAGACTCTAGTTTAAATCTGTATTAGAAGCTTAATGATACAATACAGCAAAACCTTATTCACTTTGAAACCCATAGGACTGTGCATATGTGTAATGCTTTACAGAATCAGTTGAGGGCAGATCCAATCAAGTTTCAACACATTTGTATTAGTCTGCCAGTGCAAAACTGCTCTCACACCAGGAGAAGTGGTCACCAGCAGGTTCCCTCAGTGAAGCTGTTCCTATGAATTACCACTCCTGGCTTCAGTGCCATGGAAATGGTGGTGTTTGGGCTTCCCAAGTGACTCCAAGATTCCACAGTGGAACCTTGGAGGAAAGAAATTCAGAGTTAGTGTATCAACAGGACATTTGGCATGAATAAAACCAGCAGGATTTGGCCTTAAGTATATATGCCCAGGAGTAAAATAGTCACTGGTTGGAGGCATAGTCTATCATATCCAGTGAAGTAGATGGGAGTCTTTGTGCTGACATTAATGGGGAGATACAGCATGGATTACAGTACATGGCAAAAACTTAGCAGTTATTTTACGAATATGCTTTCCTCAGATACATGCCAAATATTTCCCACAATAACAGTGCTTGGTTCATACTAAGAACTAATTGGTTACAAAATTTTTCTTGTACAAGCACATTGTCTCCTCCCAATATCAGTATATTTTCCATCATGATTTCTCTCCTTTCAGTACTGCAGATAAGAAAAAGCAATGAGTACTGAATAAGTTGTTAACCTTTCAGCCTTATTCATTTATCAACCAAACAATAAAAAGCAATTAAAAGCCTCAATCTGAAACAACTGACCCATCAAAATCTGAAGAGTGTTCTCAAGAATGTACCTTCTGAGGGGATGAGGAAACCTAATTACATCTTGTATCTAGATTTTGTTTCAAAGTCTCATTGAATGTGAGTGTGATGTAAGTAGAGACCTATTACAGAAGTCGGCCCATGAAACAAAAGAGATATATTTCAGGTATCCAGTGCACTAAACTACTGCTATCGTTATAGCTTTCAAGGGGCTATTTGAAAATGAATTCCTCTGGATAAAATTATTTGTGCCATGTTAGAAGGTAAGACAATAGTAAATAGGTGAAGACAGTGCATTTTAGAAGAAAACTTATAAATAGTTAAAGACATTGTCAGGTACTTTAAAGCCCTAAAGTAGGGCTACAAATAGACTACTAATATAAAAGTTTAAACATGATTTTTCAAATTTCAGTGGAAATGGTTTAATTTAAGATCACATTTAAATATTCAGTATGTCCCACAGTGTTGGAAATCCAAACACCATAGCATTGTACTAATGTGTGAGAAAGTGAAAGTTTATTATGAACAGCTAGTGAAAATGTCCATACTAGTTTTGCTAGCAAGTTATATATATTTAATTCCTTACAATGTTAATAATCTAAGAGAGTGATTTTATTTCTATAATATGATCTTTTAACATTTATAATATTTTTTTCATCTAAGGGTTTAATGGAGTGGTCCACTCACTGAAGGGATGGTGAATCCTTCTAGCCCAGGGGTGGCCAAACTTATGAAACTCAAGAGCCACACAAGTTGATTATTAAAGCTTTGAGAGCCGCACTGAGGCATATAGCTGTATACTTTTACCTACTCCAGAATTACTAAAATTAAAATTCATTGCACACTTTAATTTTATCATAAAAAGAGGACAAATATAGGTCCTACTAATGTCAGATTCTAATAATTACTTAAGATTACCATGAAACTTAGGCCTATACAGTAAAAACTTAGCTGCTGCTCGATGTAGAAGACTGCAGGCTAGTGGTGAGTTATTTAAAATCCCAACTATGCCGCACTACTCCCCGCCATCCCGACTCCCTCTTGAACGCCTAGGCTGGGGCTGCTTTCCTAAATTGATTTGCTGATGTTCTTCCAGGAGCCACAGTTTTTCATTCAAGAGCTCCATGTGACTCCTGATCTGCAGTTTGGCCACACCAATTCTAGCCACTCAGAATTAGTTCATGAGGTTGATGATACTGCCCATGGTTGCATGCTGTCATTACGTATCTCTCTGATCTGCAGCCCCTCTCTTGCTCCAGGAACAACAGCTGCCTCTTCATGACCTGGCCCTCTAGGCAGGTCACCAAATAGTTTCCCCTTCTGGGGTTGGAAAATCTTTCCTGGCCAGCAGTCTTCACTGTCTCACAGGTTTAGCCACTTCCCCAATGGCTGAATGGCGAACCCAGGCCAGCCCTCTGCTCCAGGTTCTGGCCCAGGGACCTCCCTAATTAGCTGTCAAGGTATTTTCTACCCTGGACCTTCCTGCATTTCCCTGAACCCTTTCTTGATGTTCTGGTTCTCCCTTTCTTCTCCATGCACATATAATTAAAAATTGTTTTCTGTAAATATTTTCAAACACCAGCTTACAACAAACAGTCCTGCAAAGTGAACTAGTTTAGTAGAATATTCATAGAAATAACTGAACAGAAAAGATGTATGAAGTGGAGGTGAATTACGGGGCCAATCCTAAAAACTGCTTTGCGTAAATGGACCCTACACTGGTATGGAGACCCATTGACATTTTCATGGATGCAGGAGTCTGACCTCCTGAAACAGCTTTCAAGCTTAGGGCCCAAATGTACTATCTGAGCTAATATTTGCAGAACATATTTAGGTATTTGCCCAGCTTCACCCTCAGGTTTCCTACATATTGAATGAAATACCAATTAAGCATCATAGTTCACACAGTTGAGTTAAGTCAAGTTTTACTTAACTTGTCCACAGTAGCCAAAACCTGTTTGAAGTAAGAGCAGCAGTTCTGGGGGCATCTGACTGCTATGAGTCTTTTTCAGACAACAGCTCTCTTGCATCTGACAAAGTGGGTTGGAGCCCAAGAAGTTTATGCCTGAAGAAATCTGTCTATAAGATGCCACAGGACTCTTGTTGTTTTTGCTGTGCACAGACTAACATGGCTACACCTCTGGAAATCTCTTAGAAAGGCACCCTCAAAAGGAAGGAGTCCATTCAGCACTCTCTAATTCCAGCAGCAGAAGGTTTCAGGTAAAAATGGTTTCCTTTGATTAGTCTTTTAGCCTTTATTTCTCTCCTTATTGAGAGGCGTGGTGACTTAAATCTACAGTAGCCAGATAAATCCTATAGTTTGAATTAACAAGAGGGATTCAAAAGTTAGTGCTTGTGCAGAAGAACTGAGAGAACCCCAGGAACTACCAGTAGTTCAGCAGATCAACAATAAAAAGTTGTCAGTAGATAATGTGGAAATTAATTCCAGAGATTTTTATATTGTAAACTATTTCAAATTATTGCTTGTGGTAGGCATGAGGTACTGAAAGTGTTAAAACAGCAGTCTATAACTTTAAATAATCTGGGGGTTTCCTGGTCCTGCATGCAGGCACTGGGCCTGTAGGGAAGCATATGATCTGTGGCTAGCAGCAACCAGACAGGTGGGGTGAGTTGTGCCTTTCTTAGGGAGCGGCCTGCTGTGTCTGTCTGGTTTTGGGTAGTGTGTGGTGGTGGTGTTCAGAATTCTAAGTAATAAAGTAGGGCTATGTCGCAACTTATTTTATTTTATGCTCTTCTGTCTATATAATTTTTATTTTTTCCAAATACAACAAATATATCAAAATAGTAGATTCATCATAATGTTCAAAGTAAGTATATATAGTTAGACTACCGGCAGGAGAATGGAAGCAACATATTTATTTCTGAATCTATATTCATCATAAACCTCCGAAAAGTCAGCCCAGATTGCTTCGATATTTTAGGCATTCCCTTTCTGTGGAATGCCAATCATCAGTTAACTGCAAAGTCAGTCATATCACTAACCCAGGCATCAATGTTTGGTGTGAATTATCTCCCTTTTTTTTGAGGATTAAACATAGCAACCAAAGCTGCATTTTGGAAACACACTTTCTCATTACCAGATAATCTCCAGGTATCAGAAGTATATCAAATAATGAAGCTTCAGAAGGAGGGGGTCTCTAATTCAGCATTCAATATCAAATTGACCCACCCTGTAATTCTTGTTACTGGAGCACCGCCAAATTATATGACCTAAGACAGCACCAACAGAGTTATATTTCCTACAGTGGTCAGCATTTATGAGGTTCATTACCACTCTCCTATGTGGAGGCCAGTAAATTTTAAAAAAAATTTTGATGAATAAACCATAGTCTTAATTCTATAATTACTTTGATAATATTAGATACAATTGTATTCCAATGGGTTGGAAATAGTTGTATACCTGAATCTTAGGTCCAAGCAGCAATCAGATTTTCAATTTTTGGCAGAGATTTTTTTGGGACAGCAAATCATAAAATGATACTGCTGGCCAAATGAATCCAAGAAGTTTGCTCCTAGAGCATCTGGTATAAATAAAATCCTAAGCGAATGCTTCAGCTGGAGATATTTTCTTGCTTTAGAGTAGAGAAGCCAAATTGGTGCTGAAGATCTACAAATGGTTTAAATTTATCATTGAAAATTAATTGTGACAGAGAATTTCTCTGCCCATCCAAACCCTCCACATAAATGTTTTGCTTTCAATTTTAAGAATAGGAATGCTCCACAGGACCACCTCCATAATGGAAGGAAGCAGAGATTTCTAGTCAAGTTTGACCAGGTTTGCTTCACAGTTATTACTGTGGCAGTTTAGGAGCCATCATAGCTATAATAATTCACCACCCAATAATTCTTTAAGGGGAGAGGGCATTCTAAGCCTCATTCAATCTGAACCCAAGGTAGGGTGTCCGTTCTTATCTAACTGCTACAAAGATGCCTTACTTAAGGAAGATAGGATAATCTTCCAAGCTGGGAAAACAAAACTTTCTCAGAGATAAGGAGAGTTGCAATTTGTTCAGAATTGATTTAAGGATCTTACCTGCACCCTAATGGATCAGTCTGAAAATATTATTGAATTATTTAAAATAAATTTTGAGGACTACCAAAAAGGAAACCCCTTGAGACATCCAAAATTCCAAGAATGACGTAAGGCAGGCTTAGAAGCTGTGCCTAACAGCTTCTGAAGGGGGGCTTGTAATCTGCATGGGTTCTGTATTAGCATGAGAACAAAAGAGCACAATTAGGCATTAGCATACTGGATGCAGAATATAGTGGGTAATGGTATTTGGGATTAATCTGCTCACAAATCTGTCAATTCCACTGAAGGGAAATATGAAATACTGTCTTTTTGTAAATTGCTACTCTGTTTGTTTCAAATCTGTCTGTATTAGTTAAAAGGTAAAAATAACCCTTTAGTTAAAAAGAGGCTTGTGAAAAAGATGACTGCATATTTCAGCCTGAAAAAAGGAAGAGAGGGGTGGGGTTTTGTATTAGCTCCTTTGGGAGAAAAATGCTGGAGGCACTCCTGTCTCACCCCAGCCCCCTGTCAAATGATAGATCTGACTGGGCTTCTTTGAGGCCCCTTTGTTATGTTAAGGACAGTAGATGTTTGCATGCTACTTGATGTTTAAGAGCTGCTGTGACTAGAGAAAGGCAGACTCTTAGCTGAAATTACTGAAGAGGAGCAGCAGATGGAGTGAGTGGCCAGTGGGTGGAGTCAGTGAATGGTGAGCTGGGTAGCATGAGTGACTGGATGGCGGAGCGCGGGCAGAGCCAGCTGACGGTGAGAGCAGCCAGCAGCGAGCTGGGTGGCATGAGTGACCAGAGGGTGGAGCCAGCAGACAGTGGGTGGAGCCAAGGAACAGTTCTAGAAGATGAAGTGAGTGACCAAATCAAATCAAATCAAATCATAGGGCTGGAAGGGACCTCATGAGATCATCAAGTCCAACCCCCTGGGAATTGAACCCAGAACCTTCTGCATTTTAAGCAGAGGTGCTAGCCACTACACCATTTGCAGGGCACCAGTAGATGGCATTGGCGGACAGCTGGCATGAAAGTCACTCCCTACGTACCCTATGGTTGATTGGGAGCCTAGTTAGCACTGATTCTCCAGATCAGTGCCAGTTTTGCCATTAAGTTTGTATATTCTGCTTTGCAGTGTGGGTTGTTGGGAACTTCGCTCTACATGGATTTTTCTAGATTAGTGCTGATCTGTTATTTGGCCTTTTGCATTTTGTCTTACTATAATTAAAAGTTCTGTTTACTACACTCAAACTCGTGCTTGTGAGTGGGGAAGTCTTACCCCTTTGGGGTGCCCAGGGAACAGTGCAGGATTCCCTCAAAATCTGGGTGGGGGCTCAAGCCGGCTGGTGGTGTTACACTGTTGGGGAAACCCCTAGATATAGAACCTGGCCCTTGTCCTGCCAACCCACCCTGGCAGAATGGTTACAATGACATTCATTTTCTATATGTCAACTGAACCCCACAAACTCAAGGCTAATTAACTTCTCCCCAAATTAGCTATCTGGGCAATAATTGGTTTTATATTTCCCTTCAGAATGACCTGAATAATTTTGGGAATCAGTATTCCTAAATATTTCATATAAAAGAAGGATGGCCATTCAAAATCCTAATTTCTGGGCATATCTGTTAATGCATAAGAGAAATGCAGACTTACTAATACTGGTTAGAAGATTAGCAATAGTAACCTCGAGCTTGCATAAAAATACAAGAGCATTATCTACACAGAGGATAATTGTGTACACTCTATTGTCCATTATGATACCATGAATGCATTCATTTGCTCAGATGACAATGGCTTAAAGGTTCTAGCACTCAGTGGAACAGAAGAGATGAAAGGGAGCAGCCCTGCCCCATACTTGTCTGTAATGGATCTAGGTGGAAATAGAACCATTGACTATCCTGGAAGCTGGGTTAGAAAATAAATATTTATAAGGTTTTCTCTATATTCTCTCTGTGTATAACAGGAACACAACAGTGGGGCTCAGATATGACTTTCTGCAGGCTTTAGGGTTGATATTTTCACCCAAATAAAGTAAATTGTAATACAAAAGAGAAGTGGCAGAGTGGGGGGGAATTCTGTCCACAGTTTTAATAGGAGCTAGAATCATCTCCCTTTTTGCATCTTCTACAGGGGTAGACGTGTTAATCTAGTTCAGCAAAATGAACAAGGAGTCCTGTGGCACTTAGACAAGTTTATTTATTGAATGAGCTTTTGTGGGAGAAAATCCCACTTCATTAACTGCTTTGATTTGCTGTTACTATATGGCCTGTTCCCATGATTTATACTTACTTCCCTGCATTTTTTCCCTCTCATTCTGTAAGTTCTATCTTCTAAGTGGCTGTGTTCTCACACAGCCGGTTATTTCGATACGGTTGTTTTGAAACAACCGTATATCGAAATAACGCTTATTTTGAAACAACCTTTTTCGAATTAACAAAATGTTAATTAGAAATAAGGAAAAAAAGCCGGAATCGAAATAGCAATTCTGGACAACAGTTATTTCGAAACGACTCACCATTGTTTCGAAACAACACGTTCAGACGACAGTTGTTTCGAAACAAGTCGTTTCGAAACCACCGTTGTTTCGAAACAACACGTTCGCACGGCATTGTTTCAAAACAACAGTTGCGAAACAACGTTGTTTTGCCCACAGGCTAGGTTTAACTTGTTTCAAAACAACGCGGTTGTTCCGAAACAACTGTGCGTCATGTGAACAGCCAAAACCTTATTTCGAAACAACCTCTGTTGTTTCGAAATAAGGAGGCTGTGTGAACACAGCCAGTGGGATTTTCTCCCACAAAAGGCCACGCGTTAAATTTTTTAGTCTCTACGTACCACAGGACTCCTTGTTTCTTTTTTCGTTTGACTCTTTCCCCTCTCTTTTAGACATCATGTCAGTTGCATTCAGCTTTAATACTGATCCGATTCACAAGATAAGAGGATACACGTTTTGGCTCTCATCCCAAATCAATGACAAGGGTGATCAGAAAGTAACTAGTTTTGCTTTTTCAGGAAATTTAAATATCTGTTCTTACCCTGTACAGCTCATATTAGATGTTCATTTTTTATTACACCTATGTCAAAAATGTCTGTTTTGGTATTTAAAATGTCGTCATATCTAGAAGCCATTGATACTCTCTATACTAGATGTGCAACATACTGTGGCATTTGGTTTAGAGTTATTTTGGGGTTAGAAACTTCAAAGATGAAATATGTGAGACCATTAGAAACTCCACTAAATGTAGCTGACTCAGAACCTCCTATCTTTAAAACTCTCATTCTGTAGCAAGAATACAAGGCAATTAATAGACTTTCCTTTTTCAATAGCCCTGAAAATAGAGCACCCCCTGACTCTAAAGTAATTGTTTAAAGATACCTGTTTTTCTGTTTCCAGCTGTAGGGAAAAGGAAATACTTTAGACCATCCTTGTAATATGGATTATCTTGATTAATGTTAATAAATCTGACCCTAATTTTCTACAAAGAACCCAGAACCTGACATAAAATGAGACTCAGGTTTATTTTTTGCTTCTTGGTCATGGACTCCAGAGATCCATGATTAGTCTATCATTTCAGACTTCTCCATTATATGTTATCTTTGTGTTCCATATACCTATCCCAGAAAATCCCAATGTGTTCAGATGCCATATAATGGTTAGGATGCTAGACAATAGCTTCATGCATTTGATAGATTCAAAACCTGTCACTCTAATGTTTAACTACTGAGAAGCTCATAGAATATATGAGCCATCCCTGAAAGAAGGAGAGTTAAGCGTTCCATTTCTTGGAAACACTTTTCTGGACAGCAGGTAATTTACTTCTTAAAAGAAGAGGAACTATTGGTTTTATTGCAAATGCAGTTTATTTTTGCAAATCTTATCTGCAAACACTTCAGTTCACAAAACTTCTGAGAGCACTTACGCTTGAAGTCAGATAAAAAAAATACAACATTTTTATAACTGTGGCAACTATATTCACACCCCCTTCTCATGTTTACTTTATGCAAAAACATGAGTGATAGTTTTATTTGCAAAAAATGCACACAGGCAAGCATATCCTCTAGAAAGCTTTGTATGCTCATCAAATCAGAAAGAGAAAAAAAATCAGATGACTAATCACAAAATCTGAATTAAGCAAATTCCAAATATTGGCAATCAATTATTAACACATTGAAAATTCAGATTTTAATTTAAGGTATAGAGGAATACGGTTTGGATAATAGAAAATCCACACTGTGCTAAAAGTGATGTATAGCTTTCCTGACCCACTTATAGACTGGAGCTTCCGAGTATAGGGATTTGCCAGGTATGGAATACTGGTAGCTATATAAGTTAAGACAGTAATGTGATGTGTCCATAAGCTTGTAAGACAATAGCTTAGCTAAATAAGCAATTAACCAGGACTAATACTGGATCATAAAATATCACAAGATAGAGCATTAGTAGATGTATGGCCACATGAGTGCCATGGTAACTAATTGATTGTGTAGGCTTGAGGTAGAAAGCCTAGCAATTTATGAGGGAAGTCTTCCCCACAGCAAAAATAGGGTGAAGAAATTCAAATGAGGAAAAGAGGATGAAACCCTTACTGACTATGCAGTATGTGTAGTGGTGTCAGAGTAACACATTATAAAAATTGTGTCCTAGTCTGAGTGCCTTGGGAAATGCCAGGATGACAACCACTAGTGAAGAGGGAGATAAAGACTAACATTCCAGCTTGTTCTGAAAGGGTAGTGTGAACATTTGGATGCTCAGACACACATTATCTATTATCTCAATGTACCTTACTGAGTTGGAGAGTTGGTAACTTCACTGCATTAATAAAACTATTGAAAATACACAAGGCTTTTTCTTAAGTGTGAGTGTTGCAATGGTACATACTGAGGTTCCATGCTTAACTTTAATTTTAACAGTACTAGGTCTGATCTTGGAATAAGAGCATGCTAAACTTCAGAGTATGAATTTGAAATTCTAAAGTAACCAAAATAATTACTACACAACTAATAGATCAGGCGGCAAGTCCAGAGAACAAACTGTCTCAATCATAATTCCCCTTTGGCTGTTCCCTTGCTCTGGTAAGTGAGTAATTTAATTTATTCTTTTTCTTGGAGCAGCTAACACTTCACTGTGTGTATAGCCAGGTACTCTCATCAGTGAGTGAAAAGTAAAGGTAGGGCACTTTGGATTCCTCCTGTTCCTGTTCACCACCTGTTCCCAACCCTGTCCATGTGCATATGGTGGGCAGCATTGGGCAAATGTGTTCTGTTCTCTCAACCACAGCCAGATAGAGGATTTGAGCAGGGAAGCAAAGGTGGGTGGGTTTTACTCCCCATTACTCTGTTGCACAATCAAATAAGGACTATGGCAATTTAGCCCTGAATAAAAAAATGGATGAGTTCAAGTAAATTAATATTTATTTACAGATTCTTTGCGAAGAGAAAGAAGTTAAACTTTGATTACTTTATTCTTTGGGGATTGTTTGCTCAGTCCTAGTCTGATCCTTTCAGAAGGGGAAGATGCCACTGTTCATAGGCCCATATCTTAGCAAAGGAACACTTCATTTCCATTAACTAATTGAAGGCTGCTATCCTGTCTTCCTTAGGATATTATGATTTCTGGGCTTTGTTATATGATTGATTCTCATCTAGGTTGTTGACTCCATTGGATTCAAATATATGACCCATGCTAGTGATAACATAGTCAATGTTTAGAGTAACTTTTCATCCAAACAGTATTGTTTTCTATTTATCTTCTTCAAAGCCACAGTGATTTTGATTTCCTTCCTTTTTATCTCTGTAATAATATTCTTTGAAGCATTCTGTACTTGTAGATATGCAAAAATCAATAAGTCTCTTTTCAAAAAAATATCCAGCCCAGTACTATGAAATTATCAGGGATAAAATATACCCTGAATCTCACGGTGTCAGATAAAAACAAAACAGTATTTTAGAAGAAAACAAGAAAGGAAGGTCTCTTGCAGAGCACAAGAAGGGAGGGGCAAAAGTGGAATATCAATATGAATAGGAAACTGTTATTGAAGTTATTTGCCAGAAGGTCATCTGAGAAGTGTTCTTAAACTGTAAGAACTGAAGAAAGTTAGTTAAACATAGAACTCCAGATGTAAAACAAAAGTGCATTTATAACTGCAAATGACTCTCCAGACCTAGTACAAGGCCACTGAAGTCAATTGGACCCTAACATTGACTTCAACAGGTGTTCGGTGAGGAGCTTAATTTCTAGATGCTTATAGGTTCCAGAATCATAAAATATAGATCTTCATTCCTGGCAATCTACTATGTATTCAAACTGCTCTGCTATGATAAATGTTCATCAGGCTAGTAATCACAAAAGCAGTAGACATATACTGAAGAAGACTGTCATAGGTTGTTCACCCTACACTGGAGTGAACCCCCTATGACAGTTGATCCTGTGATTAGAAGAGGGGCTATTAACCAGACAGGTCACAGCTGAGGGAAATTAGGTGGTTTAAGAAATCATCTGATTGAATGAGGGAGCCCCAGCTATGGAGAGATGGGCTGGGCTCGTTTTATGAAGAGGAAGCTGATAGCAGAGGGAGCTATAAAGCAGTAGAATGTACTTATGCCTGGGGACAAGGATATGTTTGGGGGATGACTGGGGGAGGGCGCTAAGAAGATGAGCAGCCTGCAAGTTACTCCCTCAAAGGAAGGAGTTTGGCTGGCAAACCCAGAGAAGGGGTGAAAGCTAGATATGAGGAAGAGGCTTATGAAAAGGCCCAGAAGAAAATGGACCTTGGCTGCTTAGCTGAAGGTCCCTCAGCTAGAAGACAGAGTAGAATACTAGCCACTAGAGAAGTGGCACAGACCTCACAGTGGACAGATGTTTTGAATTTTGAAAGGCTCTGATGCCTGAGAAAGAGGAAACACACATGGTTTTCAAGGTCCAAGTTGTGAAGAAGGAATACCTGGCATTACAGACATGGGTGGAGAGGCCATCAGAGGATAGTGCAGCTTCTGGAAGGAGTTGATTCCTAGAAAAACCAGGAGCAGTACCCTAGCTGTGAGTAGGCTGTATGACAAAGGCAAACACCAATATTACTAGAAATGGTCAATTTCATCAGCAAGAAAAGATCTGACCAATTTATCCCTTATTTTCCTGTCCACAAATGGAAACAGATGGAGCTTTACTTATGTAGGCTCCAATTTTACAAAGAGCTCCATGTAGGTGGACCTCTGTATCCACAACAGAGATTGTCGAGACTGGGACCTTACTCTACCCATTCATAATTATAACAGTTTATGAAAATACATTTCAACATATGGGTTGTTTGTGAAGTGTTTGTCTTCACTAGTGTTTGTTATTTTGGATGATGTAAGTTTCATGTTAGCTTTTGTGCTGCTTCATTGCCTAGCTGAAAGGTTATTTGTTTTTTGTTTCATTTTTTTAAATGACCATTGAAGGACATAATCAAGAATGAGAACTCTTCTTCCTTCGAAGATAACCTTGTTCACATACAAACATTAGTCTTTTCTGACAAGTTCGAAACGGGCAGTCATGTTAGTCTACTTTAGCAAAACAAACAGAGTCCAGTGGCACTTCTAAACACTAACAAATTTATTTATCGCATGAGCTTCCACAGCAGAAAATGCCACTTCATCAAATGCTTTGAAGAACGTGTCCGATGAAATTTTCACCCACAAAAGCTCATGCAATAAGTAAATTTGTTAGTCTTTAAAAGTGCTACAGGACTCCTTGGTTGTTTTATTGGTCTTTATGTAATGAATAGCTAACACACAAATATTCTTGTCAGACAAGCAACACTTGTTTCTATAAATACTAGTGCCCAGCTCCTAAAAAAATGATGTAAATGTGGCCCACTCGATCAGTTCTTCAGATAGGTGTTTAAGAATACTATTTGACAGGGTCCAGCCACCTTTTAATAGTGCATGTTACCACTGAGGAAGAGTTACTAATGCAACTAACAATAACTACTCACCAGAGTATCCTTGAGCTGCAGTAGGAATATTCCCTTTTTACATTTAGGGAAACTGAGATCCAGTCAGTTGAAGTGTCTTATCCAAAGCTGCACAGCAAATCAGGATTAAAGAGAGAATTAAAAGAGAAGGCTTTGTTTCCCTGTTCTCTTTCATTGCCTACATCTCATTGTTATTCAATAATACATAAAGTATTCAATCAGCTGTGGACTTAAAACAAATTAACCTTATGATTTATACAGACCAGATATACAAAGGCATTACTAATCTGATGGTTCCTGAGTGACCCTTTTCAAAGTTTTGATGACCTCTGTGAACAAATGTCCATATCTTAAGTACTGCCCCCCTCAAATCAACACTGTCATCACCCTTATTGGTGCCTAACAGCATGGAGGTGAAAAGACAAGTGAGCTTTGTAATCAAACCCTCATCCTTTCATGCAAGTGAATAGACACATTGATTGGGAATCATGGAGAAGCTTGTATTGCAACTGTGAATACATTGACTAGCCTACTCAAGGCCTGTGCACTACTCAAACTTCCTTCAAGAGAGTAAATGGGATTGAAATTGTGCACAGACCTTGCCTTGCCTGGGCCCTCTACACAGGGGTGCATTTCACTCCATGATTAAAGTTCCACTTCTGCTTTCATGAAGCTGGAGCCTTTCACAAGCACTACATTGACTTTAAATTTGAACCTATAAATAAATTGGAGTAGGGAAAGGAAAATTAGACTATCAGACAAAGAAAAAAAATACTTAAACAGATTAGGACAGTTATTGTAGCTTGCTAGAAATTTTTTCCAGACTTTTATCACCACATACACTCCCAAGTCCCATGTGATTAACAAATTCTTCATGAAACACGGCTATAGCTTAGCAGCAGCAGATGAAAAATTATGTGGTATCTTTAAATTCTTGCCTCCATCTCACTGAGATATTTTGCAGCACTTGGATTCTAGTACATATAATCAGGCTGCACATTTGCTATCACATCCAACACCTGGCTATCTCCTGTGTGCCAACTGTGCACAGTGCAATGATATGTCTAGAGGTAATTATTTCCATCACCCACATAAGAGTAAAATATCACAGGTTTACCTTCGCACAGATTTCATTTTTTACTTTAAATGCCTGTGTGGGTTGGCCTATGTGGTGAAACATTTGAATGTGCTTCTGAAAATACAAGTGCTGTGAGACACAAATATTAAGGGAGCCCAAACCTTTATCCTTATTCTCTCACCACTCTTTCTGGAGCCAAGAGTCAAACAAATGAGGGACAAAACATTTTCTGAACCAGAGAAACACACTAGTATCACTTACATTTCAAAATCTAAAATAGAGGTAGAGATAGGAAAATATTGTATATTTATTTTAATGTATGGAATGGGAACACAGGGGTAAGATGGGCACCTATAAATGGATTGTATAAATAGGTGAGACTTTTATTCATGCTCTGGCCACTTTGTACCATGTAAAAGGGCTGTGGCAGTCTGAAGGACACCCCAAAAAATCCTTTGTAGAATTTGGCTAAATCAGGTGCTAAAGAAGACAGCCATGAGGCTCCCTCTCAAGAGTGTCTTTGCAAGCCTTCATGTAAGGGCATGTTCTAGGACAGTGGTTCTCAACCTTTTGTGGGTCACAACACACTTGGTGACATATCGTGACCCTATGGGACACATCAGCCCACTGCCCCCAGGCCAAATCCAGCCATCTCCCCAGCTCTCTGTGACACACTTACCACTGTGTGGTGACACAGTAATGTATCACGATACAGTGGTTGAGAACCACTTGTCTAGGGCATGGCCTCAGCATGAAGTTCTCTGAAGAGCCCAGGCTGTGCTGTGGTACCCAGAGAACCCTGGGAAAGCTGCCATGACTAGAACAGGCCCCAGTGTCTATCTAAACTATACTGGAGGCCTTTCCAGCCCTCAGAAACAGCCCAAGACCAGGAGGGTGTAAATGTGGATTAAAGTCTTTATCACCTTGTTACTGAAGGCTATGAGTGCTCAGGGGAACAGCACTGAATCTCACCCACATAATAAAAGCATTTTCAATTAATCTATTAAATATCTTGCCATAAACCGGCCTTCCATGAGCAATTTGAGGACAGTCTTCTCCATTATAAATGTTGTTTTGTGCAAACTATAATGGGCCAAATCTTGACATCATTTCTCAGTATTTAGTCCTTATGCATATAAAGTTCTTGAAACTAATGGCGCTAGAACTGTTAAAAGTGAGTGGGCAGTTAAAGATTTGGTCCACTGTAGTATTAGCTGGGTTTCAACTATTTCTATTGTGTTTCTTGTGTATGTTCAGGAGCCTTTTCTCTGAGACCTTTGATGAGCATCTATGTGAGGTACCGTGGCATCCCCAAAACTCTCACCGAAGTCAGCGTACATTCATTCAAGGCAATAGGAACTAGCTGATGCAACACTGACTGATACAGTGTTCTTGAATTTAACTCCTGCTCTGACCAGTTTGTGGTAAGATTTTTCTTTTGCCCTCCAGTCTGAACCTTGCTCTCTAGGATATTGACCAATCACTTTCACTTTCTTGGCTTATGTCTATTGCTGTTGTTTTATCTCCCTCTGCAGTCTCAGCTTTTCCATCAAGAAAAATATGTAATAAAACAGTGTATCATTTTTAGTGGTCTAAACTCTTTGATACAAAGCTAATTAGTTAATATATATTCTAGGGATTTCCTGGCCTTTGTATTTGTTTTTTACCAACTTCTCCTTTCCCTTGCTGATTATCTATCTATTCTAGGAACATCTACTAACTAGATGGTATCAAAGCACAGATACAGTTAGATGGAGGCAACAAGGAGGCCACATAAACAGCATACCCCCCTCTGCAAAGCAGATTCTGATGGCCAATTTCTTTACTATATGACACGTTTCTTGTTAGCTTACCACATTTTTGACAAAATTATAGAAAAATAGTAATAGGAAGCTCTGACTATTTTTTTAAAAAATGTATTCAACATAGGCTCACTTAATGTGCACTGTAGGTCAAAAAATATATACTCACACCCAGAAGTGGCTTATGGCTACAATTCAGGAAGGTCCATAAATGAATAACTGGGAGTGGGCGGGATGGTTAAGGAGCAAAAAGCTGGCAGGAAATATAAACATTAAGGGATCCCATCAAGGTGCTTATGCTGAACTAGAAATCTTCATTGAATATATTTGAGTCATTGCTGGTCTTAAGCTGGTCAATATAAGCAATGTTATTATGTGATAGAGCTTTACAACCTTCATTCTTGTCACAAATGTATTTGCTGATTGTATTTCCAGATGATTTTCAGGCAGCTTTAAAAATGGTGTGAAAATGACTCTGATCTAGTGTCCTGTGCAAATAGGGCAAGCAGCAGGGTAGGCGGCCAATAGTAAGACCCATACTTTTACTATTGCCAAGCTTATTTTAACAAATCCACTAACGATATAATAGCTCACAGATTTAGTGTGCTGTACAAGTTAGCCAAAGAGCTTTAACTTGTCAGCAGTCCAATTACCTCAAGCTCTCGTCTTGGCAGATTTCAGAAACTGAGCATGTTATAGATGCATAAACATTAAGGTTAGACAAGACAAAAATTATCATTTAGTCTGACCTGCTACACATCACAGGCCAAAGAAGCTCACCCACCTTCTTTTGTAACAGGTTTGTAACATTTTGCTAAGTTATAGACTCATAGAAACTGGAAGGAAGCATGGGAAGTCATCACGTCCAGTCCCCAGCACTCATGGCAGGACCAAGGACCCTCTTAAGCCATCCCTGACAGGTGCTTGTCTAGCAAAAACAAACAAACAAACAAGAAGTCCTGTGGCACATAAAGACTAACAGTTTAAGTGCCACAGGACTCCTTGTTTCTTTTGCTGGACTAGACTAACATGGCTGCCCCTTTGGAAATTGACAAGGGGCTTGTCTAACCTGCTGTTAAACACTTCCATTGATGGAGATTCTACAACCTGCCTAGGCAACTTATTCCAGTGGTTAATCATCCTGACAGGTAGGAATTTTTTTCCTAATATCCAACCTAAACCTCCCTTGCTGTAATTTAAGCCCATTGCTTCTTGTCCTATCATTGGTGACTAAGGAGAACAATCTTTCTCCCCTCTCCTTGTAATAACCTTTTAGGTACTTGAAAACTGTTGTCATGTCCCCTCTCAGTCTTTTCTTTTCCAGGCTAAACAAACCAGCTTTCTCAATCTTCCCTCATAAGTCAAGTGTTCCAAACTTTTAATCATTCTTGTTGCTCTTATCTGGACTTTTTCAAGTTTGTCCACATCCTTCCTGAAATGAGGCGCCAAGAATTGGACAAAATACTCTGGTTGAGCCCTAATCAGGGCTGAGTAGAGTGGAAGAATTGCTTCTTATGTCTTACATAACAATACCCCTGTTGACACATCCCAGAATGGTGTTTCCTTTTATTTGGAACAGCGGCTATGTCCACATGTACAGGATTAATTTGATTTAAGTTAAATCAAAATAAGTTAATTAAAAGTAAAACCATTAAATCAATTTAACTTAAACTGAATTAAGCAAAAACACCAAATCGAAATAGCAAGTCCAGACATAGGACTTGCTATTTTGATTCAGGACAGGGGCACCATGGAAGGTGTGGCAAGATGGTCCCCTCGCTGGGCCATGCCCCCACCCAATATAGAAAAAAAGGAAGGCACCTGGGGAAGGAGAAGGACAAAAGTGTTAAATCAAAATAATGGTTATTTTGAAATAACACATCCGAACGGCATTATTTTGAAACAACCATTTTGATTTAATGGCTATTTTGATTTCTTCCTAGGTCTTACTATTTTGAAATAAGGTTTGTTGTTTCAAAATGATGGGGCTTGTCATTTTGAAATAATGAAACATTGTTCGGACATGACTTTTTTAAAATCGAAACAACAGTTGTTTCAATTTAAAAGCAGTGTGTGGACATAGCCAGTGTTACACTGTTAATTCATGTTTAACTATGGGTATGTCTACACTAGCAAATCAGTTCAAATTAAGGAGCCTTAATTTGAACTTTGTCTACACCAGGCTTTGCCTAGTTTGAAATTATTATTTTTTTTTTTAAGTTTGAACTAAGCAAAGCTCTGTTCAAACTAGTTAGTTTGGCTGGTTAGTCTGAACTAACTGCTAGTTCCAACTTATTTCAAAATTTAGCTCAAACTAACACAATGTAGTTTTGGTAGTTTGAATTAAGTAAGTTCAATGTAGCAGCTACTTTGAACTTAGTTCAAAATAAAAAACAGTGCTAACTTTTAATTCAAATTAAGTGAGGTTTTTTAGTTTGAGCTAAAAAGTTAGTTTGAACAAAAAAAACCTGGCTAGCTTGAACAAAAAAGTTAGCTCAAACTAAAAATCTATGCTTAGTTCGAACTAACTTCGAACTACTTAATTCAAACTAAGAAAGTCCAAACTAAGGTTTTAGGTGTAGATAGAGCCTATGACACCCAGATCCCTTTCTGCAGTACTCCCTTCTAGGCAATCATTGCCCATATTTTATGTGTGCAATGGACTGTTCTTTCCTAAGTCGAGTACTTTACACTTGTCTTTTTTGAATTTTATTATGTTTACCTCATACAATTTCACCAGTTTGTCTAAATCATTTTGAATTGTGACCCTATCCTCCAAAGCACTTGGGATCCCTCCCAGCTTGGTATCACCTGCAAACTTTATAAGTGTACTCTTTATCCCATCAGATAAATAATTGATGAAAATATTGAACAGAACCAGACCCAGAACCAATGCCTGCAGTACCCCATTCATTATGCACTTCCAGCATGACTGTGAACCATTGATAACTACTCTCTGGGAGCAGTTGTCTAATTAGTTTTGTACCCATCTTATTGCAGTTCCATCCAGGTTGTGCTTCCCTAGTTTGTTAATGAGAACGTGATGCAAGACCATATTAAACTCCTTACTAAAGTCTAGGTATGCCACATCTACCATTTCCCATTTATCCGCAAAGCTTGTTACCTCATGATAGAAAGCAATCAGGCTGGTTTGATATGATTTGTTCTTGACAAATCCATGTTGATTATCCCTTAACATCTTATTCTCTTCTACATGTTTGCTAACTGATTCCTTAATTATTTGCTCCATAATTTTTCCTGATAGAGAGGTTAAACAGACTGGTCTATAATCCCTGGGTTGTCCTCATTTCCCTTTTAAAAGATGGGCACTATATTTGCACTTTTCCAGTCCTCTGGGACCACTACAGTCTTCCATGGTTTGTTGTTATTAAGTTATTGAAGTTTTCAAATCTTGATTTAAAGATTTGTACTTACATAGAATCTACCATTTATTCTAAGCTAGAGCAGCAAGTGACCCATGCCCCACCTTGCAGAAGAATGTAAAAAACCTGCAGGAACTGCCAGTCTGATCTGAGGGAAAATGCCGTCCTGGCCCCAAACATGATGATCATTTAGAACCTGAATATTTTGGCAAGACATAGCACCCCAACACTTGGAAAGAATTCTTTCTAGTAACTGATCATGCTCCCCAGCTAGTGTCCTTTGTCTGGTTGTTGGAGATATTTGCCAATAGCATTTGTGGATGAGCCATATGTCACGTTATGTCTGGTTTCCAATTAGATTACAAGACTCTTTAGGGCAAGGAACATGTCTAATTGCTTCAAATGCTCTCATTCCTTCATGGTGACTTTTCTGCCCAGTTTAGACTCACATCCTCTTCCCAATTTAGTAGCATGCTCAGTCCAGTGGCTGTCTTCATGGCTAAGACAGAGCGATGCAGAATCAAGGGACACAAAATTAATATGTGATGATAAATTTTCCCTCAGACTCTTGCTCAGCTATGCTCCTGGGCAGTCCTCTACTTTAACCACATATTTTTACATTAGGTTTTTCTCTATTTATTTCAGCCACAACCTGCAGGGACTAACCTCTGGGGTAAAAATACTCTTTCAATATTCAATAATATTCTACACTGGGGAATAAGCTGAGATCAGCAGTTTTACTTCACTAGCAATTTCTTTACCACCATTAATTGATGGTTAGTTAACCTGTATTCAGATTAGTTCCAGAGATACCTAAAAGGAGAGTAAATAATCTATGGAGAGTGAAAATCTGTCACTATAGGAAGTGAAAGCTTGTTAAAAAAAAACAATAAACAAACAAAAGATAAACAGTGTCTCTGTGCAGAGACATTGGACTGCTGCCAGTAGATTGAAATATGTTGTCCAAAAAAGTAGGATTTCAATAGTGATGATCTATTACTAGCTATTGGCCATTTGTGGCCTTATCTGAAATGAATTGAGCTGCTCAGCTGAGTTCAGTTAAGATGAAGAATAAAACATCTTATCACATTGGGACACTGGGCCCTAACTGTGGACAAAAAACATTCCAGTCTCATCAGAGAGTAAAATGAAAGAATAAACCGAATGACTGATCTAACATGGTTGCTTCAGAACATGTCTGCGATGCACAGAAGAAGCACATGTGGAAATCAATACTGCTGTTGACCTTAAAGATGTGCACTGTGGACAGAAGTCTATCATTTGTGAGATTGTCCATCTGACACCTTTCATAATCATTAAATTTAGTTACCAGTGGTGAAGAGAAGAAAATTTAACTACTTTGTTGTGAATTTAAAAATACCCGCTTAACATTTCTGTTGGAGCACTTAGGGTACTGGAAGCTGTCTGTGTGGAGATACAGTCTCCATCTTCTTTGTGAAGGAATGTGCATAACCTTCTTGGTCAGTGCAGATGCCTGCATTATTCTTTTGTGAGAAACATTTGCTATAGATGCTATACTCATTTTCGTTATTTCATATTAATGAATCATTTGCAGTTTGAACCTTATTTCTGCTAATATATTCATTATTGGAAGGGACTAGACAACCAATCAGAACAAATGGTTTTCTTCCCATAGATTGTTGTATTTGGTCATTTGCTATTCATTTATTGTGTGATTGGTTACCTACAATATATTGGATTCTTTCTGTGCCCTGATTAGATCAATACAACTTAAATCTCTATTAAAATGAATATACAGCCATCTAGCAAGGAGTATGATTTTATAAACATGGGCCTTACCCAGCATAAGACTCCACTACCATATATCACTGCTTTTCTGTGGAATCAAAAAGAGTCTGGATGGGCAGAGGTCCAAGCTAGCAGATCATTGGCTGCAGACCTAAGGTGACAGAGAATACAGTGAAAGGAACAGTCTATTTTAAACATCATAAGGATTCTATTTTTTTTAAAAAAGCTATCCTATTTCTCAGTCTATCAACCAATATTTCATAGGTGGTACACTGTGAAACTTCAGTAACTCCTTCCTTTGGGACCTTTGCTGATTTTCCATTGCTATGTGAAATATAAAACTGCACAATAAAAATAATATGCAAAATGTTTGTGAAAAGCTGAATCATCTTCAGTAATGAGCTCCACATGAACCATCCTTGCACCACTAAAGAATTTTTATTCAGTTTCAACAGTTCATTTATTACCTGATGTATATTTGTAATTTGTATACACTTTCACAAACAGTGCAGACCTTAGGGGCAAGCTATTCTGGGTGCCAAATCATCACATCTGGGGCTGCCAAAGCCCCCTGCTCTTCTTTTTTTAATATGCTTGCACCTTTTGAGGTGCAAAAAATAAATGATTTTCAATTCTGAAAGGGAATCATAATGTGATGACAATGTATTAAATGATGATGACTTTGTGCCAGATTGTGCCAAGAGTTGCTCTGAGAAGGAAGAACATATTTCTGGTGATTTGTACATCAATGTCGCCTTCAAACAAAGAAAAGTTTGTATTTTGCCCTAGCATAAGACTCGAAGAAATGTATTTGAGGATAACTTGTTCACCAAACTGAACATTTACTCAAAGAAAACTTGACAGACATTGGAACAATCTGTTGAAACATGGCAGACATGCCCAGTGAAATGCATCCACACTGCAGCAGAGGAAAATTATCATTAGTGTTGAGTTTCCAAGGCCACTCAATCTGGTTTTCCTATGTTTCAAAGAAGATCAAGTCAGTAATAATGCTACAGATGATGCATCACAAGATTGTAGAAGGGAATTAAAAAGAAATCCCACAATTCTCTTGTGCAATGATCCTAAAAGTGGTGTTGACGGCATGGATCATCATGCTAGAATGTACTCCTGTAGTGCAAGATAAATCCATGGGCAATGGTTCTTTTCTTCAACATTTTTGTTGCCAGCATTGTAAGTTTCATTGTTAAGGTCAGCAACAACCCTGCTTGGCACTATACTTGACCAAGACAAAAATGGTGCTTGTTTGCTTTTCAGTCTAGGAGAATGAAACATAGA
>ML681995.1:819981-882237 GCA_007922195.1 Podocnemis expansa | reverse complement strand
ATGTACATATAAAAAGAAGAATCCTTAATTCCCATCATCTCACTATGCTTATCAAAGCAGCATTCTAATCCTTTTGCTACCATTGAGAATTAGCCACCAGCATCTAGCAAACTCAGCACTGGATGCTGCCACATTTGCCCAAAGTCAGCTTACTAGAAGAGCCCCAAGCAATGTGGAGAATACAATGAATTGGTATGCACTTACCCCTCCACATTGATAATGACATGTAAAAATTGCATATAGGCTCACAGTGAAAGAGATTCCTGCTAGTTCTTTTAATTTGTTAGTTATAAGTTTTTTTTTCCCCCACATAAAACATTAAAGAATTGTTCTTAGTTTCTGAAGGCTTTTGGTGAGCAAAAGTCCCTCGCAACACAGTTAATGTAACTTTTTTCATGACAGTGGATGAAGGTCAAAGAGATATAAAGCAATTTCTATATGCTATGATGCTGTTAGCAGACCACAGAAAGATAATAGTCACACCTATGCTGGGATTTATGAGCAATTGGTTTCTACTGCACACATTCTTCTCTCATTACTTTTCATCTTGATTATGTGTGTGGGCAACATGAAGGACTCCATTTCATTTTAAGCTTTTAGTTTGATTTCTATTTTAATTGCCTTTTGGTTTCTGTTTTTGGAAATGGAAAAAGTTCTGGTTTACACTTTTTCTTTTTGATTTTTTTAACCACACCTATCCCTCTTTCTGCTGTGTTTTTCTAAAAAGAGGGAGTATGAAATTCCATAAAATGAAAACCAGCAATTATCTTTTTTTAAAAAATCAAAGTCCAATGACATTTTAATAGAAACAAAGCCAAACTTCTCATTTTATTTCAAAATGTCAGTTAGAAATTATTTTTATAGAGTCAAAAATAATTTTAAAAAAAGCATTTCCCTGTGGAAAACTTGAATTTAGATATTTTTCAAGGAACTTTCTTTTTTGTGAAAAACCTTTAACCAACTTTAAAAGTAATATAATTCTATTCATGACCCAGTTTCATACATTCTGGTTGTTCGCAATTTCCCATTTTTAATATTTTCTCAGTTTTTGTGAAATTCTGTTAACAAGCTTGTTATTGCCATTACATGTAAATGGGGGGTTATATAACTAATTACATGTAAGAGTTTATTCAATTATACATGCTATAGATAACATAAAGACAAAACACACACAGAGAGAATGAAATATAGAGAAAAGAAGCATATATCTGTAATTTTTCCCCGTGTGTTTGAATCAGCAGAAATCACAACACATATTTTACTTGATGTGGAACAATTAGCATGGTGTCGCACGGGAAGATGTCATGGCTTTGTAACTGCACAGCCCACTGAGAATAGCTCTTCATGTAGAAGGGCTCCCATAGCGTCACAGTATTGGTAGCCAAGCAGCTGTCACCCCTACCTGTACACACTTCCCAGGCTACACTTCAGGTGCATCCAGGCTCCTCTGGGGCTGCCATGGGCGGCCCAGCCCCGATCCTGGGCTGGGAGAGGCATGTACTGCCACAGCTGGCCCATCCCAGGATATGTGGCCGGGAGAGGCAGGGTTCATGCCAGGCACTCTGGGCACTGCCACCAGGACTCGGGGCATGTGCCCCCTGTACCAGATGTCAGCAATGCCCCTGACCCATAGTCTGTAGATGTTCACTCTGGTTGATCCAAACCCCCAGAATTAACTCCAGCAGACTGGTGACATTTGTTTAGTTTATATATAAATATATACAAAATATTGCTACTCAGTCAGTAGATGAAGATCTATTTTACACTGAATGAGTACAGTTAAAGTACCTACAGCATATCTACAAAATACAAATAGTCACTTGCACCATGGATAAGAGCAATTAAAAACTATTCTGAGACAGCAGTGTTGGAGAAATAGTTCCTGGGTTTGTGGTACATTGCCTGAAGCTAGAAGCAGCAGATACAATCAAGTGATCTGTTCTCCTTTGGGGGACAACACATTTAATTGTTATTGTCCCTATTCTGTGCAGGCTCTTGCACCATAGGATGGACCTGCTTCAAGTGGGCTCTGTTATCGGGGGATGTTTCTAGGGTATCCATGGGGGCTGATGGAGTGGTCTACACTGGCAGGAGTGTACATAGAAAATATGGACAGCTCGCATTTATCATGGGGCATAAAGGGAAGAGCTACGTGGTGTAGGCTGTGAGTGGAGGTAGCTCACAGGGTCTCTGGGGTGTATCAAAGGGTACGTCTACACTGATGGTGGCAAAATCACCATCGTCAACCCAACATTCCAGGTGCACTTAGCAGCGAGCATGTACTCGGTGCTGCACTCCAGAAGGTTGGCGCTGGAAGACCTGTCCTCTGGGAGACGTAGGGGAAAGCTGACCGCAAGCCACCGGTGGTCAGCTTCCCCAAATGTGTCCCAGCAGCTTAGGAAGTCTCCAGCAGTTACGCAGGGCATTTTACGTGCCTTGTGTAAATGCCAGCCAACTGTTGCCAAAAAGCTGCCCAAGTGTAGATGAGGGCGAAGTAACCTGGTAATGCAGTGGGGGCCGGAGTGTTTGGGGGTTGCTGTGACATCCATTCATGTGGGGATGCAGTGGTAGGATGCCAGTCTAGGAGGTGTTGGGGGGTGCACTGGAATCAGGATCTTGGCATGGGCTTTGGTTGGCACGTGGTAGCCACCTCCACCTTGCCTTCATGTGCTGGGGAACCTGGGAGAGGAGGGCCTTGGGTTTGTATGAAAGCCAGAGAGTGGTGTTCTGAAGCCAGCCATGATGGTGGGAATAGTTGCAGGGGGTTCAGAGGCTGGGCGAGGCTGGGGATGGGGGGGGGGGTTGGGCCCATGCCCTGAATCTTTTTCCTATGCAGCAACACCCCTCCACCTTACTCCTTTGTATATTTACAGCTGGAGGCTGTATGCATTTATTTAAAATAAAAAAAACTATTTATTTCAGATCCATCGCTTTCCTCCATGGTGGCTCTGTGTCCAACCCCCTCTCTTGCTCTGCTCCCCTTTCCAGTATCTCATCTGTACCAAAGTCACCTCTTCAGAGTAGTGCCTGCTCTCCCCCACTGTGTGATCCATCTCCAAACTTGGGGCTGGATTGTTCCTGAGCTGGTGCTACTTTGTTCCCTCCACTGTGCTGATTTTTGTCTTAGATCAGACCCTGCCATGTGTTGACATGAGAATGCTGACATCTATTGTACAGTATTGCCTTCAATATAATCCTTTTCCTGTTGCCTGAGGCAAATAGCATTATATTTTAAAATTGTCCACGTGACCAACATTAATGGGATTTTGGATAAAATCCCAAGGGTTATTAGGTTTATCTATAATTTATAAAATGCTTCTAAGTTTTGTAATATAGAAATCCACTGGAAAGTGGAAATGCACATAGACATGAGACCATTAAGTACTGCAAACTACTTTTTTTCATGTTAACACACTATTTTGTGAATGTTATGCAGAAGGAACACTGATATAGAAAAATTCCTAACAGATGTTGCCCTCTGTCCTTTCTTTTCTCTTTTCTTTGCATTTACATCTAACAATTTTCAAAGAACCTAGTTTCACTTTTAGCCCTTCACAAAATCCCTGAGTTTCTCTTTTCATCTAGAGTCTCCTTGCATACTGTATATCTGTCATCTCACCTGGTACATAAGGCTTCACAAAATTTCAAGTAACTGTTAGATGACTTGAAGAATGCTATATGAAAGAAAAATCATGAGAGTACAAAGATCACTTTCCTCTCAGGGGATACCGCTGAACTTAAATCAATCATATGAATTAAGAGCTTTTGATAAATAAATAATTCATGCTAAATTAATTAACCAATTGCCAAGACAGACTTAGTACGATTTTCCAGGTTAGCCATCCCAGCGTCAGCAAAGCCATAATCGCTCTGTCATTTTTGCTTCCTGTGTTCATGATTCAAAATCAGAAATGGGATGTTATTTGTTTAAAGCTTTAGCATGAGCCAAAGGCTACTTTTATTCCCTTTATTACTAACCAAAATAATGCTGTGTGCATTTCTCTGCTTTTATTCCCTCTCGCCCATTGCAAAATACCAAAAAGCAAAGCAACTATTTCTTTATAAACACTCTTACTACTGTGTAGAATAGTGTTGACATTTACATAAATGGATTGCAGTGCAGTTGTTGAACATATACAGGGATGATTCTCTAATCCCATTTTAATTAGATGGATGTTGCAAGCATACAAAAATCGCAAGCTTCACTCCCTGTGGTGATGCCATACTGGCAAGGAATCAATCACCACGGCTGTGGTTGCCATAGAAACTGATAGCTACTGCACCACCATCTAAGTGGTAAATGATTGGTGGTGTACTCATAACACAGGGAGAGCAATGAGTTTTTATATCCTGTCCAGCAGCTGTGCCAGAGAGTTAATTAAAAGCAGAGAACATGAAATAAATCTAAATCTGTGAAGAAATGAAATGTACAGTACAAATTGAATTCCCGTGTTGGACAGAAATTAATATGCAGTGCAAACCACAGAGCTGCCTGAACAAGCAGCAGCTAGGAATCTTGGGAAACAGTACCTCTGAGGCAGTTAAAGCTGAAATGTGGAGAGAGTACCTCCTTATCTTATTACCTAAACAAGCACTTTGTTCAGCAGTTGTGTTGACTGATGCATGCAAATTGCAACCTCAGATGTTAAGGGTTTGCTCAAAAGCAGGAAGGACAAAGCTTAACTAAGATTTAATTAACAAACTGTTAGCAACTGTAGTTTATCAGCTGCAAACATGATGTAAGTAAATGTTTGTACCGCTGTACTAGAATCCACCAGGCAACCTCTGTGAAAGTCAATGTGTTTTTATTGATAAGCTGTGAATTATGAATTCATATTTCAGACATCACTGGTATGGTAACAGCCTTCTGAAATGCCTTTCCCAGAATAAAAGTTAGTTCTGCCCAAAATAAAGTATTTTCCATACAGTTAAGTTACAACATATCAGGTATGAAATACTGAACTGTAGAAAGCAAAGTTTCCTTGGACCCATTCCTTCTTCCCCACAAGCTCTACTATTTTAGCAGCATCATTTAGAAGATAGATTCTAGTGACCTGTATACAGACCTTTGTTGTGTTTAAAAAGTTAATCATAAGCATATGAGAATGAACCAGGTAAACAGACATGGACAACAACAAGTGTTCTGGCTGCTCAGTGCTGTTCACAAGTGAAATTAAAGGGCAAAATACTTGCTCTAGTCAAAAGATTCATTCTACAACTCAGATAGCTAAATCTCAGTCTTAGTTTCAAATTTGGAAATGAAATGACTGTAGCTGAGTTTCATCTGAAAAAATTTTAGCTCCTCAAACCTCTAATCATATCTCAAAACAAAATGTGTTTGCTGTCTCTGGAAAGGCACAAGGTTTCAAGACTTCTGTAGTTTTTGATTTTGCTGTGAAACTTTTTGTGACAATTGATCCAAGCTGCCCTGAACAAAAGCTTGTGAACAGTCACAAATGTACATGTGATGGATGGGATGAAGTGAAAGATGGTGGATTCATTTTTGAGACGTGGCTCTTTCTAATGTAACCATAGCAACATTCCCTCCACTTCCTTACCCATAATTTGGAACAACTAAGGAGAAGATCTCCCAGAAAGAATTCTTCCTATATGCTACATTAAACCATACGTATATGGGGGTGGAAGTTGGGAAGTTACAGTAAGTGTTGTTAGCTACCCATGCAGTGGTGCTGTTGTAACAAGCAAAGCTTATGCACTTTGTACATGGGGAAGGAGAATTTCTTTGTATACTTGTACTATGAAGTAAAATATTAATGGTAGTAGCAGTATTTCCTATTCTAGGGCCTACCTTCTGTTACCTCCTCAGCATTTCAGAATATCACAGATAAGATGGAGCTTGTTAAGTGTGCTTATTGAAGCTGTTCTTCACTGTCAGGTCTCAGTACCTTGATTTAAGGAGCCCTCATTAATCTGTTACATTCCTGGCTTCATGAAAAAACATTAGTGAAACCCCTTTAGATCGAACAAAGCTTTCAGAACACGTTGGCGTTCACCAGCAAATTCACAAGTCACATAATGTAAAGATGAGTAAAGACTGGAATCATGAATAAAGACTGGACTCACGATCAGTAAGTAGTTGTAAAACCTCTCCATAATGTCAACAAATAACTTGACTGTTACTTTGAGTAAATTGCACATCTCTAGAAAGGACACAGGTTTGTCCACTGGCTGTTTCCTAAAACTGGTCAGAAAATATTATTTTCTCAGAAAATTTCAATTATTGGTTTTTTTTTCCCTTTTTTTCACCAAAAGAATTGGGGGAAAAAATTGGTTTTCAATAAAACAAATGCTTCTTGTTTTCTTTTCATTTTCTTTTTTTTTTTTCAGTTGTGTTCATAGAAATGTAAAGCTGGAAGGGCCACCAAGAAGTCATCAGGTCTAACCTCCTGCTCTGTGGTAGGACCAAGTAAACCTAGACCATCCATGATACTATCCATGTTTGTTCAACTTGTTTTTAACATTTTCCATTGATGATGACTTCACAGTCTTCTTTTGATGCCTATTCTAGAGCTTAATTACACTTAGTTAGAAAGCTTTTCTTAATATCTAACCCAACTGAAGGTTAAACCCATTACTACTTGTTCTACCTTCAATGGACATGGAGAACAATTGATCACCATTGGCCTTTTAGCAGCTGTTCAAAGACTCCTATGAAGTCCTCTTCTTCTTTTCTCAACACTAAGCCAGTTTTGTTTTGTTTTATCCTTTCCTCCCAGGTTTTCCAAGCCTTTTATTATTTTTTTCTTGCTTTCCTTAGGACTCCTTTGAAGTTTTCTACATCTTTCCTAAGTTATGGTGCCCAGAATTGGTTACAGTACTACAGCAGGATCTTTGCCAGGTCTAAGCAGAGCAGGACAATTATTACTGGTATCTTCTATACAACACTCCTGTTAATGCACTCAGAAACCATATTAACCTTTTTTTTAAGCTGCATCACATTGATGTCTCATGTTCAGTTTGTGGTACACTATCCTTTTCAAACTTACTATCAACTAGGTAGTTATTATGCATTTTGTAGTTATACTAGGTGAAGTACTTTTCACTTGTCTTATTGAATTTGATCCTAGAATCATAGAATCACATGGTTGGAAGGGAGATCATGAGGTCATCTAGTCCAACCCCTGCCAAAAGCAGGACCCATCTCACTACATCATCCCAGCTAGGGTATTGTCTAACTGGACCTTTAAATATCTCCAGAGACGGAGATTCCACCACCTCCCTAGGCAACCCATTCCAATACTTCACAACTCTCCTAGTGAGAAAGATTTTTTTCCCAATATCCAGCCTCAACCTCCCCAGCTGTAACTTGAAACCATTGCTCCTTGTTCTGTCCCCTGTTACTGCTGAAAACAGCTTAGCTCCCTCCTCTCTGAAGCATCCCTTTAAATAGTTGAAGGTTGCTTCTGCAGACTAAATAAGCCTAGCTCCTTCAGTCTCGCCTCATAAGTAATGTGCCCCAGCCTCCTAATCATTTTCGTTGCCCTTCTCTGGACTCTTTCTAATTTGTCCACATCCTTTTTGTAGTGAGGAACCCAAAACTGGACACACTATTCCAGATGCGGCCTTACCAGGGTGGAATAGAGGGGAATAATAACATCCTTTGATCTGCTGGCAACACTCCTGCTGATACAGCCCAATATGCCATCAGACTTTTTAGCTACAAGAGCACACTGTTGACTCATATCCAGCTTCCCATCCACCATAACCCCAAGGTCTTTTTCTACAGTACTGCTGCTTAGCCGAGCGGTCCCCAGCCTGTAGCAGTGCATGGGGTTTTTCCATCCTAAGTGCAGGACTTTGCACTTGTCCTTGTTGAACCTCATGAGATTTCTTTTGGCCCACTGCTCCAATTTGTCTAAGTCTCCATGAATCTTGTCCCTGCCCTCCAGCATATCTACCATTCCCTCCAGCTTTGCATCATCTGCGAGCTTACTGAATTGTTGAATTCAGACCAATTCGTCAAGATTGTTTTGAATTTTAAACCTGTCTTCCAAAGTGTTTGTAACCCCTCCCAGCTTGGTATTTGCAGATTTTGTAAGCATCTACTATACTGCATTATCCAAGTCATAAATGAAAATATTGAGTAGTACCAGACACACCTGATCACAGAAGAACCCCATTAGATACAGCCTCCCAATTTGACAACATGCAACTGATGATCATAGAATCATAGGATTGGAAGGGACCTCATAGGTCATCTAGTCCAACCCCCTACCAGAGGCAGGACGACTCCCACTAAACCATCCCAGTCATGGTTTTGTCCAGCCAGGCCTTAAACACCTCCAAAGATGGAGATTCCACCACCTCCCTTGGCAGCTCATTCCAAGGCTTCACCACTCTCCTAGTAAAAAAGTTTTTTCTAATATCCAGCCTCGACCTCACTAACTGCAGCTTGAGACCATTGCTCCTCATTCTGTCCTCTGTTATTACCGAGAACAGTCGAGCTCCATCTTCCTTAGAGCATGCCTTCAAGTAGTTGAAGGTTGCTATCAAATCCCCCCTCAATCTTCTCTTCTGCAGACTAACTAAGTCTAATGCTTTCAGTCTTTCCTCATAGGGCTTGTGCTCCAGCCCTTTAATCATTTTGGTTGCCCTCCTCTGAACTCTTTCTAGCATATCCCTGTCCTTTTTGTAGTGGGGAGCCCAAAACTGAATACAATATTCTAGACGTGGCCTTACCAGTGCAGAATAAAGGGGAATGATACTTCTTTTGATGCAGCCCAGTATGCCATTGGCCTTTTTCGCAGCAAGAGCACACTGCTGACTCATATCTAGCTTCCCATCCACCATGACCCCCAGGTCCTTTTCTACACTGCTGCTACTTATCTGAATGTTTCCCAGCTTGTAGCTGTGCATGGGGTTTTTTCATCCCCCGTGCAGGATTTTACACTTGTCCTTATTGAACCTCATAAGATTTCTATTGGCCCACTGTTCCAATTTATCTAGGTCTCCCTGAATCCTGTCCTTGCCCTCCAACGTGTCTACTGGACCCCCAGCTTGGTGTCATCCGCAAACTTACTGAGGATGCAGTCTATTCCATCATCCAGTATCATTGATGAAAATGTTGAACAGAACCGGCCGCAGGACCGACCCCTGGGGCACACCACTCGTGACTGTGACCACTCCTTTCAATTAGTTGTGCGCTCATATTAGTAATTTGATCTAGACCACATTTTTCTTTTTTCTTTTTTTTAATGAGACTGTCATGTAGAACTATGTCAAAAGCCTTATTAAACTCAGGGTATATCACATCTACTGCTTCTGCCCCTTTCCATTAGGTCAGTAACCCTCTCAAAGGACATTAAGTTAGTATGGTATGAGGTGTTCATGACAAATCCATGCTGACTTGTCTTTATTATCATAGTGGCCTCTGAGTGCTTACAAATTGATTGTTTAATCATTTGTTTCCATTTCCATTTTCTTTTTCAAAACCCTGGAAATTTTAGAATTTTGATTTAAAAACTGGAATTTTTTTTTAAAAAACAAGGTATGTTCATGCACACATACGTATAGTTGCTTATTTAGAAAATGGTCATCCTTCATCAAAAAGATGTCTTGATTTCAAAAAGGAGGAAAAAGAGCTGGTTGAAATTTTAGAGGTTATTGATAGGCCTCTTGAGCTTTCAAAGTTATAAAGGGGTATTTTATAATAGATTATGGTGGCATTCTGAAGCCCAATTTATCTAGCATTATATCAGAGGAACCTGTAACTGTCCTCTAGGGTTTAATTCTGCAGCTCATATGCATGATTAACTGTTACTGAAGTCAAAGAGAGTTTGAAGAAGGGATGTGGTTGTCAGCATTCATGATAATTTGATCACTGATCTTGCACAGCTGAAGGTTATAAATTCCCAACACTGTGATATAGTCTGCCTCCTCCCCCTCCCCATTGAAAAAGTGTAGTAGATTATGGTAAACAACAAAAGGAAGTGGATTTTATTTATTTATTTTGTGTGCGTGCGTGCGTCTGTCCCCTGGAACAAATGTTTGTGGTATGTCTATACTAGTGTATGTACACCCTTTGGTATCTAATGTTAGATAGCAATCAATTCTCATGGAGCAATAGCAAAAATCTGTTGGGCACCTAAAGTTTTAGCTAAATTAATTTTGTAGTTAACTGCCTCATCTACTGAACAGCATGTAACAAAGATGCAGTTTATTTGCGAAGTGGAGGAAGTGACGAGGCAAAGAATTTAGGGATGAATAAACTATTAGTTAACTACTTTATCCCTGCAGTTACTTGCTGATTGAAAAGAAATTGAATAGTGTATGTTTGTTAGCCAAATTACTAAAATGCATACATACAGTTCCTTAGAGAGAAGAGAACTGTCTGAGCCCAATAAATCAGAACAGGCAACTGAGCAACAGTGATTTACCCCAATCAAACTTTTGGTGGTAAATCCCTAAATATACCTTGCCTAGACTATTGTTACAATGATAATAGTTATTATACAATACAATTATTAGTATTCAAGAATGAAAAAAGTGTTGAAACAGGCAACCTAGTAATGAAAAACATCATATTGTATTATGTGAGACAGTAGCCATGTTATTAAAGATTATATGATAAGACACATGCCCAAGGGACCAGTGTCATGTAATATGTCTGTAAGTGCATGCGTCTAAGAGACAATGGACCTGATTCTGCCAATAATGCTAAATCAGGACATTGAAGTCAATGGAATTACAGCAGGGTAAAAATGATATGAAATCAAAATGAGGCCCAAAGATTCAGAGGTGAGGATAAAACCTAGAGGCTCTAATTGTTTAAATCAGAATAACGTCGGAGGTCAATGTTTATATAGCATTTTAACTTGAATGGCACTACAGTAGCTGAAGTTCTAGAATCATCAGTGGATGTGCAAATATGCTTCCAGTGGCAGGATATTGCTGCTGATGCATCTATGGTATTTTTTTGTGTACATCTTTTGTAAAGAGTTATCTCTGCTGGAATCAAATTGAGTTTCCTCTCTGTCCACTGTGCTGAACTCATTCACAAAATTCTGTGTTTGATTTGGTGCTTCAGTGGTCACCAAGAGTTGGCAGAGTCGACCTGCAATGTTCTGTCATAGAAAATCCAATGATTTCTCTTTCTACTGCTTAAGGGCATATTTTTATATACACCTTCTTCCTCTTCCTCCTCCTCAGCTACACTGGAACAAAAAGCACTCCTCCCACACAAAAGCTAACCCAAATGTCACGTCTCGACATCTGCAGATTGAAGTTCTTTATCCAGCTGTCAGCGCCTATGCACTTATAAAATGTCATGTAGTTTTTTTTTTCTTTTGTTAAATGTTAGGCTAAAATGTATTACTATTCCAGATGTCTGGATTATATTATGGCTGTGGACACTCATTGTTCAGAGCTGCATTCTCTTTGGATAGTTAGGTCATTTTAATATTGTCCGGGCTGCAATGCGCTGTATCTCAGAGTGGAATTTTCAGAAAAGACTAAGTGACATAGGTGCATAATCTCAGTTTCCCAAAGGAATTTAGGCACCCAACATTCATTATGGGAGTTAGAATCCCCAGAGGATTTAGAATCTTAATTTCCATTGAATTTCCATGGAAGATAGGTGCCTAAGTCATTTAGTACTTTCGAAAATCCCACACTCAGTCTCACAACTGATGAGGGACAGTAGTGCTACACATTTCCAGTGGAGGAATCCAAATTTGCACTTTGCTCACAAATTAGTGACCATTCTCCTAGCACTCAAGGTTATATTCAAGCAATTTCAAAAGGGATAGCTGTGTTAGTCTAGTCCAGTAAAAAAACATTCAAGCACCCTTCTGAGTATTGGCTGTGTAACAAAGTGACTAGTTATTAGTAGGTGGAATGAAGTTAGGTTTTTTATTCTAATTATCAATTTTATGTTCTATAGCCTTATTCTAATTTATATAATTGTAAAACCATTTAGCATAATAATCCTGATATACAGTGGTTTAAGTGTAACCAGACCCTATATAGAGAGAAATTAAAAAGTCAACAGTTAGAGTTCACTTACCACTGCTATATCTGAGTTTATATATAGGAAAAAACTTCTGTAACTTAGAGCCAGGGAATGGCAGTTGTAGACAAATACTGTCCTTTTAAAATGGCCACAAATACATTTTAAACAAGTTCATGGTATTCAGATACTAATGTGGTGTGTGCTAAATATATGTGTATAGAAATAAATGTGCTATACAATATTATATAGAATTGAATACACATTAAAATGTTAAAAATATAAACTAAATAGCAAGGTTTGAATCTTTCGCAGGAGATATAGTTAGTCCAAAGCCACAACAGATTCATCACCTGATCTTCTTATTTAGATAATAGATGTAAATATAAAGTAGTTGGCTTTATAGTCCCCCTAAACAATCCCCCCCAAAAGTATGGAAAACCTTTTCCCACTATGTCAAGGCTGGGGGGGAGGGAAGGAAACAAAAGACTTAGCACATTCACCCTAAATCCTGCAGAGTTTTTTAAAGCAGACACACACAAAAAAACAAAACACCACACTTTCTTCTCCATTCATCCTTTCCCAGTCTCTGCTGACACCTGCCATATTTAACAGTAATACAGAGTTCCAAAGGGGCGACTGTTTCAGTGTAGTTCGGTAAAACAAACAAGGAGGTCTGTGGGACTTAAAGACTAACAAATTTATTTTTTGCATGAGCTTTCATGGGAGAAAATTCCACTTTGCCAGACTATTTGAAGATGGGGGAACTTACAGAATGGGAGGAAAATAAATGAAGGGAAGTGTCAGTCATGGGATCAGGTCACACTATAACAGCAAATCAAAGCTGTTGTTAAGATTCAAACACTGGGGAGCAGCATATAGAGGAAGATGAGGTCAAATCACCTGTTGTAATGAGAGAAAAAAGGGGTATAAATAAATTTTAGTTTTTTAGTGCCACAGAACTTGTTTGTTTTAGAAATTCAGATGAGGCTTATTTCCTTTCAGGTTGTAGCTTTTGTCAGAGGAAAAACTAAATCAGCAAGGCTATGTCCACATGTAGGGCCTTGTTTCGAAATAAGTTATTTCGAAACAAGTCATTTTGAAATAAAGCCCTTATCTTGAAATGACTTAATTCAAAATAAATAAAAGTCAATTCGAAATAAGGGAAAAGCCCCAATGGAAATAGCATATCCAAACAGTGGTCTTGCTATTTCTCTTTAGGGGAAGGGCACGATGGGTGGTGTGGCAACATGGGCCCCCAGCAGGGCCATGTTGCCAACAATCCCCTACCACTGGCTCTCCAGAGCCAGTGGCAGGGGAAAAAACGCAGGGGGTGGGGGAGACAGATGGGGAAGCCACTCTTCCCCCTGGCTTCCCCCGCTGCCCCTCTGCCTCACCACCCTAAGCGGGGGCATGGGTCACCTAGCCCCCTGCTACCCCCTTTCCCCACCCCAGCCTCAAAGCAGGAGCAGGGGGCTAGGACCCTGATGGGGCTGGGAGCTGCTTGCTGCAGACTGCAAGTAGCTCTCAGCCTGGTCAGTTTCACAGTGAGTAGCCTGGGTGGGGGCTAAGCCAGCAGGAGCAGCCCCTAGCCGCCGGGGCGGCAGAAGAGTGGGGGTGCCAGCTGCTACAGCTGGATGCCCCGCTCGCTCAGCCCCTGGCCGCTGGCTTGTGGGGGTAGAGGGAGCGCTGGGTGCTCCAGCCCACTTTGCCTGCTGCTTCTCCTTGCTGGAGGAGTGAAGGGGCTGGTGCACCCGCCACCCCCCTGCACTCCACTCAGCACCCTGGCCAGGGTGCTGATCCCTGCCCAGGGTCCTGGGGGGGAGACGTTCCTCCCAGGGTGCTGTGAACCCTGGGAGGAAGGTCATTGTTATTTTGAAACAATGGTTGTTTTGAAATAACATGCCCAAACGATGTTATTTTGAAACTAGTTTCGAAATAACTATTGTTTTGAAACAAAAGTGGTTTAAGCCATTTCAAAACGATGGCTCTTGTTTCGAAACGAGGGGCTCCCTCATTTCAAAACAAGAAAACAACCAATGTTGTTTCGAAATAAAAGCCTCATGTGGACATACCCCAACAATTTAACACTCCAGGTTCAACTTTTTCACCAAAACTGAAAACTGAGAAGAATCCCAGCCCCTCTGAATTTGGCAACTCTGTGCTCATCCCTCAGAGGAAACTGACTTCCTCTTAGTTCAGCCACAGCCACAGCCACACAGGGCTGTCCTCGCTGGGGCAGGACTGATCTGAGCACTATGGTTTGGTGGGCGCTGCACAAGCCATGTATTGCTCCCCCCCCTTGGGCCCTGAACTGCCTTTGATGGTGCCTTTGGTGGCATTTTGGTGGTGCTGTTGGGGGGGGGGGACAGCACATAGAAGAAGGTGAAGTCAAATCACCTGTTGTAATGAGAGAAAAATCCATAGTCACTATTTAAGCCTGCTCTCACACAATCAAATCTGCATATCGGTTCCAATTCCGCAGTTTTTCTTTGACATCTTGATGTGTTACGCATCTGTTTGAGCACAGCTGTTAACAAACAATCCAGGGGTTGGACTTGATGATCTCATGAGGTCCCTTCCAGCCCTATGGATTGATTGATTGATGGACAAAACAGTGTGATTAGAAAGACTGAAGTGCTCAGCTACCAGTTTTTGAATGTTGTGATTTTTGATGTCACTTTTGTGCCCATTTATTTTTTTGCGCAGAAATTGTCCTGTTTGTCCACCGTATAAGGTGTGGGGCATTTCTGACACATGATGACATAAATCACAGTGGTGGATGAGCAGGTGAATGAGCCTTCAATGGAGTAGCTGGCTTGATTAGGTCCTATGATGGTGTTTTTTGTGCAGATATATGGGCAAAGTTGGCAATGTGGTTTGTTGCAGGGGTATGTGCCTGCTTTAATGTTTCTGGTGTTAGGTCTGTAATTGCTAGTGAGTATCTGTTTTAATGTTAGAAGGCTGCCTGTAAGCGAGGAGAGGTCTGTCTCCCAAGGCTTGAGAGAGTGAGGGCTCATCTTTTAAAATAGATTGTAGGTCCTTAATGATCTGTTGTAGAGGTCTAACTTGGAGGTTGTATATGATGACCAGTTGCATTCTGCTGTTTTCTTTCTTGGGCTTCCCCTGTAATAGCTGACTTTGGGGTACCCACCTGGTTCTGTCAATTTGTTTTTTCACTTCTTCAGGTGGGTACAGTAGTTTTAAGAATGCTTGAGAGAGATCCTGAAGGTGTCTGTCTCTGTCTGAGGAATCAGAGCAAATACAGTTATCTCAGGGTGTAGCTGTAGACAATGGATTGTGCAGTGTGTTTTGGATGAAAGCTCAAGGGATTAAGTAACTATACCAATCAGTAGGTTTCAGTATAAAGTGGTGTTTGTGTCCATCCCAAGTTTGTACTGCAGTGTCCAGAAAGTGGATCTCCTCTGTGGAATGTTCCAGGCTAAGTTTGATTATGGATTTTGATTTCATGTGTACCCAATCCCTGTCTTGATTTCCTTTTTATCTGAAATACTTAATCATGTGAAAGGAACAGCTTCCAATTTAGCTTTTTCCAAATAGCCATCAGAGAATTGGCTTCTGCAAAGCAATAATGAATTAAATTTCACTCACAACTGTTCACACTGACATCAGTGGGATTTCCTGCATGAATATTGTAAAGACCATGTCCAAATCCCATTGAACTGAATGGAAAGCCTTAATTCAGGGTAAAATTGAGCCCCACTGAAGCTGATAGCAAAAATCCCATTGACAGTAATGGAGCAAGCTTTCACCCTCAGGCATCTCCAAGGTAAAGGATCCTCAGGATATATAACTAGTTCAATGAAGTGGTCACTATAAAAAAGGTAAAGTAAAAGCTAAGCCTTCCTTGTTTTCCCTAATGCATCAGTCATAGATCTCCAACTAGGTGAGTAGATAGTTTAAAAATTACATTTTCTCTCATTACACAGACAGAGATTACTCTGTCTAAACTACCATTCTTGAATGCGTCTCTGTCATCATATTAGGAACACTGGTACTATAGTACAATTACTTTAGCATATATGGACATTAACACTTATTAACCCTATAGAAATAGTTCTTTCAAAGCCTGCATAAAGATGTCTGCCAATAGAAGGGCTTTGAACCATTCAGAAAAAGACCTAAGAAGATGGGAGATGCAAATAGTGAGGTTAACTTACAAAAATGAATTTGCTAGCTTTAGTGTATGCAAATTTAAATTTCTTTCCATAAGGGTAAGTTCTTAGAGACTTTAATAGAAAATGACTATCTTTTGAATAGATCTTTGAAATATCCTACGGAACTGATTGATGTGTCTATGGTAAAGTGGAAGAGTCCAGTAGAAATTATTTCTTCTCTATTAAAATCTACAGGTGTTTAGAGCAATTTCCATATTATCTTACTGGCTTCATCCCTATAAAATTCTATAGGGCTCTCCTTATATGTTTCCAAAAGTGTCTTTTGAAGGATGCAGTCTGGGTTTGCAGGTAGTTGTATCCTTTGTTGGCATTTACAAACCAGTCCGCTGTATGTGGAGAATTTTCAAAAACAAATTGGAGGTGATTTTGATCTCACTTTCACCAGTTTTATATCTGTGCAAGTCCAGTGAATTTAATAGTGTAGCACAAGTTTAAAAGTGGTGATATTGCCTTTTGATCTGTTTCATTAACTTGAACGTCTAATAAGTGTTTAGAATTCCTAATGACACATCAGAGATGGACTATTTGGGAGAAAAACACTTTTGCTCAAGTGTTTAGAAGTGGATAAGATGTTTCCATTTCCCTTCCTTGGTAAACAAAGAAAGATTTTAGTGTCTAGCATTCAGCAACTGACTAGAAAATGAAGCTAGTGAGAGATGTATTTACCAAAGGAAAACAAACAGGCCTTGAATATGAGATAGCATTTTAGACCTAAATCTCATTGGAAGGTCTAAGTAGGGCAAAGTTGTTACCATGGGACAAAGACAGCACCTACAAATGACCCAGAATTGTGACCTGACTCCTGTCAGTCATCAAGAAAGTTTGGCATAGGAAATAATTCCAGATTCCTTACCTTGATGAACTGAACTAAAAGAAATCAATGATCAAATGAAGATTTGATTTGACGTTTGAAAATAATGAGATGGGCCAAAGTTTACCCCCAATTACACCTATGCAATTGAAATTCTGCTTGTGAAATTATTACTAAAATTCATAAATAATAAATTAATATTAACTGCCAGCAGAATTTGACCCTTGGTGATCAGGCTGGCCTCTTTTGTAGATTTTCTGTAGCATTATGTGAGCTCTAGTCTGATTAATGGTTATTCAGCTAATGGAATGTAGGCTTCTCCATAGATTTCTCATTTGAGGTACAGAGGATCTGGGTGAACACAGATGTCTTCTTTTTCAATTCTGACAACAGACTATAAAAATAGAAAATAGTTACATGATGGCGAGCTACATGAAAGAGCTGTGAAGCTCTGCATTTTCTATCAAGTTACCTTTGCTTTGTAGCTGTCTTTTGTAAAAGAGCAATGTATACTAGCTATAAAATGTATTTTCCTTATAGATCCACAAATAAATAGGGATTTAAGAAACAAAAATAGGAGCTTGGTGCAATTACTTTGAAGGTGCGAAGGATGGCCACTTAACTCACTAGGAGCAGCATAAAAGATGAAGTGAAAGATGTACCATCTTAGCATTCTCACTGGGTTCATTGTGCTGACAGCAGGAAAGCCCAGCATCTCAAATAGTGAATTATTTGGTTCAGTATCATTCTTTGATTACTAAAAGTACCAGACTGTACTTTCTGCTTGATTCTCTTCATACAATATGGGAGTGTAACAGAGAGAGAACATACTGGGTCAAATGTAAGAAAATATTGTTTATGCTTTACTAATGATTCAGTGACATTCTCCTAGTGTTATTACTTCTAAGGACACACATTTATATAGCATCATCAATTTAAAGGGCACTTAAAATAGCACTAAATCCTCAATTTGTGTAAATCAGTGTAGCTCTTCTGAAATCAACAAAACTACACCATCTGACAAGTGCTAAGGATATGAGCCAATATCTGTTGTATACCCATCAACAACGAAATAATCAATGGAAATCAACAATTTGTTAGGCTGTATGACAGTATCTTGGTGTGAGGTTTGAAATCTCTAGGTCAGGTTTTCAAAAGTGCTGATTGAAGGGCCAAATTTTCAAAGGATAGCCGCAGTCAATAGGGCCGTCTGAGAACTGTTGAATGTGGAGCACTTTTGAAAATCTTTGCACTTCAGTTAGTTGCTTAAAGGAGCTCTGAGTTGACTTTAAATGGGTCCCCTGGCTTAAGTCAGCTTTACAAAGTCAACTTTAATGGCCACATTTTGTTAAGTTGACTTAATAAAGTCAGCTTAACCTGTAAAGTCATCTTTAAGAGTAAGATTTATTAAATTGACTTAAGCAAGTGCTTAATTTGACTTAATGAACTCCAAATGTGGCCATGGAGTTCCTTAAGTCAACTTAACCTTCCACTGCAGGCATACCCTAATAGTTTGCAGTGGTGACATGATTGAAAATAATCCTCAATATAGTCTGTGACATCATAAAATGACAGTCTGCTGCCTATTTGAAGATGTGACCTTCATACCCCTATACCAGCGTTGTTGCATTTTCCATAAGAGGGCATTGAAAAGAAGGATGTGATGAACAGTACCTATGCAGCTGTTGTTCAGTGATCATATATTACACTTTTAAATTTTCAAGGTCAAGTAAAAGTCTAGGTAGGAATTCACAGCAGAGAGAAAACTACATTCTTAGGAAGAAGGTATTTAAAAGCCTTTTCTAACTTGTGGCAGTGATATACTATATGCTGCAGGCTCACTATGTCTCTTCAGCAGGTCATATATTTTCCTTTATGCTCAGTTGAGTGGAGCTAAGATCAATTTTTAAATCACATTGCTATATTATCCATCTTTACTGCTCCAGACAAGGTGGATAATTGTTTGCTATTTTAGAGGTTCTTGAATTATACCACTAATGTTTATTTTTTTCTGAAATACTATTTTATGACTTTAAATGATCACTGTTTACCATTTACAGAATGTGTGTATGTATCATATAAACAGAGATACACATTCCTCAGCCCAGCCCACTGCACCCCACCCCCCCAAAAAAGAATAAAATGTGCTTCTTTTGAGTGGGTAGATGTATTTAAAGGAGGAGAATATAGTCATTGTGAGGAGTTACTATGAAAGAAAGAAGTCTGTTTCTTTTAACAAAATTCTCACTAAAACACAACAAAGTTCCTTTGCATGAATATAAAATACATCAATAATTTAGTTAAAATAATAAAGTTCCACTGTTTTACCACACAGAAAGGTAAAGTAGGAAGCTGACCTATTTTAAGGAATAGATCTTTCATGCTTTGTGTCTGCCAATGTAAGTCTGTTTTTATATTTTCTTTGTTTATAAAGTGAGTGAGTTTTTATGCAGAAATTTTATTTTTCCCTTATCAAGTTCACTACTCTTCCTGTGTGTGAATATGCTATAGAGAGAGCATACACACAGAAAGTGAACCATCTGATAAGTCTTTGGTGTTCCAAGGAACTACATCACTGTAAGCAGATGTTCTAGAACTTCATTTTGCACATTGCAATGCAGTGAAATGATTCAAAATATTTACTTATGGTCAATATAGACTTGCTGCATCACCCCAGGAGGCATGGTGCCTCAGATACATCTCAACTTACAGTTTCTTTTTTATTTTCTCTTTGATCCATGGGGGAAGTAGCAATTTAGTTTTGGCCTCTAGCAGCAGCAGCAAATTATGATTTCTCAGTGCCAGTTGAGCTCTGCTGAATAGAGATTTGGTGGTTGAGCATAGGCAGAAAGTTCTACCTATTCCCAACTCCTTGCTGCACCCTCTTACTCTTGCATACTCAAGCCCACACTTCATGTAGCCTATTGAAGAATGTGAGGGAGGTTCTTATTCCTGCAGGTGGTTCAGGTCATAATTGAGAAATATCTATGGGTGTTCACTACCATGAGGTTTCACTCTGTGCGTGCGTGCGTGCATGCATGCGTGTGCATATTAAGATTTGTCACGTTAGCTATTCAATGATCTGCTGGGGATGAATTAGCCTCTTGGACAACTTGAAAGAACTACAGGTTTGCTCTAACATTTCTTGGCCAGAATGGTCTCTTAGGCATCATTCTGCTGGCTAGGGACTTGCAGAGTACACCTTCTTGTAACTTAGCCTCTTCAGGCCCCTCTTTTACTTACATCCCATTGTTAGCCAGCCTTTGTATGCCCCTTAAACAAGGGAGCTCTGTAAAAATTGTTTAATTAGCTTTATCTTAGTTGTGGATTCTGTGCACCAAAGGAATTCTCATCTGCCCCTTTACAGCTAGTGTAAAATTTCATTCATGCCACAGGTCATTGTTTACATTAACCACTAAGCTACAGAGAAAAGAGTCCTTTGGAATTCTAGAGAATGCCCATAATATAGAACTCAGTGATATCTTTTAAAAATGATATGGCTGTATTCTCACAAACCGACTGCATCTACTTCACCCCCTATGCTGAAGGAATGCCATGGGCTATATTCTGAATTTGGGAGTTGTGGTTTAAGCCACACACCTCTCATCTTTATTCCCCTAGTTCTAGAGGATATTGTAAATGTTAAGCCCCATACCTTACATGCAGGTTATACACTTTTTCTGTGCTTGTGAAGATGGAAGAGAGAGCTGTACAAGGAGTGGCATTTATTCTGGACATAATCCAGCCAGTGTCAGATTTATTTAATTCCCTCTTCAAAAGAACATCAATAAATCTGACTATCATTCAAGTTTAAATACCAAAATGAGCAGCCAAGGATGATGAAAATGAAGAGATCTAGAGGCAGCTACAGTAACTCATTGATATTGTGCCAGACTATCCCTAGTCAAATTCATCCCTGGTGTAAATCCTTGGACTGCAGCAAAGTCACACTAGGGATGAATTTTCCTAGTGTGCTTCTGATTACAAGGCATTTCAGTTCTAAAACAGGGATAAAGTTGCTGACCCAACTGTAATGAAGAGACACGGACTGGCACGGATCAAATTAAGGAAGATAGAAATTCATTGAACTGTACTACCTTGAAAGTGAATTTGCCCTTGCAAAACTTTATTCAAACATGAGAGCAGACTATGTTTTTGAAGTTCTTCAGATCAGCTAGCAAGAAGATGACAAAGTGCACATTCACTGATGCTGCAAACAATATTATTAAGATTAAATCACAGCAGAGAGAAAATGAGTCAGGCACAGCATTGCAGAATTTGAAAACCAGCAACAGCAGAGCTCAAAGGAAGAGATGATATAACATGGCAAAGAGCAGACTGTAGAGTCGACCTGGTCCATCCTGGGTGTTGCACGACCAGACTTCCCTGGAGACACACCAAAGATTAGGAATGGTCAATAGTTTCCCTTGAAACTATTTTTGATTAAATGCAATGTTTCACAAAAAGCCTTGAAAATATCCACTGAAGAATACTTACGTGATGTTCAACATAGGATGAAGTACACCTACAAATAGAGCTAGTTCAAGGTCCTCTTCACTATTTAGGAGCAACAAAGTGGCAAGGATGAGTGACCATACAGAGGTCTGTGTGCACCCTTTCCACACTATTGACAACATCTCCATGCTAGCATCTCATTGGCATGGTAGCCATAAGAAGATGTGGGCCCTGATAAGTCTGGGGAGCTGCATTTATATGGATTCAGTGGCCTCAGTAATCCACACAATGGGCTGGGATAGATAATCTGGAACAGCTATCTAGGAGCAGAAGACTGCATATAAGACCTGGAATTTAACCTTGACTTGGAGTTTGTGTTTTACCTTTCCAACCCTCTGCATGCCACTTGCATAGAACCTGGAAGTTCATGCTTTTTGTGGGTGAAGTGAATTTGTAAGGCAATAAGTTAAGCAACAATGAAGTCCCAATAAATCAGAATAGATCATGAAAAGTTCTGCATTGAATGTAAAATATTACCTTTTTTGGTAGGAGCAGCCCATTAAAAAACAAACAAACTGTTCCTCATTGAGCAGTGTCCTCGACTGCTCCACTTGAGGTGTGTGCGCTCAGCTGCACCGCAGATCGGGGACCTGTTTAGCAGTGGCTCTAGGTGTGGGGGAGGAGGTGCTCAGAGGAGCTGGTGTCCCTTTTTGCGCCAATGGTGATGCGCACACCTCTACTCCCCCGCCCCCCCCCCCGTCAGTTCCTCTTCTACCACCCCTGGCCATGGACAGAGCTTGCAGTGGCTCTTGACCGCGAAGGAACCAACCTGAAAAACACAAGTAAATATACACAAAATAAAAGAAAAGAAGATAAAAGGAAGAACAAGAAAATAAACATCCAAAAAAAATTGATTTAACAGTGGGCACACAACACAATGCCAAGCCCTTCTGTCTTTAAGCGGTGCGTCTCATGCAAAGATGCTATGCTGGCATCGGATGGACACAAAGCCTGCATAAAGTGCCTTGTGGCAGCTAGGTCACTGGGCACCGCGGTGGTCAAGAGGAGATCTTCTTGGCTCCACGCTGCAGACCTACCAAAAGCCAGGAAGACCACAATCGAAGACCTTCCCTTCGATAAGGAAAACCTGTTTGGGGAAAAAACTAATGAGGTGATGCACAATCTCAAGGATTCAAGGGCCACACTTAGGACTCTGGGTATTTATACTCCAACCTCGAACAAGAAGTATTACAAACAGCGAAACTACAACTACAGATATTCTCAAAGTCAACATATGAGGAGACCGGACACCTCTAGGAACAAACCTCATCAACCATACCGGAGATGACAAAACAGCCAACCCACCCAAAATGTACAGACGACCAACCTTAAACAACACTTTTGATGCCCAGGTCGAGGGAACGCCAAGCCATGTCATCTCAGACCAGCACCAACTACCATTGCAACCTCTAATTTTCAAAAACAGATTGTGCCCATTCATCCATCAATGGGAATGTGTAACAATGGACAAATGGGTTTTAGAGATTATCCAGAAGGGTTACACCATTCCATTTGTATCATACCCTTCATCCCAACACCCCTCCCCGTCCATCTTCAGGGACCCCAGTCATGTACAACTCCTCCTAGAGGAAATAAAAAATCTCCTACACCTAGGAGCCATAGAGGAGGTTCCAAATGAGCATTGGGGCAGGGGGTTTTACTCCAGGTATTTTCTCACCCTCGAAAAGACAGGGGGTTGGCGAACAATTCTAGATCTTCGTCTGCTACAAACACATACAAATCAAGAGGTTCAAGATGGTCACGATAAATACCATACTTTCTTCACTGTGTCAGGGAGATTGGATGGCTTCCCTCAACTTGAGAGACGCATATTTTCATGTCCCCATTCATCCTACCCATCGAAAATTTCTAAGATTCCTTTTTCTGAACAAACATTACCAATACACTGTACTTCCGTTTGGGCTCTGCACCACACCCCGAGTGTTTTCAAAACTCATGGCACCGGTGACAGCCTTTCTTCGCAGGAAGGGCATCTCAATATTTCCTTATCTAGATGATTTTCTTATAACTGCTCCTACAAGATCACAGGCACAGAATGCAATACAGGCAACCGTCGATCTTTTCCTAGCACTAGGACTCAATATAAATTACAAGAAATCCTCGCTACAGCCAGCACAGGAGATATAATTCATAGGGGCATGAATTCAATCACCACTAGCAAGAGCTTTTCTCCCAGGGGACAGATTTATCACAATCAGGGAACTAACTCACACCACCAGAGAAGCGCTGCTAGTATCAATCCATTCTTGCATGCAACTCTTGGGGCATATGGCCTCCACCCCTTACTTAGTCAAAAATGCCTGATTTCATATGAGACCATTTCAACTATGGTTCCTCAAGCGTTCCAGGGGCCAGTCTGTTTCCCCCAAACAACTACTATCTGTCCCACAAACGATAAAGGATTCCCTGGCCTGGTGGATGGACGAGAACAACTTGTTACAGGGCATCCCTTTCACGCTACAAGAACCAAGACAATGATTACAACTGATGCATCCCTTACAGGCTGGGGTGCATATCTCCAAAACAACACTATCTGCGGCACATGATCCATGTCAGAGAGATCTCTCCACATAAATCTCCTCGAATTAAGGGCAGTCAGAAATGCCTGTCAGCACTTTCTTCCCTTAATAGTAGGGAAGCATGTCAAGATACGTACAGACAACATGGCTTGTATGTACTACATAAATCGACAGGGTGGAACCAGGTCACAAATTCTATGCTTAGAGGCCATGAATCTCTGGCAATGGTGCATATCCCATGGCATCCACATCTCTGCAGTATATCTCCTGGTCAGGGACATCACTATAGCAGATGCCCTCAGCGGAACCACCATAAACTATCATGAGTGGGAGATCCACAATGGAGTACTAAAAAAGATATTCAAAGTATGGGGGAATCCTACCATGGACCTATTCACCACCCGAGCAAACAGGAAGTACAAACGTTACTGCTCACGCGGAGGCATGGGCCCTGGCTCCAGTGGCGATGCTCTTCTCTTCAATTGGAGCAAAGGCCTTCTCTATGCCTTCCCTCCCGTACTGATGATCCCTCGCACTATCCACAAGATTCGACAGGACAAAGCAACAGTCATATTGATAGCACTGGCATGGCCATGGCAACCATGGTATTCCCTCCTGCTGAGAATGTCCAAATCACCACCAATCACGTTACCTCCGATGCCAAGGCTCCTATCACAGAACAACGGCTCAATACTATATACTTACCTCAGCAGACTCCACCTAACAGCATGGAACCTAGATCGTTCACTGAATTAGAAGATCAATGTTCTCAGGAGGTCAAACATGTTCTATTTAATAGCAGAAAAATAGCAACAAGGAGAACTTACCTGTACAAATGGCACAGATTCACTTCTTGGTGCACTCAGCACAACATCCATCCACACATCACCACAATCCCACGCATCCTGGAGTATCTTCTCCATCTACAGCACACAAACATTTCAGTTAACACAATCAAAGTTCGTTTGGCAGCGATCTCCACCTTTCATGAATCCATCGACGGTAACTCTCTTTTTTCACACCACACCGTTAAGAGAATCATGACAGGTCTACAGAGTCTTTACCCACAAGTCAGATCACCTCCAGCCCCATGGAACCTCACCACGGTGCTCAGGGCTCTAAGGAGACTGCCATTTGAACTGTTAGCCACATGCTCACTTCTACACCTTTCAATGAAAGTTGCATTCTTGGTCGCAATCACTTCAATTAGATGCGTGGGGGAAATAGCAGCCCTGATGGCGGATCCCTTGTACACAGTTTTCTATAACGACAAGATTTCATTGAGGCCACACACAAAATTCCTCCCCAAAATCACCTCTCCTTTCCACATTAACCAAACCATACACCTTCCGGTGTTTTGCCCGAAGCTGCACAGCACATCGCAGGAAGTCCCTCCACACCCTAGATGTAAAGAAGGCCTTAGCCTTTTACCAGGACAGAACGAGATCCTTCAGGAAGACACCCAGGCTTTTCATCTCCACAGCCGAACGGTCTCAAGGACAATCTATTTCAAAACAAGGATTATCACGTTGGATCTCCTCATGTATTAGAATTGCCTACACCTCATCTAATATACAACCACCGGATTCTATACGTACTCACTCTACTAGATCAATGGGATCTTCAGTAGCTTTTCTTATGAAGGTTCCAATATCGCACATCTGCAAAGCTGCCACATGGTCCTCAGCAGATACATTTGCAAGGCACTCTACATTAGAACAATTTTCCAGTATAGACACGGCTGTAGGACAAGTGGTCCTTAACACTACACGTGTCTCACATATCGAAGTACCCACCTCCACATGATATAACTGCTAAATACTCACCTCAAGTGGAGCAGTTGAGGACACTGCTCGATGAGGAAATGGAAGTTACTCACCTTCGTGCAGTAGCCAAAGTTCCTCGAGATGCGTGTCCTTGACATGCTGCACTACCCACCCTCCTCCCCTGTACTTTGGAGTCTTCTGATTTTATCACGGGATCTCTGCGGTAGAGAGGAACTGACAAGAGGGGGGGCAGGGGAGTAGAGGCGCGCACGTCACCAGTGCTGTGAAAAGGGACACCAGCTCCTCCGAGCGCCTTCTCCCCCGCCCCTAGAGCCACTTCTAAACAGGTCTCCGATCTGCGGTGCAGCGGAGTGCGCACACCTCAAGTGGAGCATGTCGAGGACACGCATCTCGAGGAACTTCGGCTACTTCACAAAGGTGAGTAACCTCCATTTCTCGTCTTATTCTGTGCCTTGGTATATTAGATTCAGAGTCCAGTACTAGTGTGTGTTAAGTAGCTGCTTTAACTATCATGAGCTATGTGATCAGTGACACCTCCCTTTCTTTTACCAGTTCCAGGGATGCAGAAAATGCTTTACCCAACCTCTTTCACAGAGAAGCTCCTGTATTCTCATGAGCCCATGAAGAATTCTTTTTTGTTGAATCTTTTCCTATTGGGTAAGATATTCTTGTTAGTAAACATCAGCACAGCTTCACTTTTTATTTTCCAAGTAATATTAGTATCAGCTTAATTTTGGCTTTTTTCTTTTCAAGATCCTGAAAAAAAAATCTTTGTTTACTAAATATCATGAGTATTGTGTTACACAGTAAATATGCAGCTCCAGCATCCACTGGTGCAAGTGGCATAATTAGAATCAGCAAGCTCAACTCCCATCTTTATTTCTGCATGGTCTGCAAGCCTGTAAAACTCCTTTAATGTGTCATGTGATGGAAAATACAAAGTAAGTCATAATAAAACCTCATGGTTTTAGATAACAAACCCCAAAACTTTTCATATTCTTGAAAACAAATTCTACTTCTGCAAAACCTTTAGTCTGTCTTTGTAAAAACTTGTATTATCCTTGCTGATGTTATGAAGGCAGTCTAAAGGACTAAAACCCATCTTCTGTTAAAATTAATAAATAATGGTCTTGAAAATATTAGACCCCATATTTTAGCTAACAGATTTTATTTCATTTTTATACACTTCTGACAACTTCGACATTTAAAAGATATTTGTAAAGTACTATTTAAATACTTTTAAATTGTCAATTTTATTTTTATTTTATTGCTGGTAGTCTCTTTCTTTAGACTCCAATGATTTTCTAAAACTCTGTCTGCATGTTTTTCGTCTTTACCTTTTGCATCATTCTTGGTTTAAGTTTTATTTTATCTTTTACCTGCAGAAGTCTAAGTCAGTCTTTGCTAGTAAGATGGCAGTGGAGATAAAAAAAAGAAAGTAAAATTCTACTCCCTAAAAAGAAAAATATGTTTACTCCCAAAGACACAGTTCAAGAAAAAGTTTGTAAAGTTTTCAAGAACTAATTTGTTGGTCATTGACCATCAAAAAAAGAGTCTTCTCTGAGGTACAGACACACTGAATGGGTTTACGTAGTACTATAAAATATTAGTAATGATACCCAAAAGCTGAGTATATATCAATGAAATGAAGTTAAGCAGACGTATCGTAATGAATATTACAATTTATACATCTCTATAACAATAAATTGATAATGACTTTCAGTAGTGATAAGTGACAATACCTAGTCAGCATTATCATCTTGGCATGCTGGTCACCCCAACCATTCACTTCCAGATCTTTAAGGAATACACTATTTTGAACTGGGGACTCATGGTTACTTTACAGAGTAGTTGAAGCTGAAAACAAAAATCACCCACCAAAACAAATTATGTAGTGCACACCAAGAAAAGTTCATCAAAAAGGATTTTTGAGCAGCAATTTAAGTAACTTCTTCATATTTATCATGGTAGAAATGGAAGTCCTTTTGTTGGCTCCTTATACCGTGTCTAGGCATCATATTAAATTAATGTGATGCTGTCAGTTTAAAAATTAAAGCTGTATCTGAAATTTCTTTTTAACCTGCTCTTGGTATAAGTAAAACTTACAATTACAATAACTGAAGACAAGAAACAAAAATATTTTCTTTTTTTTCAGAGTATTTACTCCATGCATTTGACAGAACTTAGTCAGAGCCAGATTAAGTGGGGTCCCATCCCCCACCACAGGGCCAGGTCACTGCCCCCCCCCAATACTGGGAGGTGCCCTGGAGCTAGAATCAGTCCAGAGCAAGTTCCCAATATGATCCCACACAGCATAACAGAGCATGTGAACTCGGTAGCAAAACTAGCACTGATTTGGAGAATCAGTGCAAAACAGGATCCCAACAAACCTCAGGGTATGTGGGAAATGTCTTTCATGCCAGCTGTCTGCCAGCACCACCCTCTGGTTATTCATTCCATCCACCTACACCATCCACTGCCTCCACCCTCTGGTCACTCCTGCTGTCCAGCCCTTATCTGGCTGCTCTCACCATCTGCTGGCTCTGCCCACTGTCCACCAGCTCCACATGCTGGTCACTCCTGCTGTCCAGCCATCCAATGCCTGCTCTTCAGTGATTTCAGCTCAGAGAGAGGGTCTCATCTCTCAGTGATTTCAGCTCTTAAACTAGAGTAACTGTAAACAGCTTTTTCTGTTAACATAACAAAGGAAGGCTTCACAAAAAGCCTGGTCACCCATCCATCCTTTCACAGTAGGGCAGGGGGTGAGGTAGTGCCTCAGGCATAGCTCACATGAGCTAATGCTATTCCCCCACCCATTTCTTAACCTCACCAGGCTGAAAGAGGGGGATGGCTCTTTTTCTCTAATGGTAACTTTTAGCCTTCAACTAATCTAAACAGAGTTTGAACAATCAAGAGAGTAGCATATTACAAAAGACAGTATTTCATGTTTCTCTTCAGTAGCACTACAGATATTGACAGATTTGTGATCAAATCAACCCAAATACAACTACTCATATTGCCCTGCACTCATAGTGAGACTATCCTAATATGTTCTGTGTGCTAATGCAAATACAAAACCCATGCAGATTAGTTGCCGTGCCTCACCCCCAGAAGCTGTTAGGCACAGCTTCTAGACCTAGCTTACACTTCAAAGTTACACATGTGGTAAAGTGCTTGAGTGTAAGTGAGCTGTGTGTTTCATAGTCTATACTGATAATGGCAATGTTGCTGCTGTCAGTTCAGTTGAGGGGTCAGTTAAGAACCACTCAATTGATCCAGAGTTCAACTCAATAACTCCACCCCCATAAGAAGAGTAGCACTGATTTGAAAGGATGGCATTTTCCTTTGAGTCAGCACAGTGGAGCTGCGGAGGTAAGTGGGAGTTAGAGAGCCCAAGGAAGATATGGAAGTTATATTACATAGCTTACATATCTCCCTTCAGTTGTTGCTGAAAATGGCAAGTATAGACCAGTCCTTAGTTTCTAATGCAAATATGTTTAAAGAATGTTTCTCAAGCTAATGTTACAATCACTGGTTTCAGATAGTAGGCTTAAGAATCCTCAAGTTACATCCCATAATCCACAACAACAAATTGTTTTAGCTATTTGTGTTTCTATGTGTGAGGGATGGAAAGAGGAAATAAGAGTTCCATTTTAAAACATCTCCAAAATTATTAACACATTAGAAACAACATAAGGATCTGAACAATGAGATTTCTAAATAACATGTGGGAGGATTGCGATGGCTAATCAGCTGAAAATGAGCTCCCAATGGCTATGTCTGTGCTGTGGAGGGGGGGGCTTTAAGTCGACCTTGTTAAATCGACTTCAGGGTATGTCTGCACTGGACACAGTGCAGACACACCAGGGCCACCCTGCCCCCTGACTCACCCCTGGTCCTGATTAGGCTCCCAGAGCCCAACACACCTCTGGGGACTGATCTGGCCCCAGCTGCCGCTGGCAAGTGGCTGGGAGCAGGATCTGGCCCCCAGCCCCTCTCTGCAGGCTGCAGGGGCTAGAAGCCAGCTTGGAGCCTGGTCAATTACATGGACTCCGAGCCTGTGAAATTAACTAGGTTCTCAGCTGCAACAGGTGCCTAGCCCCTCTCCACAGGTGATGGGGGCTGGCAGCTGACTCCTGCCCTGGCCACTTGCAAGCAGCTAGGGGCACCTGGAGTTGGGTCCTGCCGTGGCCACTTGCAAGCAGACAGGGCAAGAGTCATCTGCCAGCCCCCACAACCCTTTGAGAGGGGCTGGGAGCTAAATCAGACTCCCAGTCTCTTTCCACAGGCTGCAGGAACTGGCTGCTAACCCCTGCCACCCACAAAGAGAGGCTGGGAGCCAGATCCAGACCCCAGCTCTTCTCTGCACAGCAGGAGCTGGGTCAGGTCCCCACAGCCAGATTGGGACCCCAGAGCCTGATCACACCCTAGCGTGGGGAAGGGGGTAGGCCCTGCCCTGTAAAGTTGATTTAAAAGCTTAATTTCCAACGAGATAGCCGTGTTAGTCTAGTCCAACAAAAAAACCAAGGAGTCGTGTGGCTCTTAAAGACTAACATTTATCTTTCACATGAGCTTTCGTGGGAGAAAATCCCACTTCGTCAGATGCTTCAAAGATCTTCGAAGCATCTGACGAAGTGGGATTTTCTCCCACGAAAGTTCATGTGAAAAATAAATCTGTTAGTCTTTAAGTGCCACACAACTCCTTGTTTTTTAAAAGCTTAAGTTGACTTACAGGGCAGGAGTTATTAAGTCAACTTATGGAATTGCTTAAGTCAACTTAAGGTGCTCTAAATCAACTCAAGCCCATAGTGTAGACATACCTAGTGTGATGTTGTGCCCAAAAGTGCTAATGCATAAACAGCAAACTCTTGATAAGGTGTAGGAAGGTTATTTTAATTATGTATTTTGCACTGGTGTGACTTCTGCTAGATTATTGAGTCCTGTTCAGATGTCCAGAATTTGAGAAAGAGGTTGGTCATTGGAATGGGATTAGAGAAGAATTTTGATAAATAAAAGATGGTTCAGAGAAGAGCCCCAGGAATGATTAAAGGATTAGAAAACATGCCTTAGAGCAGCGGTTCCCAACCTGTGGTCTGTAGACATGTTGCAGGGGGTCAGTGGAGCCTGTCTGTACTGGGGCCAGAATCCAGCTACAGCCCCAATGCTCCCTGCTAGGGTTGCCTTTCCCCCAGCAGCTCCCCGGCAAGGGCAGGGGGCCATAGCTGCTGCGGCTTGGCTCCCCTCCCCAGCGATGCAGGCAATGGTGGTGGCAGCGTTGCTCGACAGCTATCCCAGTGGTGCCACCAGCGTGGTGCAGGCCAGAGTCTGCCCCCGTGGGTCAGATTACATAATCAGCCAGGGGGGCCGCAAATTTTTTTTTGTTAAAAAGGGGTCCACAGCCTGAAAAGGGTTGGGAACCACTGCCTTAGAATGATAAGCTAAAGAAGCTTTATCTGTTTAGCTTCATTAACTGAAGATTAAGGGATAACTTGACTGAAGGCCATAGGTTTCTATCTAAGGAACAAATACTGAAATATGGGCTCTTCTGTCTGGAAAAGAAAGCTATAATGCCATCCAATGGGTGGAAGTTGAAGCAAAACAAATTCAGACTAGAAATATAGTGTAAACCTTTAATAGCTAGGGTAAATATGCTCTTGGAATTATTTTGTAGAAGGTTTGTAGCTTGCAGGGCCAGATCAAGAGTTTGGAGGGCTTGGGGCTGCCTACTCTTGTGGGCCCACCACAGTGGCTCCTAGCCTGGAGGTGGGGTGTCCCAGCCTAGTGAGCACTGGGGGTGGGGTCCAGGGCCTGGAGCCTGTCCAGTGATGGCAGGAGTCAGGGTACCATGGCCCATTTGTCTCTGAGAGGATTCTGGGACTAAAGGAGCTCTAGACTCCACATCCTAGTTGGTGCTGCAGGGGCCCCACAGTGTGGCTGAAAACTGGGGGGTGTCTAGACCCCACAGCATGTTCAGCTGTTGGGTGGTCCCTCAGGCCAGAGGCCTCAAATAGTGCTTCTGCCCTGCTCCTGGGCTGGCTGACTCTGGAATAGCCAGCCAGCCTGGAGGTGAAGCAGCCAGGACAACGGGACCATATTTTTGCAGGGCCCCCCTTTAGGCCAAGGCCCAGGTCTCTAAAGCCCCTGCCTTAATCCAGCCCTGGTGGCCTGTGTTGTACAGGAGATCAGACTAAGGTGATCATAATGTTCTTTCTGGCTTTGGAATCTGTGAATCTTGGGTGAGAATGCTCAGAGGAATGTGGCACCTGCAGTAGCTGAATACCAGATCTGGTTATAAGAAACACATTCAGTTCATACATCAGCGAACAAAAATTGGTTATGCCAAATTAGGTTTTCAGGTTAAGTTGCTGACATATTTTATCTGAGGCTTGGTCCCTAAAGCTTTAGGTGAATGGAGCAATTATATAAAGCCAAGGTTCACTCTGAGATAAGGCTGGTTTCTTCTTCTTACCCTTCTTTGGCATTCCTGCTAAGAGAAAACAACTTTGAGAGCTGCAGTATAAGATTCTTGCTGATGGAAGTTGCTGTGGAGATGCACTGAATCAGCCACTTCCCAAGTGCCTTGACCCCCATCTTTTCCTGTACGAAAACAGTTCTGGTTCTGCCCCCCCCCCCCCCCCGCATCTGTAGCCAATACTCTTTCCCTAGAGGGAAAGAAAGATAAGGATAGGCCCAGCCACTCTTAATTCTCACTGACAGCTTTTTGGCCTTGAATATAGTTTAGACCTTGAGCTGAACTTGGTCTGTTTGCTCTCCCAGTGTTAACTAGCTGACAGAAAGCCACAGAAAACAGAAATGATGCCAGGAACAATGTGATTTCCTTGGATTCATCCCCTAATAGAAGGATGATAAAAGATGCTGCTAAGAGTGTCTGTTTTCAGCTCCAAGCTCCATTACATTCTGCTCTGGGTGAAACATTTCAGTGATAATAGATTTAGTGGCAAAGGTTGCTTTGTCTGGCTGGGAAAGAGTCTATATTGCATGAAGCAGAAGGGTCACAGAGATGAAGTAACAACCTCCCATGTTGATGACTACTTGGACTGGGTCATTAACTGTGAATAGCCCATCTAATTAAGGCCTGCCAATAGATAACTATTAGTGGAGTGAGCCTGTCCTGACTTAAACTTAAACAAAGACATTTTAAAGATCCAAGAAGAGAAATCATTTAATTAGAAGAGAGACAATTTAATTAGTGACTCAGAAGATATCTGTAAAAGACTTTCCATGAACTGAAGCCTTTATCCTGGACATCTTATCAAGAAGAGAAGAGACTCCTTTCCAGACATCCCTTGCAGAAAAATGCTCTGAAATCTATGAAGACAAATCTATACAAAAAGTAGGTATTATTATTATTATTATTATTATTATTATTATTATTATTATTATTAATGATAATAGTAATTCATTAGGGATATGAAATGTGCATCTTGACTCCAAGACCATCTAAAATGTTTGTCAACTATTTAATAAATAACATTTCATTAACATAACCTAACATATATTTATATGAACTTTTCTGTGGATTCAAACAACCACTGCTAACTGAAGACTAGCCATCTGTGGGTTTTCCATTTCCTTTCAATAAATAAAATCTTTGCTATGTGAACTCTTCTTACCCACAGAGTTGAAATTAAGAAGATCACCGGTTAGAAAGATAATTAGATTACGGTATGCAATTTTAAAAGAAAACAGTATATACTAATAGGTAAAAGTAGATATATTTTTGTTGACTCTGTGGGCTCTTTAACACCCCATCCTTCAGATCAAATCTTACAGGCCTTGTTCACTCAGTCTGCCCTTACTCATGCCAGAAGTCCTATTTATTTCAGTTTGACTTCTTACATACAACTAAATTCTGCATCAGATTGTGCTGAAGGTGTCTTCCACAAATGGATTCTCCTCTCTACCACACAATAGTAGGCCTTAAACATTTTCAGGGGTGGCACCATAACCTCCCCCTTAAGAAAATGTAGAGGCCAGCTCCCTGTCCTCTGAAGGTGGGATGATGACTGAGAAGACTAGCTAACAGGAAGTGGACAAGGGATATATGTACCATCTTCACTCTGGCCCTACATGGCTTGATTAAAAAAGACTGTACTGTATCTTTTAATGGGCCCCTATCAACACCCTGGAGTCAGCTACAATCATGGTCAGTCTGGTAGCATGGTTCGAATAAGAATTAAGGGAGACCAGACCTGGTGTGGAGGTAGAGATGGCCTCCTGAGGATTCCCAGGACCTACACTGATTCCAGGGGAAACTGCCAGGTTTTGGCTGGGAGGTCATATAGCCTTACTGGGGAAATTTTCAAGAGGATTTGGATGGAGATTTTCCGCCAAAGCAAAGGGCTGGAAAGCAGCCAACTCTTGCCATCTGAAATTTCCCCTAGCCCATGTGAAATTTCAGTTGACCCAGGGCACAGTTGGAAAAACCTGTTTGTTTGGTTTTTTTTTAAAGAACCCTCCATTCAATCCTGCCATCGCATATGTGTCAGAGCCTTGTCAGAATGCCAGGACAATAAGGTTGTGGAGGATACTGTGTACTGACTATCCATTCCCTTAGACACCATTGCAAATTGATGTAAATTAGAGAAAACCTGTGCTACTCTACTTAGTACAGGACCTGGAAAAGGAAAAATGTACTAGGAGAATCAAGGAGGCATAACCCCTTCCCTCATGGGGATGCCTTCCATATTGAGCAGATGAGACAATCTGGTACAGAAATATGAAATTCTTCTTCGGTGCTCACATCCATTCTGACTGAGGTGTGCATGATGCAGTGCACCGCTGCCCTTCAGTTCCTTCTTTCTGCCCATCATGATGGTCCTAGAACTACCTGTTCTTGCAACTATGCAAGCGCCTGTCTTTTTCAACTTCCAAATTCTTCTTTTTTTCTCAACTTTTTTTTGGGGGGGGTCTTTGGTAAAGTTATTTCATTGACTTTCCCTACACAAGTGCAAACTGCAGCCTTCCATAACTCTTTTGAAGGGATGACACCTTTCACCAACCTCACCACTACAAGATCTTCAAGGGCTGAAAAGACTTTACCCTCAGGTCTGAGAACCAGCCCTGCAATGGGACCTAAATCTAGTACTTGAGGGACTTATAAAAACTCTCTATGAATCCCTACAGTCATGCTCACTGCTAGTCCTATCCTGAAAAGTGGCATTCCTGGTGGCCATCATGTCAGCCAAAAAGATCTCAGAATTAGAAGTGCTATCCTCAGAACCGCCACGCATGGTGTTCCATAACAATAAAGTACAACTATGCCCTCACCCGGTGTTCCTACCCAAGGTGTTCTCATCTTTTCATAACAGCCAAGAAATTCGTCTGCCTGTGTTCTTCCCAGACCCTCAGGTTACAGAGAACCAGAGGAGATGGCACACCCTTGACGTCAGAAGGGCTCTCACCATATATTTAGAGAGGACTAGACCCTTTTGCAAAATGATTCAACTCCTCGCGGTAATCGCCAAACACATGAAGGGCCAGCTAGTAACATCCCAATGCATGTCATTTTGGATAATGAAATGCATTAAAGACTGCTACTGTAGAGCTAACAACTGACTCCTGGGGAGAATCAAGGCCCACTTGGCAAAAGCACAAGTATCTTCAACAGCCTTCCTTGCACAGGAAATCTGCAAAGTGGAGACCTTGTCTTCAGTATATACATCACACTATGCAGTTCTCCAACAGGCAAGAGATCATGCTGCCTTGGGCAGAACCATTTTACAGACAGGGAGACCTCAACTTCTCCCACTACCCTAAACATGGCTTGTACATCACCTCAATCAGAATGGATGTGAGCAGCACTTGAGGAAGAATGGAGGGTTACTTCACAGTCATAACTAGGCCAGGGCAACTGGGGAAGCCAGTGGGGAGGCCCAGTTGGTGGTGGGGAGCTGGATGCATCCCCTGTGCCCTCTAAAATTCAGTGCCTGGGGCTTCTGGCTGTGCATGGGGCTTCCAGTGGCAGCTGCCATGGATCTGGTTCCCTGCCATCCCAGCCACCACTGGAAAGCAGCAGGGAGTGGGATCTGTCCCCAGCCACTACCAGAAAGCATCAGGGATCCCCAGCCACTGCTGGAAGGCAGCTAGAGACAGATCCCTGCTGTCTTCTAGCAGTGGCTGGGGACAGATCAGGCCCAGGGTTGGATTGGGACCTGGATCAGGTGGAGGGTGCTTTTGGGGCTACTTGCTCCAGGCACCAGAACAGCTAGTTCCAGGACTGGGTTACTTACCTGTAAATGTCCTTCTTCAAGATAGGCTGCTCACATGCATTCCATACCCTCTCTCCATCCCCACGTTTTGGAGTTAGTGGAAAGAAGAGACAAAAGGGGGGGGGCAGGGGCAGGGCCGCCTATATACTGCACAGGTGCTCAAGTGAGAGTGGATGGTGGCATTGACCCTACAGGGACACACTAGGGCAAAAATCTTCCAGGCAACTGTGCACTGCGGTATGCACACCTCGATCAGAATGTATGTGAGTAGCCCAACTCAAAGGAGGACATTTACAACTAAGTAACCCTCCGATACAGTCAGAAAGCTATTATCAGCTAAATAACCACAACTAAACTTACAAACTAAAAACTATGGGGAAATCTCATGAGAAATTTTATTACCATGAGATTTCTTGCTTAATTTCCAGACCAAGGAGTTTTGTATGCATTTTGATTAGTCTTGAAAAGATTTCAGAATTTATTGCAGATTTTCTGAACCTCCACACTGTTGTTGTTTGGCATGAGTAACCTTGCATAGAGCTTATTTGAGTGCAAGGTTAAATTGTAAACAAGGAAACTGTGCTGGAAATGATGTTTTTGGGGTAGTTGAGATAAGTAGGAACATACTGAACTGTAAGCTTGAAACGTAGATAAGGTGAGGACCTAAGCAATTGGACCTTGCTTGATCTGCAAAGCAATCGATCTTTACATTATCTGTATGACATCCAACCAATATAAGTCAAGAAGTATAGATATTAATAACTAGGAAAATTTATACAAACTGTGTACTGTGAAATTACTTAGAATTGTGGTCTTATTACTCTGTATCTAAATTCCCTACATCTAAGCTAGTGTGGGCATAGTGCTGTTACATGCCTAATAGAGTAACTTAAGTTATGAGCTGGAGTCAAACTGAGTTTTTTGATCCCGAAGAACTGAACGTAATGTTCTCCCTGAACTGGAGTAGCTATTCTTAAAATGCCAACTGGGAAAAGCCTCAGAGGGGGTCCCAACACATATTCAACAACTAAAACAAAACCACACCCGAAAGTGGAATTTTGGATATCTAGGTATTTAAACTGCATTCCTCAGAACAGTATCTGAACATTCACAAGTACTCACTAGCTCTGAAATAATAATTCATAATGAATAATTTCTTCTGAAGACTGCATTTATTCTGTTCAACAGGATGCCTTCAAATGGATCGCAATTTTTCTCAGATTTGTTTGTTATTCAAAGATATTTAATTATCTCTTTCTAATTGTTTAAGCCAAAAGTTTGCTATTTAAAATTGAGTTGAATTGGTTAATGATACTTGGTTTAAGTAACATAGTATTGTTCCTTCTCTTATTAGACAAGTGCAACTCTTTTAACCAGCTCTCAAAGGCAAATGCTAGTGGGAAAACTTGTCGTAATTGTTTTTGTCATTCACATATACATCCCCAAAAGGCCAACAGAAACAAGGATATAATTATGATGAAAATGTTCATTGAAACAATTCATTCAAATATTCCTTGGCATTTTTTGCATTACTGGCTTATCTCTATTAATCCACACAGCTTGGCACATGAAATGTACCTCAAAGATGACATCTGAAGTACACCTGTATTTTCAAGTCAATATTTGACAGTTGGCACATCTACGTCCACATGACTACCAGCCCTAAGAGTTCAAAAATTATGCAATAAAACATGACCCATGACAAGCTTGGTCTTAGAACACCCACTGAGGGAAAGTAGGGCCTGATTATGGGCCTCTGGGAACCAAAATGCTCTCTCCCTCCCCCCCTCCCCTCCCCCTTCCCCACTGGTGTACTTTACAGCACCCTCAGGGGCTGGAGCTGAGCCCCACCACACTCCTTCCTATTTTGATATAAAGTAAAGGAGTGGGTGGCATGAGGACCTACTTTCTTGGCTATCACCTTTCAAAGCAGTATTCACTGAGTTACCAACTAAAACACTATTATTGCAATGCTCACAAGTTTAATGATTTTTATTAAGGATCTAATAGGATGATAATCATAAATAGCATGGAAGACCCGAAAGTACCAATAGCTCATGTCATCTGACCTCTATCTAATACATACAGGTTGCTAATGGCACCCAGCCACCTGCACTCCAAGCCCACCAACTAGAACTGGAACAAAGTATTGGAACCCTGAGGAGACTAAACTATTATGCACCACAGGTCGAGAACACAAAAACTTATGTCCCAGTGCTAAGCAGCAATCAGCCAACATTTGCTTTTACTCAGAATGACCACCAATTGCTCATTATGTCAAAGGAAACTTAAGCCAGGCTTCTCTCAATGACAGATAGTTACCCTGATGAAGTTGCATCTGACGAAGTGGGTTGACACCCATGAAAGCTTATGTCCAAAGAAATTTGTTAGTCCTTATGGTGCCACAGTACTCTCATTGTTTTTGCTGTACACAGACTAACACAAATACCCCTCCAAAAATAGTTACCCTTGGCTATGTCTACATCTAACTGCTTAGTCTGGATTTGTTTAGGCCAAACTAAGCAGTTTGAAGTTAGTTCGAACTAACTGTAACTTCTTAGTTTGAACCAAAAAGCTAATTTGAACTAACTTTTTAGTTTGAACTAAAAAAACACAGTTAGTTCAAACTAACCACTTAGTTCAAACTTATTTAGTTCAATCTAGCACAGCTACATCATGCTAGGTTGAACTAGAGTTTGAACTAAGCAATTAATTTGAACTAACCATTTGAACCAACTTTGCTTAGTTCAAACTCATTAGTTCAAATGGTTAGTTTGAAAAAATTTAGTTCAAAAAAAATTTTAGTTCGAACTAGGCAAAGCCTAGTGTAGACAGGGAGCGAATTAGTCTGAATTAAGTCTTCTTGATCTGGACTAATTTGCTAGTGTAGACATAACCCTTGTTTCTTATAGTGTGCAATTAGACATGAAAGTATGAGAAGGAAAGAGACTGTAGGGTACATGTGGAAGTCTGGGTTCAGTGACAGTTGTATAATAATGATGTAACACACAGGACTGCTGGTAGCTGACTGAACTTTGTTTCCTGACCCTGCCTATGTATCATAGGTCTAGGTTCCAAATGTTAATATGCTGTCACATAATGGACACCAGTATTCACTAACAGTAATGATTACTGTTATCTTTGTTAAAAAATTAATAAATGAAAATAAAACACAACAGACACCAATGAATCAGTATTTATTGTCTGTGAATGCTGATGCCTTTCTGATTACTTGTTCTGAAAATAATTCTTTCAGCAGTGGCTTGCTCTACAACTGAAATGCATCCATTCATAGCCTGTATTGCTTGTACATATTTTTCTCTGGAAGAGACTAAGTGAGTATGCGTTACTTGTGTCAACACAGGAGTACTACTATGACCAATCTAGATGTGTTTGAGAGACAGAGTCAACATTCTCCTTGGTTTATTTAGATGTCCATCTTTTCTTCTGCAGTACTGACCCTTTGCATGGCCATGGTGCTGGTACTGTAACTACTACTGTGAAAGGTTGCAATTGATTACGCTGTTCTCTGTGTGAATCGGAAACATGACTGTTGACATTATTGACTAAAGTCCTCTTTTTCTACTTTATACTGATAGTTCTACAGAGCCAACACATCTCTGAAAGATTAAACTAGATTGTATGCTGGCTCATTCATCATCAGACCTATTAACTAAGTTCCAGCTGTGGAATGTTTATTGTTAATGTTGGGTCAGCAAAAAAGAACCCAGCTTGACTTCGTGATTGTACATTAAGTTTTCAGGGATGGAATGTTCTCCCTGTTAACTTATAAATTGGGCGTATTAGATCTTAAAGTCATTGGGAGATAATAAATATTAAATCCTCACTGTAATATTTTTACCAAAGGTTTGTCTGTATTAGAAATGATGGACCAGTATAATTAGATTAATTTAAAATAGATTTAGTTAAACTAGTGCAAACCCTTAATGAAGATGCACTCACACCACTTTAAGCCTCACTTACATAGGTTTAGCTTAATTCAATATATTAGAATCTGAAAATCAATCTGGATTCCTAAATTGTCCATTTTTTAACTGATTTAGTTACATGCATCCAACTTCATGGGCCAAACCCAAGCCACACTTTTCAGAACAGAAACATGGGCTGAAGTTTTCTCACACAGAGGACAAGTATAGGGACTCTTTTGCCTTCTCTCTTTTGTATTCACTAACTTTGATAGCTATCTGAACATTCTCTCACATTCAGGGCAGGAGTGGGGGGCTCATTTCTAGGTGTAATTTGATCTTTGACTAAAGTTTTGGAGAACACATAGAGATTCCTTCTGCTGTACACATTCTCTGGTGTGCAGTAAGAGAAAACACTGCTTCTGCCTTATGCTAAGGGATAGGATCTCTTCCTTCAATGGATTCTCTTTTTGCTCCTACTTTTTATTAGCGTAGTCCTCCATTTGCTATATTTAATCATACATCATTTATCTCTCACATAAATGCTGCAATGTTTTTTTTTAAGAACTCTCTTCTTCTAGAATCTGTTCTTATCTATGACACATACTGCATAATTAGCGTATTGTTCCTTCTTTTGTCTCAAGTGTCGTCTGTACAGTGAGTCAGAAAAATTCTCTGAAACCCCATACACATTCATTTTGGATTTCTAGATCATTCTCTGATTACCTTCTTTTTTGGCTTTGTGACTTCTACTGTCTCCGAAGGACACTTCAGTTTGATGAGCGTGAAACTCCATAAAGGATTCTTTCCTCCTCCGTCTATAATTTCCCCTTCTCACACATCTCAAGTGCTCTCCACCTTACCTCTGATGTTCTCCAAAGGCTTAGTCCTGGGGTCATTTAACAACCCTTCTCTCCCTGGTGTTCAGGGAGCATCAAATACTTTGTTCCTTCCCCATGAAGCAAGATTTTCAAAATCCATCTCTCTGAACTCTGAAGGCTCTTCTGGTTCTATTGAACACAGCCTGGCTCCTGTCTATGGCAAATAAGTATCATCTCCTCAACTAGCCACTGGTTCTACATAGCACATTCCCTTGGATGTGGTTGCTTGGAAACTCACAAGGGCTATGTCTATACTAGGAACATTCAAATCTGTTAATTTGAGCTAACAAGTTTGAGTTTAGTTCAAACTAAACTCAAACCTATTAGTTCAAATTAGGAATGTGAACTAATTCAAACTAATGTTAGTTTGTATAAGTCCACTTTGTTAATTCAAACTCACTGCCCTTAGTTCAGCTTAATTAAGTTTGAAGTAAGGGTTAATCCTAGTCTACACTGTCCTTAGTTCGAACTAAGTATCGAGCTAAGGGCTTAGTTCAAACTAACCAGCAGGTCTTGCTAGTTTGATCTATGCTTTCATTAGTTTGAATTAAGGAATTCCTTAGGTCAAAATAATGAAAGCCTTGTGTAGACAGCTACTAAGTTAGTTTGAATTAAGCCTCCTCAATTCAAACTAACTTGCAAGTGTAGACATACCCAAGGATTACCTTGCTTCTGATATTAGCAATATACTAAGGACTATGAGACTTCTCTTAGTCACAAACCCCTGATTAGCAACACAAGCCAGTGGTTTGCTGCTCATACTGCACTACAGTTTGGGCCTTTTAGGGCTTCAGAGCAGTGATCTGTGCCAGGGCCTTTGTTACAGTAAAAACAAGTGTTGTATAAAGGCATCTTGAGAAATCACCATTGTATTCACAAAGTTATCAATAATGTAAGATGAGATTCACAACCAATACCAAAATCTAGTATAAAAGCATGTGATTTAGAGTGCAGACTTCAGAATTTTGCTGATATAATCTTTATTGATACAAAAAATAAAGGTTTGCTCTAGTAATTGACACAAGTATGAAGTGAAATTCATGTCATATTAGTTTCTAGACTGATGCAATGCAGTTGAATCTTCTAGAGTGACAAAAGTTGGCTTTAATTTCTCTTATTTGTATCAAATGTTAAAACTCACACAATCTACATTTCCACAAGAGCCCTTAGTTTTGTCATCTAGATTGGAGAATGGGTTGCTACTACTGCAGTAGTCTTTTCAATGAAGAAACTGCAGTAGTGAACATACAGAAGTAAGAAGTGTAAGGAACTTTAAACATTAAAAAGATACCATTAAGATGATCTCAGCATCATACAAAGAAAAACATTTACATTCTTCAGTAGTAACTACCTTGCAATATTCAAAGTTACTCTACAAGAGCTGTTGGGTGGTCATAATCCACATGTAGCTGGAAGCTTCACTTAGCCTGAGGACTGCACATTATTCACCCAAGTATTACGGTGCAAAGATTAAGAAAAGGTGTTCTCATTCATGAATGAGTTGGTCTGGGTATGAAATACTTTTGCCATTTTGCAAATATGTTTGAGATGTCAGGCTTTTTTTTTTTGTTTAGTTTTTTCCTGTTTTACATTGCATGATGCAAGTTTTTCAGAAAAAGAAAGAGATCCCAGAATAACAAATAGGTCAGTGATCCGGAAATCAAGTCCCTGTTTTGCCTAATTCAGGCCAGGCATGTGAACTTAAATCTCCCATATGCCAGGTGAATATCCTACTAAGCAAGCTGTTAGTTATTCTGGTTGTACCCCAGAAATTCCACCCTGGACCTGAGCAATCTTCCCAAAGAAATTTTTATTACAAAGTTTTGGTTTTAATGACTCAATATTTTTTAACCATTTTTTCCCTTGGAAGATTCCCAGGTAGCTCTGCTTGTGACTTTAGGTACACAGTGCAGTTCAACACAATAGGCAAGACTCTGATCTTCCTCACCTGCATCTAACTCAGAAGTGACTCCACTGAAGACAGTGGAAATACACCAGTGTGAAGGTAGGGTAAATTCCATCAGTTTTTGGATGTGGATTCGTAGTCTACGAAAATAAGTTTTGGCTTCGAGGCTTTGAGCCTATGTGATCTTAATGAGTTAAAACTCACTTTGTACCCAAGAGATAACACATTGGTATGTCCCAGTATTTATGTGGCAATATCAAATTTAGTCTCCTTTGAGTAATAAGAAAAGCCTGTATTACTAAATTTTTTTGTATTTTTTTTCTGCGTCTGTACAGTTCAGTAGATGTTTTCAGCTGCACTCCCTTACTAGGGTCATGGCAGAGTATCAGACACTCATTCCTTTGTATTTAGAATACACACAAGATCTAAAACAATTAATGATCAATTGTCTAGCCAAAAACTACGTATAACTGGATGGCCAGATGGTCAAACACACTCAATTTACAACAAAAAAGCAAAGATCTACAGCATTAGGATAATGAAAGAGTTTGTTGTACAACTGAAATTAAAAAAACAAAAAAATGCCTTAATGTTTGAGGTATAGTACTGATACAATTATTAATTCTTGGTTTCAGTGCCCAACAAGTGCAATAGAATTTCTGATCTCAATTACTGGTCTGGGGGAAACATGTATTGAACATCTATATGTCCAATCTAAAATATCACAGATTGGTTTTGACAACATTGGCTATTCTGTTTCTGTGTCATTTTATATCAGTTTCCCCAACTTCCTTCACAGTTATACAATGAAAAACATTGTTATTCTCCACTTGCTTCAGAAGATCCCAGACTTTTAAAAAAGTTTAAAAGAGTCAATGCTGCTAAAGAACTGCATTATGCTAGGCAGGGATACTAAAAATATACAGTTGGTAAGTGCTTCAGGGTTCAATTGCTTCCCTTATGCTCCTTTGAGAATATGTAGAGAAAGTCAAAATCTAGTCAGACTACTGTATCATATCCCACTTACCTGGAATCAGCTCACAAGAGAAGTGGAGGAAGAGGGGAAAGGAAAGGAAAGAATAGGTTTCAGTACAGCCTTTATCTTTAACATCCATAAGTTTCCAGTGTTTTACAAGCATTCAAAAATAAATAATTTTTATTTCTATTTGTTAAACAGTACCCATTCGGCATTAGCACTGGTTTAAAAATATTTTATACTGGCTGCCATATACAAGTAGTGTTACTACTTTGCAAAATGGTTGCCAGCTACAGTAGACTCAGAACTGATATTTGCAATTAGGCATATTGCATTCAAACTCAGTTCACAGAATATTTATACTGAGAAATAATGCTTACTTTTTGAACTTTCATACTTGTGCACTGAACTGAATGGGTATGTTTTCTCTTTCTGCAGTAGGAAACATATCAGCGTCTGAGACATTTATCTTTGTTGCTTTAAGCATTCACTTCAGTCTGATCTTTAGCAAACTGTTAATAAAGTAACCACATAATGGAGATATGAGGTTTAAGAATGCAGTGCTTCAACAGTTAGAAATTTCTTTTGCACTCTACACTAGCAATGACATAGTCAATGAAAAAAAAATCAGTAGAAGTAAAGGAAATCTTCAGAGCAGCCAACTTCAATTATAATATTAAAGAAAGATGGAGCAGGCTACACAAGAGTGTAAAAGCCAAAGACTTCATCTTATGTGCTTGTTTTTGGTGTTGAATAATCCAAGACATGCTGGAGAATGTAAAATATTAGAGTAATCCTAAAAATGGTAGTTTGGCTTTAAATGGTACAACACACATAATACAAAGTTAAAATGAGCTGGTGGGAGTGTGTGCTTGTGCACACAAATGTGTAAAAGAAAGCAGACCATTTTATAACATATGGCAAAAAGTACAGTTACTTACATAAGAAGCAATTCTTTACAAGCTTGGAAAAATACTCCTGGAATGAGTGCATCGGTGTTCACGCATCTGAGAGACCAGCACATAAAACGAAACATGAACAGGAATTTAAAAAGAACAGCATTAATTAATTGGGTAAGAGACATTTTCTAGTTTCAGATCATCAAACGGACTTCATTTTGTGCCAGTGCTTCAAATTACCTGAGAGACTTATCTACTGAAGACAGACCTAATCGGAACAAATGGCAAAAGCTCTCGAGGCTTCAAAAGCCGATATGCAAAGATGGCTGGAATTCAAATGTTAGCCACTACAGCATGTACTGCATGGGTCTTTCAAAATACAAATTAACTCATTTACTATGTTTTAGATAATCAAAATAGCATGTTTTGCCTTTTATAAAATTTCCCATGCTTTCTGAAACCCTGCCTTAAAAATCTCCTGGCACATTAAAATAAGTCATTCTAAGTGGCACAAACATTTTTGAAAATTACAGATCTGCTGCCCGCCCCCCCCCCCCAAGTAACTTAGTTATTATCCCTTAAAGGATATTTTCCAAGTTAGTCAAACCTCCAAAAAAATACATGCTCCCCCTAAATAGGATTAGATATGCAGTGGTATCTCTTCCAGACAGATTTCCTAAACTGGACCTGTTCTGGGTGCTGCTTACCTGCTTCATTCTCAAACATTTGCTCTTCTTCTTTCTGTTGAGAAACTAACTCAAAAGTAAGTCTAAATGTAAATGTTTTAGAAAAGAATAAAAATAAGTGTTTAAAACTAACTGATTGGAACATAGAACTGAAAATTTGATTTTGGTATGCAGCTATTTTTGGGGGTTGGACCATAAATCCGAGAAGTGTAAGTGTTCAACATCTTGACAATGCAAAAAAAGTAGCAAATAGACAAAGGCTTAGAATTACTTTAGGAATGACTTTATCTCAGCGTATCTTTACCAAGATGACTTGTTAATCCCTTGCAGGTTTCAGTTGCAGAAACTGTTTTTTGAAAGCAAGGAGTTTGTGGGTTGAAGTTCCATATTAGAAAGAGGGTTCATACCCAAATCTGTTGATACAATAGTGCAACCCTAAGGGCTAAAGATGGACTGTTACCATTCTTCAGATGAGATGTTTAATCAAGATTCCTTGGAGCTTTTTGAAAAGAGTAAGAAATAATCCTCATGTCCTGGCCCACATTCCCAAATGACAACTGTAGGAAGACACAGGTGTGTATCCTCCATCTCTAACACCATCAGGAAAAGCAAAAACTTCTGATATTAGGGGATGGTACAATCCCTGAGCGCTATGAACACTGAGTGTATCTTTACGGTCACATTAGACCAAATGCAGATATTCAAAGAACACCCTGAGCAATCAGTCTTGCCCTATTTTACTCACTTGTCACCCAGAACAGTCATGCACACGTTATGATATTGTCCCCTAGAATGGTCACATTCAAGATATGCACACAAAATTGACACTGAACACAACCTGTCCAGTAGATTATCATAAGGACTTTGAAACCAAATCCCACACTATCACTATACTACCTAGCAAGAATTTCATCACCATCAGGAGTTTGGGTGCCATCAGAAGAAAGGAGACACCAAATACAGATGCAGTGGGCATCGTGGAGCATATATGGACATATTCCAACACTCAAAATGCTGACCTCCAGAGAGAACTTTGTGCAAAGCAATAGAGCAGGGGTGGCTAAACCATGGCTTGTGGGACTTGGGTGTCTCTTATTTAGTTTAAGTGTGGCACAAAGAGCCCCCTATGCCTTCCAAAGCTCTGCCTACCAAACTGCAGTTGGAAGCTTGGAGCTTCTGGCATGTAATATGGTGGTGGAGCTAGAGGATCTTTCCCAGAAAAAGGAGGACTCCTGGGGGATCCCACCCCATCACAGGGTCCCAGAGCTTGGGCTCCAACCTAAGCCAAAGTGTCACAGCAACATGACAGCTCCTCAGCGTGAGCCCCATGAATTTGAGTTAGCTGATTTGGGCCAGCTACAGATGTATAACTGATTTGTAGATATACTCTAAGTGTCCACTGCACCATGAACTAATAGATCTTTTCTATTTCTAACTTCTGTGGTCCTATATAAGTTTAAGATTATGTTAATAAGAACTAATAAAAAATGACACATCCTGTTTAACAGCTTACATTTTAAGAGTTACAAACTACATGTATCTTACTGCTCCCAAACTTTAGGCACTTCTGAATATTTATTACAAGTACGTGGTTTAACATGTCCTAATGAACATACTGTTCAACAGAGTTTTATGATTATGTGGGTTGTCCTTTGCTTTAGACTCTAGTTTATTTCTAACCCCCCCCCCACACACACACACTTTTTTGTGCATCAACCATAGGCCAGAGTTGCTAGCATAAACAGGCACAGCTCTTGCTGATGTCCATATATCTCGTGAGGTGGATCCTCTTGGACTATACTGTTTACCAAGCTTCACCATCAAAATTCTCAAGCAATTTTAGGGAAAACCCTTATTCCTCTACATTGTCCCACCAATAGTTTCTTTTTCTTCAAATACCTCCCAAAGGGCAGATCTACATTCCCTGCCCTTTTCCGCTGCAGTCAAATTGAGATAAGCAAGTTACTTAAAAATAACTTGTGTAACTCAGTTTAAATGCCTAACTCCCAGCTTGTCCACCGTGCTGAGCTGAAGAAAGAGGGTGGTATTGCAGGATCAAAATTCCTGATCAGCTGAACAATATACACAGACATGAGCAGTAATTCAGGAAGTTTGAATTGATAGTGGCAAATTTGCTTCCATCAGTGAAGACCTGCCTTAAGATTCACTTCTTTCATGGTGGCTACAGAATATTGCATATGGGTAACAGTTTAGCAGGTGGCAAGCCACATTGTGTGCATATCTAGTATCTAGGAAAACCACATGACTGGATTATTATTAATGCTTTATTGTCCATCCTCTTCCAATCTTTACTCTTTTGTTTCATCTGCCTGTTGTGTCTTGTTGTTGGCTAAGACTGAAATCTCTTTGGGGGCAAGGATTTTCTTTTTATTGCGCATGTGTACAGAGTCTAGCATAACAGTCTCTGACTGGGGCTTCTGGGGTATTACTATAATGAAAATAATCAATAAAAATAAACAGAGACATACCATGTAGTATGTTTTATAATAACAACATGACAAATTGCAGTGCACACTAAGAAACTCATTTGGGGGCCGAGAAGGAGAGAAAAGGCAACAGTCATTTTTATATCGGCAGCACAATTTTTTTCAGTGAGTCTTCAATAGACATGCTAATGCATAATGCACTTGATATAATCAATTTCTGTGTATTGTTAGATTGACCAGGTTTTTCCTCTCCTGCTTTTCAATCTTGTGTATTATAGACAATGTGTAATATGGAGAGTATAAAAAAAAAAAGATATTACCAACTACTGTCAAAAGACTAGCAGAATAATTAGGAAGCTCATACGGCTTTTATTTTCTTCTTATAATGAATCAACATAGGTCAACAGAGCTTTCATTGAAATGACAGTTTTATATCTCTAAATCCCTTTATAGCAAAGATACAAACCTGAATGACTAGCCAAATCAGTCAGATATTTCAGATTCCCATAACAAATCCAAATAAGCAGCTCTGGCTTAGGTGTTCAGGAAGGACATAAACACATCAGATCATCAGACTTCTTACAGTAAGCTATACATCAGCTAGAACTGCAAATGAATGCAATCTCAAGTGCAACATTCAAAACAACACATTTCAAGATCCTATTCTTGACTAGCCTGTACAACAGTCCTACAGATTAGGGAGCTAGCACTAAAAGATTGAGGCTCCTTTTAGTTTCAAGAACTATGGGTTGAGTCTCACCATTGTTTTTTAGAATGAGGATAACAAGTGCTTATGAGGAGCTAAATGGCAGATCTTGAATGCACCTGGCAAAAAAGAATGGATTCTTGGACACTGAAAAGAAAAGAAAAGAAAAGAAAAGAAATGTCCTGTGGCACATTAAAAATTAACTAATTTGTTAGTCTTTAACGTGCCAGAGACTTTCATTGTTTTTGCTATATACAGACTAACATACTTACCCCTCTGAAACAAAAAGAAAAGCACTGTATGGGGCTTTTATGCTGAACCCATTAAAATATTAATAAGTCTATACAGTGTGTTCAGCTGGTATCCAGAAGTCACCTGAAACCAGTGTGGGTTCAGATTCTATGCCAAAACCTTAAAAAATTAGCCCACATTTGTTAATATTCATGGCCCTTTGTGGCTCAGTCTAGATATATGTGTCCCCTCAATACAAATGTGCAATCTTTTCCAACAGAAGTAGCTTTCCAGCAATAGCCTCTCTTATGTCTTGAATTGCAGTATTGTCTATTTCTTTCTTTGACAGTGAGAAGTTCTCTCCTCCTAAACACCTCTACTAGATCATCTGAGTTTGTCTTTATTATAGTGTCAATAGCCCTTCGGCCTCCCTTTTCCTCCCCCATGCCCCCAGAAACATGTGGAAAGTAAAGTGATTTTTCCTGGATCTGTCCCTTGCCTGTAGAATGCTTGTTATTGGTCTGATTTGTTATTACATCTAATTGTATTACTACTTAGTTTTGCTAATATTGTACAAAAGCAAAATGAATTGCTAGTAATAAAAAGCTTTTAGAAGCAATATTTAAGCAATAATGACCTCTGAGTCAGGCATTTCCTGGCAGCTAATGACTAGCTGGACGAGTAGAGGATTTGAGAGAAAGCTGAGGCTCTTAACCCAACCAGCCATTAGCTTTCAGGAAATGCCTGACCCGGAGATCACTAATGCTATTATAAATCATAAAAACCTAAAGAAAAACTAATTATCTTCTTGTGTGCTAGATAGCTAAATGTTGAACTTCAGGTTGCCATGAATGTGATGTTCTGTTTCCAGTACTTGCCTGTTAATCATCAGCATAGTAACCAATAAGAGAACAAGACTCATAATGCCATCAGGTTTAGACTTGTTCTTTGGCTATGATTTGTCACTCCTATACATGAATTCAGTATAAATCTCTCCTTTCATTCACCACACTAGGTCTTTATAAGAGTAAGGACTAACATAACAAGAAGGATTTTGGAAAAGATAAATCCTGAATAAGACAACTTTAATTAAGAGGACATGGGAAGAAACTTCCTTGAATTTGCCTCTGAAGCATCTACTGCTGGCTATGTGACAGACGGGATCCTTGACTAGATGGGACACTGATCTGAATCCGTATGGTAATTCCTGTGCTCCTAGAATGGGGACTAGGTGGCTGTTCCACATTTTAAAGAACCTAGTGCTGAAGTATTTTTCCTAATATCTATATAGCTATCTAGATTACTATTTTTGCTGTGTGAGTGGCCTTGGAAAATTCTAGAAAACCCTGAAACTAAGAACGTCGCTAACCCAAAGAACCATTCAGGGCACAGGCCCCTCGCCCACTCCCCATCACCACTCCATGCCAGCTGTGGGCCTGATCCAGCCTGCTGCAGTCCCAGTCCAGGCCTAGCACCAGCTGTTCCACAGCCTTCTCCAAAATGTTCTAGAAAGAAATCGAAAATTGAAGAAATTCATGGAACATTTTAGATATATGTGAAGAGTTGTGGAATGATATCCAATTCTTCATGCGTCCAAAATGTTTGGTTAGAACCTGGCATGCTGATTATGTTACTGCATAATTCGGCACCACAGGACAGTCTTTGTAATGGCACGCGCCTGCTGGTGAACTGTGATGTTAATGCCTGACTCCTGGTAGCAACAGTGGCAGGAACAAATCATGATGCTTATTCCAGGCTTGGCACTTCCGCCTACAGATCACACTTTCCCCTTCAAATGGCAAAGACACCAATTCCCTATGCAATTAGCTTTTTCAATGACCATCAACAAGACACAGGAACAAATACTACACAGAATTGTTGTTTTCTTGCCAGATGAAATGTTCGCATATGATTAGTTATATGTGTCAGTGTCTCAGGTTGGAAACCCAGATAATATTTGCTTTGCATTGCTGCCTCATTTAGTCCATAAGACCAGGCATGTTGTGTACACAGAGCTTTTGTAATACATATGTTCTAAAATGCAACAATAAAACCATGCTTTTCTTATTAAAAATGTCCCAGTCTGTGGCACTTTACAAAATTCTGTATCTTGCAAGCAGGGTTGCAACAGGTCTTCTAGTTCATATTTAAAGTTCCTTTGCTCAGTGACCCTACATTACTCCTAGCTTTCTCATCTAAGTAATTCTTTATCCACCTTCATACACTTTCCAGGATATTCCAAGTGTGCATGAGTTTGTTCCTGGAATGCACCTTCTGAATTTTCTCCACAGCTTTTTTGAGTGAAATTGTCCATTGAACACTCTTGTTACACACCCTCTTCCACCCCATACATTTTCTCCTTTTTTTCTCTCTTTGAGACCACTGTGACAGCTATTGCACCCCCTCTCAGTATCTTTGGGGGCAACTATCTTAACTGTATTTCTGATTGCATTCTGCTCCAGGGAGGTGGTTACCACAGCTCCTCAAGGAACTAAAGCTGTTGGCAATGATTAAAATGAGTCATTGAGAGTAAACAGCTCTAGAGATGTACTACCCCTGGCATGGTTTGCATATACTGTTCAAGATGTGTTTTTACAGAGACTAGGTTACAAAAGCTCTTTTAGTATAAAAGGTTGATCTTGATGTGGTTTGGAACCTTCTTTCTGATTCCACATATGGACAGGGACTTCTGTCTAAAATAGGTACAAACCCTTGCAGAAGAATTGGAAAGATTTTGACCTACTAGGGCCCTGTAAGACTAGTAAGTAACCTCTGCTAAGCATGAATATAGAAACTTTGTTTTCTGTGTTTTCTCTGTAGTGCTTCTACTTTAAGAATAAATGTGTTGCTTAGAAAGAGCTGCATGATAACTTGAAACTGCTGGTAAAACATTGTTCATAGCTCTGGGGAAAGAGCAAAGCACAGGCACTGTCCCTCTAGGCAAACTGGTTTTCCGGGGATGTCACAAGCTAAGACAGCCTTAGAAACCCCAGTCAGGTGGGAATGGGCCAAGTTTCCATATGCAGAGACAGGTGATCATAGAATCACAGGGTTGGAAGGGACCTCATAGGTCATCTAGTCCAACCCCCTGCCAGAGGCAGGACCACTCCCACTAAACCATCCCAGTCATGGTTTTGTCCAGCCAGGCCTTAAACACCTCCAAAGATGGAGATTTCACCACCTCCCTCGGCAGCTCATTCCAAGGCTTCACCACTCTCCTAGTAAAAAAGTTTTTTCTAATATCCAGCCTCAACCTCCCTAACCGCAACTTGAGACCATTGCTCCTCATTCTGTCCTCTGTTATCACCGAGAACAGTTGAGCTCCATCTTCCTTAGAGCATCCCTTCAAGTAGTTGAAGGTTGCTATCAAATCCCTCCTCAATCTTCTCTTCTGCAGACTAAATAAGCCTAATGCTTTCAGTCTTTCCTCATAGGGCTTGTGCTCCAGCCCTTTAATCATTTTCGTTGCCCTCCTCTGAACTCTCTCGAGCATGTCCCTGTCCTTTTTGTAGTGGGGAGCCCAAAAGTGAACACAGTATTCTAGATGTGGCCTCACTAGTGCAGAATAGAGGGGAATAATCACATCCCTTGATCTGCTGGTAACACTTCTTTTGATGCAGCCCAGTATGCCATTGGCTTTTTTGGCAGCAAGAGCACACTGCTGACTCATATCTAGCTTCCCATCCACCATGACCCCCAGGTCCTTTTCTACACTGCTGCTACTTAGCTGAATGTTTCCCAGCCTGTAGCGGTGCATGGGGTTTTTTCGTCCCACATGCAGGATTTTACACTTGTCCTTATTGAACCTCATAAGATTTCTATTGGCCCACTGTTCCAATTTATCTAGGTCTCCCTAAATCCTGTCCTTGCTCTCCAACGTGTCTACTGGTCCCCCCAGCTTGGTGTCATCCACAAACTTATTGAGAGTGCAGTCTATTCCATCATCCAGATCATTGATGAAAATGTTGAACAGAACTGGCCCCAGGACCGACCCCTGGGGCACACCACTCGTGACTGGCTGCCAGCTAGACATGGAACCATTGACTCCTACATGCTGAAACTGTTGATCTAGCCAGTTTTCTATCCACCTTATAGTCCACCTATCCAACCCATACGTCCTTAATTTGTCAATGAGAATGCTGTGGGAAACTGTATCAAAAGCCTTGCTAAAATCAAGGTATATGACATCAACGGTTTTTCCTGCATCCAGAAAACCAGTCATCTGATCATAGAAGGAGATGAGACTGATCAGGCATGACTTACCCTTGGTAAAGCCATGCTGACAGTTCCTGATCAGTTTATTTTCCTCTAAGTGTTTGAGGATGGATTCTTTGAGAATCTGCTCCATAATTTTTCCAGGGATTGAGGTGAGGCTGACTGGTCTATAATTCCCCGGATGCTCCTTTTTCCCTTTCTTGAAAATAGGCACTACATTTGCTTTTTTCCAATCCTCTGGCACCTCCCCCGTTCTCCATGAGTTTTGAAAGATAAGGCCAGCGGTGCTGCTATCTCGTCAGCCAATTCCCTTAGCAGTCTTGGATACAGTTCGTCCGGCCCCATGGACTTGTGCACATCCAGCTTCTTTACGCATTCCCTAACCTGACCTTCCATCACCAAGGGTCTGTCTTCTTCTCTCCCATCTGCCACACCTATGGTAGTGGGCTGGGAGCTGACCCTGCCTGTGAAAACTGGATAGTTGAGGCCTGACAGGGAACAATTAGCGTTGATAATGAAGGGGGGAATACAGGTGACATTTCACCCCTTTTATAGCAGACTTGGGAGTCTTTCGGGGTATTATTTATGAAAAGGTGTTGTTATAACAAAGAGAGGCTTGTACATACACTGGAACCATTGTAGGCTGAGAGGGAGCTATAACTGTCACTCACAAAATGGGAATGGAAGGTAGTTAGAATAAAAAAAGTATTCCATTTGGAAAATGCCAGTGTTTTCCCTAGTGAATGACTCTGGGCTTGACAATTTGTCAGCTGCCTGCCTCATTCCTGGAATACTTGCTGCATTTTACAGCTTACTGCAGTTTTGTACTGCTAAAAACAAACAAACAAAGCCCTCCTGATTAGCTGCAGTGTGAAGGTTTATGTGCCCTCATTCTCTCAGTGTTTTCCAAAGGTTTTATGTTTATATATTTTACCCATGTGAACTCAAAGCTCCTTCCTGGGTAAATGCTTTTTCTGATTTGTACACTCTGGCTGATTTAAAATCCAAAGGAAACAGAAACTTAATAAATCACAGAAAAATGCAAGAAGAGTTATACTCTTAAAATAGAATGTGTGTACACAGTATAGGTTGGGAAACCTGAGGAAGTTACATTGTGACACATAGGGCCACAGGTCCATAAAACATCAACTCTGTGCTAACTTCCAAAGGGGCAAAAAAAGCAATGAGTCTTGTGGCACTTAAAGACTAACTTTTTATTTATTTTCATCCCATTCTGTAAGTTCCCCCTCTTCAAAGTGTCTGACAAAGTGGGATTTTCTCCCACGAAAGCGCATGCATTAAATCTGTTAGTCTTTAAGTGCCATAAGTCTCCTTGCTCTTTCTGTGCTAACTCTAACTGTTATCAGTTTCTCAATTGACTCTGTGCCTCTCCCACAGCTGCTCCAGTGGTATTCAATCTCAGCAGCCCAAGGGCCAAACACATTACCTCAAAAATATCATAGCACTGCAATCAATAATTTGGGACATATCCTTTGCTTTGTTTCCGCTCCCTTTCCACCACCCAGAGGACTTCACAAACCCAGAAACCATGGCTACTGTCCCCTGCTTGATTACCTTTGCATGGGGAAATGCCTTGAGGACGTACAGTCAGCTCCTATGCCTCATTCCTTGCAAGCACAGGGCATGAGGGGTGTGTGGCAGAGGAACACACCTGCAGTGTTCAGAGCTCTAGCTGGCCTATGATCCATTAGAGGTGCTCCCATGCTTCTGTAAACTGCAGAGGCCTTTAAGAGATAGTAGGGAGAGTCACTGCCTGAGGGTAGAGGAATAAGGGATAACATTCCTCCAGGATCAGAAGCCTGGCACTCTTCTGGCTGCCTGATTAGCCCACCTGCTGCACCTGAAGAAAGAGGCAGACCTTCACTGGCTGATCATTATAAGACGGCAGTAGGATGTTTGGGGAAAGGAGACTGCAACACCCTTGAGGAAGCAATAGGAAGTCCTACTCTCAAAGGACAGTGACTAGGGTTACTATTGAGAAGAACTTTTCCAGAAAACTATATAGACAAGGATGGACCATGGGGAGCCCTTGAGGACTGAGGTAAGAGCCAGGAAATCTTGCTATGAGAAATTATTGATGCAAGGGACTGATGTGGGGAAGGGCATGCTATGCATGCACAGACTTTGAAGTCATTGTGTGCAAGGGATGTGATTGTGTTTGATAAGGCTCAGTTAAAGAAACTATAGCAGCTGAAGATAGCTTCCATGGATTCCTTGAGAAAGCACAGGAAAGGGTTACCACAGGGAGTGAATTTCAAAAGGAATAGCCATGTTAGTCTAGTCCAGTAAAAAAAAAAAACAGCAAGGAGATGTGTGGCACTTTAAGACTAACAGATTTATTTTTTGCATGAGCTTTCGTGATGCAAAAAATAAATCTGTTAGTCTTAAAGTGCCACACAACTCCTTGTTGTTTTTCCACAGGGAGTGAGCTGACCCAGCAGAATAAAGCTTCCCCTGACAGGAGCAGTGCTCTATATTCTATAACAAAGGCCCAATTTTATTACACTGAGGTTATAAGAATTCAAATCATTTACTAATAACCATGCAAATTTATATTTACTTTATGCAAAAACCATCTTTGTTCTTCCCACAATCCCTGCTGGAAATGCTTGATACATTCCTCTGCTGACTTTCCATGCAGTCACAAAGAAAAGAACAGTGTGATCAGGAAAACAGAGAAGACTCAGCACTGAAGTAAAAGAAAAGGCATATCTGTTAGCTGCACAGGACATTGCTTATTATCTACCTAGAACTCTGAAAGTGCCCTTTCCCTCCATGCTCTAATCTGGAATGGATTCTGAAAAGTCTCTTCTTGGAATGCTCTAAAATCTGAGCAGGAACTTGCAGTGTGACCTTCCAGCAGACTGTAATATGTAGATGATGTTTAAAGAGGTTTCAAAGAAGTTATGGGAGTGTCAGTGCCCAGTGGTGGAACTTCATTAGTTCATAACATATACATATGACTTCTTATCAATATCAGCTGTATTACCGCATCTCTTACTGTCCCAGTGGGGAACCGTGGGATGAAGGTGTCACTACTCTGGAAGATGAAGAAGCAAATTAATATGATCTATATCAGTAGGAACACATTCTGAGCACATCTTTTTACCTCTAGGACAGACACATACAGAGCCAGAGCAGCAATGTGGCACAGTTAGACATGGCAGTGTTCTGAGCTAGCAAATGGAAATATGTCCAAACCCAAGAATTCACTAATCAGAAGATGAACCAAAAAAGGTTATTCCAACCTGAAACTGATGCAAAAACCCATGTTAGGGCATTCATTCCTGCCCTGTACATCTATATGACTCCATTATTGCTCATAAACTTACTAAGTTCACACACAGGGGGTTATTTCAATACAAGTTGTTTCAATACAAGTTGTATCAAAATAACGCCTTATTTCCAAATAAGTTAATTCGAATTAACGGTTTGTTAATTCGAATTAAGGAAAAAAGCCGGAATCGAAATAGCATGTTCAGACAACAGTTATTTCGAAACGAGTCACCATTGTTTTGAAACAACATGTTCGGATGGCATTGTTTCAAAACAATCATTTCGAAACAACGTTGTTTCGTCCCCACATGGGGTTTAAGTTGTTTCAAAACAACGGTGCGTCGTGTGAACATGGCCTTTCTTATTTTGAAACAATCTCTGTTGTTTCAAAATAAGACTGCTGTGTGAAAACACCCTTAGGCAATGTCCACACATACATCATTATTTCAAAATAAGTTATTTCAAAATGAGTTGTTTTGAAATAAAGTCCTTATTTCAAAATAAGTTAATTCAAATTAAGAAATTGTTAATTCAAATTAAGGGAAAGCCTGCTTTCGAAACAGCTGTTATTTTGAAATGGTTATTTCAAAATAAGGCCGTTTGGACATGTTGTTTTGAAACAGGTGTTTCGAAACAATGGTGTTGTTTCGAAACAACATGTCCAAATGGCGTTATTTCGAAATAACAGCTGTTTCGAAATGACGGTTCTTATTTCAATATGACGGAGCCTGTCATTTTGAAATAAGAAAATGTTGTGTGGACATTGTTTTTTATTTTGAAACAACCAGTGTTATTTCAAAATAAAAGACTCGTGTGGACATACCCTTAAAGGCCAAATGGGACCAGCATGATCACCTGATCCACTGCACAGTGCAGAGCACAGAACCTCAGCCAGTCCTGAAATAGGAACTCTAACCTATGGCTGAGTTACCAAAGTCATCAAATCATAGTTTAAAGAGTTCAAGTTATTGCAAATTTACCATTTACAGTAGTTTAAACCTGCAAATAATCCATGTCCCATGCTGCAGAGGAAGGCAAAAATCTTCCCCAGGTTTAGCTAATCTGGCCTAGAGGAGAACTCCTTCCCAATTCCCAATGGGCATGTCTACATTGTGTGTTTAAGTCAACTTAAGGGACCTTAAGTTGACTTAAACGAAGCCCTGTCTACATTGCAGGGCAATAAAATCGACTTTAGCATCAGGTAAAGTCGACTTTATAACTTCCACTTGTAATGTTGACTTTACAGCTAAGTTGACGACTTTCTTAAGTCGACTTAAGGCAATGTGGAGGGGGAGTTGCCTTAAGTTGACTTCATTGGCCTCCCAACCACAGAAAACATGGGAATAGGGGCTGACTAGAAGGCACAATACAGTTGGGAGCATTCCCAGTTATGTGGCCCACAGCTAAACTCCCCATGTTCCCCGACCTGATCCAGCATCTCTCCTGTTCTGAGCCCAACCAGGCATCACAGCCTGGCCCCAGCATTTCCCCCGTTCTCAGCATGACCCCAGCATCTAAGCCCGACCTGGCATCTCTCAGCATCTTAGCCCAACCCCAGCATCTCCCCGCATTGCAACCGGACCCAGCACCTCCCCACACTGCAGCCCGACCCCAGCATCTCAGCCTGACCTGGCATCTCACTGTATGGCAGCCTGACCCCAGCATTTTCCCACATCACAGCTCAACCCCAGCATCTCCTTGTATCACAGCCCAACCCAGCACCGCCCCGCATTGCAGCCCAACCCCGCATGTCTCCCCTGTTCTTAGACTGACCCTGCATGTCTCCCCTGTTCTTAGATCGACCCACATGTCTCTCTTGTTTTTAGCCTGACCCCACGTCTCCCCCATTCTCAGCCCAACCCTGCCTGTCTCGCTGCTTCTCTGCCTGAACCCATGTGTCTTCCCCCTTGCCCTTCTCAGCCCAGTCCTCAGTCTCTCCCTCTTCTCTGCCCAAACCTGTGTGTCGCTCCCTTGCCCTTTTCAGCCTGACCCTGCCTCTCTGCCCCCAACCCTGTGTGTCTCTCTTTCTCAAAGGACCCCCCAATAGTGTTGGAAAACAAACAAGGAGTCCAGAGGCACTGTTTAAGACTAATGAATTTATTTATTGGACTTTCATGGGAGAAAAATCCCACTTCATCAGTTTGAAGATGGGGGAATTTACAGAATGGTAGGAAATAAATGCAGCGGAGTGTAAGACATATGCTCAGGTCACACTCTAACAGCAAATCAAAGCAGTTGTTAAGATTCAAACATTGGAAAACAGCACATGGAAAGAAAGAAAGAAAGTTGCTATTTCTTTTAGATTAGGTTGTGTGAAAGCAGGATTAAATCCTGACTATGGATTTCTTTTTCCCCATTATAACAGGTGATTTGACTTCACCTTCCTCTATCTGCTGTTTCCTGGTGTTTGAGTCTAAACAACTGCTGCGCCCTGCCCCTGCATGGGTAGTTGCCCAGCAGCACCTGTTCTAGAGCCCAAGGAGTCTGGGCAACACAGAGAGGGTGTGGAGCACTGTGCTGGCACTTTGCTAGGCTACATCAGGCTCCCTGGGCTCCCTATTGCCACACGCAGTGTGGAGGCTGGTGTGGTCATTCACTTCCAGTAGTAAAGGAGTGACCAGAAGAGAGGGGCACCTCTGCTGTGGTGTACTGTGGGCCAGGTACCCACAATGCACCACTCCTAGGGCGACCTAGAAGCTGCCAGTGTGGATATGGGCAGTCTCCTGGCATTTTGAGTGTGGACATGCTAAACCGGCTTAATAAGGTCTACTTTAAGCAGACTGCATTAAGCCAGCTTAACCAAGCCCTGTAGTGTAGACATAGCCAATGTGCCTATCAGTTGGGAGCTTCCTGACAAGACCCACCAGAGACACACTACAAGGAAGAGAATTCTTTCCTAGGTAACTGAGCCATTGCTGTCTAGTGTCCTATCTCCAGCTATTAATATCATACCATTATATCATCAGAAAAGAAGAGACGTATCCTCATTGTGGGGCTTTTGATACTGTTTGCCAAATGCTAAGCACTGCTTCAGATTTAGCCATGTCTTTGCATGCTCACCATCAATTCAGCTAGTGGAACTGGGAGGGTGAGGGCAGGATGGGCTAGAGCCACACAATGGCTATGTCTACATTGTGAAAGCTAAGTCGACTATATTAAGTCAACTTAATAAAGTCTACTTAAAATCGACTTTAAGTAGACCTTATTAAGTCGACTTAGTGAGGCCAGACTACATTAAGTTGACTTTAAATGGTTGTCCTGGCTTAATTTGACTTAATAAAGTCAACTTAGTGGCCCCATGGCACTAAGTCGACTTTATTAAGTTGACTTAGTGAGTCCACATGCCTTAAGTCGACTTTATAAAGTCGACTTAACAGTAAAGTTGACTTTATAAGTGGACCTTATAAAGTCGACTTTATTGCCCTGTAGTGTAGACAGGGCTCTGTTTAAGTCGACTTAAGAGCCCTTAAGTCAACTTAAACACATAGTGTAGATGTACCCAATAGAAATAATGTGTAGGGTTGGGCACTGCACGAGTCTGCACACATGTTGAGGGTAAGAGTGGGACTTGGAAAGTCGGGAGCATACAGTATCACACTCAGGGTCAGGCTGTGGAACAGGTACCATTCAGGAAGAAACCTTCTCCCTGTGCAACCTGGAGCTTGCTTTTCTCAAGCGTCTCCTTCTAACCCTCCATCCCTCATCACAATGATCTTCTATCCCCAATACTGCAGCTGACCTACCATGTTAAACCTAGTGATTGGATTCGCTCTTTAGCATTCCACTAACGAAGTGTAGACTGTAGCGCAGCAGTTAGCAAAAACACCACCACAAACCACACTCATGCTTTATCTATAAGCAAATACACTCGGGCTTGACTACAGGAATGATTCATTCACACAGCCTAGGGCCTGGCATAGGCAAGCTAGTGCTGTGGGGGCTCCTTCCAGAGGCTGGCTGTGACCTGGGTGGTCAGCCCCTGGAGGTGGCAGGGCCGACTAGCGTGCACGGTGTGCCTTCTCAGACCCACCAACCCCAAGGGTGGAGCGGCCAGCCCAGGGGTGGGGTGGGAATGCTGAACCTGTCCTCTAGGCTGGCCCACCCCACCCCTTGGGGCATACCGGTTGGCCCAAGGGCAGGGCAGCAGCATGGAGCCCTTTGGGCCAGTCTATGCCACCTCACCTCCATGCCGGCAGGGCAGAGGGGCCCCCACATTATGCATTAATCAGCCCCCTGAGTTCAAAATATGCTTGGCAGTGAATCTTTTCTTCACTAGCCTGCTACACGGACCCACCTTAGTATTTTTTTAATGCACTTTCCTCTAGTCATTTCTGAAATGGGACTGAATGAAAGCGCATTCACAGGATCCATATGTTCAATTTGTCCATGGCAGTCAGTTGCCTAGGACAAGATGTTGAATGACAGACATGGGAGACCAGGTTAAAATTTAGGGCTGCAACATTTACTAATTATATCATGAGAGCTGGAGGGGGCTAATGTAGTGTCCTTTCCCAAGTACCAGGCACTGCCATGTGGGTTCCAGGGCTTTCACTACAAAGCCAACAGCATCCTGGGGGAGACCCTCCCTGCTCTACCCCAAGGACTCATCTTAATCATGAAACTTCTCGTCTCTCCATCCCCTGCAGATAAGTGGGTGGCAGACAAGAGCTACGTGGCTGGGTGAAAAGCTTCAGTATGCAAAGACTTCACGCTCCTGTCCCCCTATGAGGGTAAGTCACGACTGTATAAGCTCAGATTTCTTTTTACCTCTGGGAACTGGCCTTTTAACTTGCCCACATGCTGGACACCGGCCAATGGCAGCATGAGCAATTAGCATGGATTCACCTCACAACAGTCATGCCTGATATGACCCTTACTCCTGAGCCAATCTCTGATGGCCAGAGCCAATGTCCGCCCCAGCATCTGATAGGTAAATGCTTTCCTTCTTAAAGATCTCAGGGCTATTGTTTCAGCTATCACTGGGGCCCACTCTCACCTCTTACCCTCAACACGTGTGCAGACTCATGCAGTGCCCAACCCTACACATTATTTCTATTGGGTACGTCTACACTATGTGTTTAAGCTGACTTAAGGGCCCTTAAGTCGACTTAAACAGAGCCCTGTCTACACTGGAGGGCAATAAAGTTGACTTTAGGTTCCATTAAAGTCAACTTTATAAGGTCCACTTATAAAGTTGACTTTACAGTTAAGTCAACTTTATTAATTCGACTTAAGGCAATGTGGCCTCACTAAGGCCACTTAATGAAGTCGACTTAGTGCAGTGTGGCCATTAAGTCGACTTTATAAAGTCGACTTAAGCCAGGGCACCCGTTTAAAGTTGACTTTATAAAGTCGACTTAATGTAGTGTGGACTCACTAAGTCGACTTAATAAAGTCGACAAAGTCACAATGTAGACATAGCCACTATGTGTTATCACTGCACCCCCTACACACCATCCACTCCCAAAAATATCCTAACTACCTCACTGCTTACATTTCTGTTCTTGTACAGTCAATATAGGCTGGCTCAATGGTCCCACTCCATTATGTCGTGACAGCCGAACTGCAGGGCCAGTGATGCTTGAGCATTGTAGGAGCAAGATTGAGGGAAAGCTGCACTCCTGCTGGTACTGATCTATTATTTTTTTAGCGGACTTCAGTGTGCCAGCTGAAATTGACAAGTGCAACTTATCTCACCTGCAAAACAGAAAATTTCACTTCTCTCTGTTTCTCAGATGCATGTGGACTGACTTGCAGGTCTGCAGAAATAGTCTAATGGGGAGACAGTTAAAAGCCATCAGCAAGATTGGGGAAGATGCTACTTAATCAAGGGGAGGAAATCATCTCTTTTAATTCTTTTAAGCAGCACTTTTTCAAGTCAATAAGACTGTCCCACAGCAAATAACACTCCACTCCCTATCCAATAAACAACAGTGTCACATGCGTTAAGAACACTACTCATCATTTCTTAATGGCTGTGTTCACACAGCACTTTTGTTTCGAAACAACCTCATTGTTTCAAAACAAAAAAAAA
>ML681995.1:803158-814981 GCA_007922195.1 Podocnemis expansa | reverse complement strand
CCGAACAGGGCTGTTTCGAAACCTCTGGTTTCGAAACAACCCAGTTTCGACAGCCAACGAGGTTTAGGTTGTTTCGAAAGCAGCACGGCCATTTCGAAAGAAGCGGTTGCTTCTTTCGAAATGGCCGTGCGTCGTGTGGCCATGCCACTTCTTATTTCGAAACAACCTCTGTTGTTTCGAAATAAGAACCCTGTGTAGACATACCCTTAGAGAAGGCAGGTCAAAGAAGGAACCCTTGTACTTGAAGGAAAAAAGTGGTGAAGTGTTTGATGGTTTTCAGTTTTTCTGAGAATTCATTCCACAGTGACCCCTGAGAAAGTTGTCTCCTGCACAGATCAGTTTTACCCTTGTAGCATAAGGTTACATTGTGCCACAAGAGTACACTTGCTGACCACACTCTTGATTCTGAAACTGCAGGCAACCTTTTAGATATGCTTGGCCCAGAGCTCCATATAAAGGCCATGGCAGTTGACCTGATGTTCTATGGAAAAAGAAGTGTTGCGATTTAGCCCTAAAATTAAATCAGGGGAACATTTTTCATGTTTTTACTTAAGAAATGAAGGTAGGCCTCAATCCCATATTTTCATTTCAACACTATATAGCTCTTTAAAAAAATATCGTTCTCAAAGTGAAAGGAAACAGAATTCTGAGTTTTGACATGACTCAATAAACGTAACTACAGCTTAATACAAATGCGGCTTTTCTTTTTTTTATGCTACAGTAACATAATATAACTTAAAGTTCAAAATCAAAAAGTGGAGCTCCTATGAAATGCTAAATTGATGTAAATCCTATTCAGCCTCATTGCTGCAAATCTGCATGAGGGGGAATATTCCCACATGCACAGTGTTGCAGAGCCAGAGCTGACTGAATTAATCAAGCAGTCCCAATTTGACAGTTTTGAACCCAGCATTAAAATTGAACCATCTACACTCTAATAAAGACCTCAGGGGTGTCTGATGCCTTACAAATCTCTATTATTTAAAAGACTTGGCAATGGAAACCTTAGGATTTTAATAACATGAGGACAATTCTAGCAAGAAGTCAAATACTTGTGACTTCTAATTCAGTACCATGAAATAAGAATTCCACTTTCGGAAAAACAAAAACAAAAAAAACCCAACGTTTTTTAAAAACTAGCTTTTTTGTTGTGAATTAGAATTCATGTTTCCCATTATTATTTTGTCATTCATGTATCTGTTTCAATGGTTGAAGAATGCTAATGTACATTTTCTTCTCATCTCTTTTGAGTTTCAGTATTAAAGCAGAACTCCCTCCTCTTACCATTTTCTAATCATGATCATTTGAGTGTAACATGTTCACCAAAGGAAAATGTAAAGTTCAGTGTGTAATGTTGGATTCCATATCCCATAGCAGTGTAAATTTAATTTCTTTAGCCATGACTTTGAGAGATGCCGTAGAGCCACATCTCCTACTAAGAGTTGCTTTGGTGACAATGAAGTGTGAAGTTGTACAGCTCTGTTTATAAGTTATTTTCATAACTGGAATAGCATAGCAGTATTAGAAATGAGAGTCATTAACTAGAGCATAATAGAAAACAATGCAAAAAAATGTTGATTAATGATGGTTACACCGAGGGGCAGCTGCAGATACCTGATTTTATCTATAACAACAAAAAGGTTATATAGAACTGCATATAGCTAATGTTTCCATCTCTCCCTCTTTTTTTATGAGTCACTTATCCTCATAGATTTTAAACTTTTCTGGGGAGAAACTGTTTTTTGTAGTTGATGGTACAGCACACAACACATCAGTGTTTTGATTCTGTCTGGGGACATTGGTGACTATTTTCATATGAATATTAAATACTAAATAAAAATAATGGTAAAGCAACACAATTGCAAAGTGTGGTCCCAAACAAAATATTGCAAAGAAAAATACAATGATTTCATGGAAAACAAAACCCAACACTCTTCCTACTGAGAGGAACAAGATAGTTAGCACCCCCCCCCCGTTTTTTCTCCAACTCTTTAGAGTTCAGCACTGATACCTGCTGAGAATTTGGCCTCATTAACTGTCATGTGAAACTGGACAAGGACCTCAGAAAAAGTCACTTTGGTTATGTCCACACATACATGGTTAAATCGATTTAACAAAACCAAAATAAAAATCATTAAATCGATTTAAGTTAAATCGATTTAACTGGTCCACACCAAAAAACCCCAAATCGAAATAGCAAGTCCAGACACAGGACTTGCTATTTTGATTCAGGAGAGTGGCACCATTGGAGGCGTGGCAAGATGGCCCCCTAGAAGGGCCATGCTCCTACCCAATATATAGAAAAAGTACAGCACCCTGGGAAGGAGAAGGGCAAATCACATTAAATCAAAATAACAGTTATTTCGAAATAACACGTCTGAATGGTGTTATTTCAAAATAACCATTTCCTTTTAACAGATATTTAACTTTAAAGTAGGTTTAACCTATTTCAATTAAACATCTCTTGAATCAAAATGACGGAGCTTGTCATTTCAATTCAAAAGAACATCATGTGGACCTAATATTTTTTAAATTGAAATAACCACTGTTATTTCCATTTAAAAGGTACGTGTGGACATACCCTTTCTTTTAACACTGAACATGGAACTTTATTAAAATAAGGAAGATAGACTCACCTCAAAACCACTGTCTTTCCCTTAGCTTAAGTGTATAACTTCTGTCTAGAAACTTCCTCAGCTCCATCTCACTTGGCTTCCTGCTACATATTTATAGACACAGTTCACATATCTGCACACTAGTCTCATGCTTCAGTGTAAAGCAATGACACTGAAAGAATCCAGAGTGTGATTGTCTCTTCCACACACAGCTGGGAGAATGTCCTCTCTAGACGCTTGGAAGATACCAGGAGTTCCATCTCAGCATGAGTGAGACTTGACACATCTGGTTCTGAATTACCAGAAGACTAAGGAGGCCAGCCCAAACCAGGCTAGAGAAAGAACATCCTCCATGGTAATCATGGCACTTGTGATCCCACTCAGCCATTCTCCAGGCATCAGTGCAGGGGTGCCTGAGATTACCAGTTGCTATTGATGCAGTTCAGTCCACTCAGGAACTCTGCAGACCTAGTCTTTGCAGCCTAGGGTCAAACGCTTTCACTACACTGGAAGGCTTTCACTCTGTGGCCAGCTGTGGGGGGCTGGTGCAGGAAAGACTCCTGCACAGCTTCAAAATTGCATATTAGGGAAAGGTGACTGCCTGCAGGTTTCCTAAACACTTCAGGAATAGAAACATTTTTCTCTTTTGGTTTAGGTGCCCCACAGGTAGCTGCATGGCCCTATAAGCCTTACCATAAGTGTTTGTGGATAGTGTCTTATGTCAGTTTCCATATGGAAAATAGATATCCTGATGTAAATTATCTTTAGACGGATGTAACTGCATCCACTTTAAGGGTGTTTTACTGCTTTAACTATATTTTATAGTAAGCACTACACCATTCAAGTATAGACAAAGCCATACTGTATTGCCATACCTCAAATAATAACGAATGTTTTCTTTTTGTAATACACTATCTAAGCACACTGGGATTTGAGAGCATTTACTCTTCCTGCAGCTCATAGGAGTTCCTTAAACTACTCCACATCAAAAATCCATGGAGAGAGTGAATACACAATGCACAGTTAATTCTCAGCCCTCACCTTTCAGCTCTTTTCCTTGTCATATCTTCTGTAATTTTTTCTTTCATTGATGCTAGAGCAGTAGTGCTGAATGCCAATAAGATAACATCATAAAACTCCCAGTCAGTCCTTTGTAGGTAATTTCTTTAGGGTACTAAATAGCCAGCCCACATTTTCTGAACATAAGGTAGGGTGGGTCAGCCAATTACCACAGTATTTTGGTGGTAACCGTGACTACACGATGTGAGCTCAGTAATCTAGTACCCAGTTTTCTATTTATTTACCTTAAGGAAATGCAAAACCACTTTACAGTGAACATGAAATTCGGTAAGTACAGTATTGAAATCAGAAAAAAATGATGATAAATGTTCTGACTTCCTACCCATCTAAATATCTCACACCACCACAAAATTCCACTAAACAGGATGGGAATATTTTACTATAAAAGGGGAGCAACGGTAAAAGAAAAAAAAATGAAACAACGTGTATAAGGCTAATGAATTCAAGATCCAAATTGGAAAACAGAGCGATTGATCAAAAAAAAAACAAAAAAAAAATGAAACAACCCCCCCCCAAAAAAAAACAACAAAAAAAACAACCTAGCACCTTCTTCTACAGATCATAGCCTTTGCTGGGGCCTATCAACACTTTATGAAAGCACCCCTACACCCACAAATGAACTGAATTTCAAAAGACAACATAAAAAAAGTGAATTTTAAAGCAGTCAGTAAAAAACAGACTTCATGTCATAATGAGAGCACCAGCAGGACCAGTACATTTCATAAGCACAGAGCTCCTAGCTGTCTGAATCACAGTTTGATGACCAGTTTAGGCATTTCAAACAGAACTTAGATACTACTGAATATAATGAAAAATAGGCAGTAGATTGAATATAGTGTATAGAGGATATCATTTATATAACTCTACATTTCATGCCATATTTGTATACAGGTAAACCTGAATTACAAGACTTTCAGACTATGTAAAGTTATATGATTTTTATTCTTCAGAAGTTGTTATAAAATGTCTACCCAATAGATCTAAATGCCTTCTAAACCTAAATAACTCAGAAGATAAGCTAGTTCAGTAAAATTTCCTCTTTATACCGCTCCCAGAAGGAAAACGTTGTGGGATTTTTTTTTCTGTCCCCCAAATCTTTGTATAGAAATTGCATTTCATCTGAGTTGCTCAACATATCTGAAAGTTTGTCACCCAAAATCATTTGGATAATTGTAGCAGACCTGTACATACTGAGTCAAATATTTCCCTCATTTTGACATATACACCCTCATTAAAATGAAGGGGTTGCCTGGGTGTTAATTTAGGGACAGACTTTAGTCCACTAAATTCTGTAGAGTCAATGTGAAAAGTATTTTGCATCAAAGACCATCAAGTCAATAGCTTTTTAGTAATGACTACTTACAATTGCATCCTGAAGCATTAGCTCCTGGTGGCTTTTTGTCTGACAAATTTCATTTCCATTGTTAAACCTTAATAATAGTTCTTTCATACAGTGCATGATATTCATAGATCTCAAATACTTTATGAAGTACTTATTTTGCAGCTGTGGAAACTGATGCACAGACAAATTGTGATTTGCCAGGCAGAGCATCTAGACCAATGGCCCTACCCATTGGATCAGGTTTCCTTCCAAACCCTGAATTACAGAATTTAACACCAACTCCTCCGTGTAACACTGGTAACAAAATATAATTCCACAAACTATCACAGAGAAAGTGTTGCATGATGCATTTCAATGCTGCTAGATGTGCCATAGCCAAACCACAGGAAAAACAATACAACTTCCCACATCACCAGCTGGGATTAAATGGTTTACATACAAGGGTTTCCAATTTTTGTTCTTGGCATTTATAACACAACTAGCTTTAACCCGTCAAATATGATGAGGAAATCAAAGCGGCCATGGGCAGCAGGGAAGGGGTCGGTGGTGGCAGGAGGTGGGAGCAGGGACAGGAGGTGGGGGCTGGAGAAGCAGGAAAGGGGCAGGAGATGAGGGCAGGTTCCACGTGACAGGCCCTTGTAATGCCGGAGGTGATTGGGGGGGTGGCTATGGCAGGAGTTGGGGGGCAGGGACAGCAGCTGTGGGTAGTGAACAAGGACATGGACAGGAGATGGGGCAGAAAAGGGGTGCTTGGTCATACCATGTGACAGGCCCTTGTGATGTCAGAGATGACTCAATCAATTGCTCCTTGCTCCCTCCTGGGAAGCAAATCCTTGGGACCAATTGGTTGAGCCACCTCTGACATCACAAGGACCTGTCACATGGTACACCCAGCCACACCCCAGTCACCTCTGATATCACATGGCCTGTCACATGGTACACGTCACATCACACACTCATGCACACATATAGTGAATTAGTATAGCAGATTACCTGATGCAAATAGAGCTTGTGGAAGAGCTGCTAAACTTTATCTGCAGGTCACACCCAGCCCTCTTGCAGTAAAAGCCCTGGACCTCCCACTGTAATCTGAACAGCAGTGCTGTACTGTTCTCCTAATACAGCAAGGCATCATCCTGCTTAGAGAACATTGTCAGCACTGGGTCAGCTGAGCTCCCACACCACTGACATTTTCTTCTTCAGCAGCCAGAGTCTAAGTTCCAAAGGGGTAGCCCTGTTAGTCTAATTGAGCAAAAAGAACAACGGCTATGTCTACACCTAAAAATTTAGTTTGGACGTGCAAGTCTGAGGTTAATCCGAACTAGCCTTAGGCTAGTTCAAACTAACCATAGCTTTTTAGTTCCATGTTCTAGTTAGAACTAACTTTTTAGTTCAAACTGGAACGTGAAGCTAGTTCAAATTAATGGCTTAATTTGAATTTAAAAAGTTCAAACTAGCCATTACTTCGAGCCTCGCCCATGCTTAGTTTGAATTAAAAGTAACCATTGGATCTTACTAGTAAGGACTAAGCTTTGCCTAGTCTGAACTAAGAAATATCTTACTCGGGATTAGGCAAAGCCTAGTGTGGCCATGGGCCAAATTAGTCCAGACTAAATTTAGAATCATAGGGTTCATGGGGTTAGTCTAGACTAATTTGGCAGTGTAGACATAGCCAAGGAGTCCAGTGGCACGTTTAAAGACTAAGAAATTTATTTATTGCATGAGATTTCATGCGAGAAAAATCCCACTTCATCAGACACTTGAAGATGAGGAATTTACAGAATGGGAGCAAAATGAGAAGATGAGTAAATTGCCTTGGGAAACTAACCCCAGTGTAAGAGCCAGCCTGCAACGCTGTGGAGCCAGCATAGGTGCTCGTATGCCTCACACACACACCTTGTGGCCCAGAGGGATGGAAGGCATGTTAACTAAGTGGGGTTCTGGTCCACATGCCAGTTATTCTAAGCCAGGACTAGGTTTTTGCTCTCTGTTGGCTGTTATAAACCAGCATAATTTAGAGTAGTTCCCCAGGCTGTTACAGCACAGTGCATGATGGGAGAGATGTATCACCATCAGTGTCGTTCAAGTGGAATCACTCTGCCTGCTGTACATATCACTTTGGGTATGTCTACACTTGCAAGTTAGTTTGAAGTAAGGAAGCTTAATTCAAACTAATTTAGTACCTATCTACACAAGGCTTTTGTTAGTTCAAATTAAGTAATTCCTTAATTCAAATTAATGAAGGCTTAGTTCAAATTAGTAAAACCTGCTGGTGAGGTCAAACTAAGCCCTTATTTCAATCCTTAGTCTGAACTAAGGATGGTAGAGACTAGGATTAACCCTTAGCTCGAACTTAATAAATGTGAATTAAAGACAGTTAGTTTGAATTAACAAAATGAACTAATTTGACTTAACATTAAGTTGTTAGGCCACTTTGTTAATTTGAACTAGTAAGTTCGAGTTTACTTCAAACTAAACTCAAACTTATTAGTGTGAATTAAGAAATTCAAACTAAGTTTTCCTATTGTAGTCATACCCTTTGTGACTTGTACAGTGTGCATTCTGGGAGCAGGGGGGATCTGAACCACTGCCTCAGATGGCTTTATTTTCCAGTAAATACTAGAATATTTTATTGCTGAATATTACAGGGGAACTGTATTAGTTGAAGGCTAAAGTACAAAGTTGAGGGTCTGGGTGGGGCTCTAGCTTCCAGTCACCGCTCTGCCACAGCTGCGTGAGCTTGGCTAACTCACTTAAGTCCTGATTACGTATACCAATATTATACCTTAAACCTTTCTGTCTCATTTATCTGTTTACACAGACAGAGAAAATATATACTTGCCTACCTGACAGTGGGGTAGTGAGGATTCATTAATTAGACTTTGGAAAGCACTTTGAAGATGAAAAGTGCTATGTGAGTCCTGAAAAGCTATAATTAAGAAGGGAAGCACCAGATTACAATAAGAAAAAGGACAGCATTAGCCACAAGTGAACTGTATGCTGAAAATACTGTAATAAGGTGGCTTGGTGAAAGTCACAGGGAGCCAATGTCAGCACAGTGTTTATAATTCAGGAGTTCCCAACTTCCAGGTATGTTCCTGGAACACTCTGCCTTTCAATGTAATGTTTATAGTTTAAAATCTTTTATTCTCGAAGGATCTGATAAAAGTAAGAACTTCTGAAACTCTCTTAACAAATAGAACTTTAATGCAATAATTTTGTTAACAAATATCACGTACCTGTAGAAAAATTCTTTCATTTTCAAAAAGAATCCTGTTGGGAAGTTCTTTCTCAGGAAAAATACAGTGAGACATTTACAGTTTCATACACTTTTGATGTGAAACTTGGAAGATCAAGTTTCAGTTGGGAAAGGTAAACACTGAATTATACTGTACAAATACTCTTTTTTTGCTGCTTTTTCAGATTGGCCAAGCTTGACAGTAAAGCTGTCTGAAAAATAGGAACATCTTTCTCTCTCTCAGACACACACACACACACACACCACACAAATCAGTAAATGGCACGAGAACAATCATTGTTTGCCACTGAAAAGCGTTTACATTTCAATATTTTTTCCAACCAGATTTACCTGACAGTATTTTGAATAGGGATCATTTTTTCTGTGTTTGTACAGCACCTAGCACAAAAAGGTGCTTCTTCCTGACTTGGATGCCTAGCCATTGCAAATGATAATGATGATAATAAATTCTAATAACAATGAATTGACACTTTTTTATATAGGTAATCAGACGTAGTTGATATACTACATAAAAACTGGCTTCTTTCAGCACAATTTTAAGGAGTCAAATATTTATACTTTTATGGATTACAATTGTTGTTTAATTTCACTTTTGTTACATACATAACTTTTCCCCCTGTGAGGTATTAAGGGCAGCAGCCACTCTGAGAATGAGCCTATTTGGAAGCTAGGTGGTGGGTGGGCACAAGCCCACCCTCCGCTAAAACTCCTCTCCCAGCCTGAGGGGAGGTGGTGCTGGACACAGGTCCAACAGGAGGCAGGGGACAGCTAATGAGAAAGCAGAGACGAGTGTGAGGTTATAGATTTAAAACAAAGGATTCGGAGGGGGACACCAAGCAGAGAACCCCAGACAGTGCCCACTTCTCCTGGAAGGCATCAAGGGAGCCAGTGGATGCCTCCCAGAAGAACTCTGCCCGGAGGCGTGAACGGACGAGGGACCGGAAGTAGGCCCCACAGTTCCAGGCCCCTCCTTAAGCCAACCTGATCTCTCTGGTCTTATAGATCGCAAGTTTCACATAAGCCAGGAGGAGTTTGGCGAGGAGGTCCCGTGACTTTGTGGGGCCAGAGATGGGGAGTGCATACAGGAAAGTATGTGGGGAAAAGTGCAGCCAGAAACTCGATAAGAAGTTCTGGAAGAGCTGAAAGAGGGGCTGCAACCTGGCATACTCTAGGTATGTATGCGCCAGGGTCTCCCTCTCTCTCTCTCCACAGAAGGGCCAGGTGTTGGGGTATGGGGTAAACTGTGTTAGATACACTCCCATGCTCATGGCGCCATGCAGAAGACACCAGCTGATGTCCCTGGTGGGCTGTGGGCTCAAGGTAGGATACAGGCTGGCCCACTGGGGGTCCTCACCCTCCACAGGTGGAATAAGGCCCCGCCACTTGGTGTCAGGGTGGGACACGAGGGCATAGAGGTGGATGGTACAGAGCACAAAATTGTGCAGGTATTTATGAGGCATGGTTCAGAAGCTGGCTGGCTGCAGGTCCAGCAGCCAGCTTGGGGCATGGGGCGGGAGGTGGCGGGGGTTGGCTCGTGGGACTGGGACCCATCTAAAGCTCTGGAGGGCCAGGACTGAGAGGGGGTGGGGAGTAGTCTCTCCCAGGACCTGCTCGAGGTAGGCCCGAGCAGCGGTGGGGCAGGGCTGCCTTCACCTCCTGGAGTAGGCACCGGGGAATTCTGGGGGTGGAGACCCCCATGCACTGAGCCAGCATGAGGGGGTCCCCCCAGGCATAGTCCAGGAGGTCTCTGACCCTGGTGACACCTGCCAGGACCACCCTCCACCTCACAGAGGGGGCTTCTTCTACCTGCACATGAAGATGGGGGTTGTGTAGCAGTGGCTCTGTGAGGAGGTCTCCCCACTCAGTAGGCACAAGGGACCTGAAGGCCAAGATGAGCCTCCAGCTCCAGAGGAGTTCCTGGTAGAAGCCCGGCAACTCAGAGAAGTCTCACAGACCACTTCTCAGATGAATGTAAAAGAGCTGCCGGTCATATCAGAGCCCTGGTAGTGGCAGAGGAAGCTGCACACCAGGTGGCTCCATGCCAGACTACCTGCACCATAAAGGAGTCTCTGCAGGGCCTGGAGGAGGACGGTGTGGACCTAGCTGCAAACACAGCACAGGCCCTCCCCTCCCTCCTCCAGGGAAAGACTGAGAATCCCAGCAGAGACCCAGTGCAGTTCTGGCCAAAAGAACTCCAGAATTGCCTTCAGGAGGTTATCCAGGAACATCAGGGGCAGGACCACGGTGTTGAGCCGGTGCCAGACGATGGACAAGATGAGCTGGTTGATGACCAGTACCCTCCCCTGAAGGGAGAGGCACCACAGTAGTCCTATCCATTTCCGGAGCCGCCCAATGACCCTGCCCTCCAAATCATGGCAGTTCTCGTCTGGGGAGGGATGGGTGGCAGAAACGTAGCTGCCGAGATAGAGCAGTGGACCTGTGCTCCACTGGTTGGCCTGAAGGATATGTGGGAGGGAGTTTGCCAGCCACCCAGCCCCTACTGTCAGGCCAGCGTTCTTGACCCACTTGACCTGGGCAGAGAAGGCTGCCAAGTAGACGACCAGGCAAGCCTGCAACTGCGCCAGGTTGCCCAGGTCCTGGACCATGAGGACCCTGTCATCAGCATACACCAACAGGACCACACACAGCTCCAGCTCATGGAGCACCAACCCTGTCATTCTCCGACAAAGGAAGGGCGCTATGGCCAGGGCGTACAGCTGGCCTGACATCAGGCAGCTTTGATGTACTCCTCACCCAAAGCTGACCGGTCCAGTGGAGTTTGACAAGGCACTCTGCAGAAGCATACAGCACCCGGCGAAACCCCACAAAACAGGGTCCGAAGCTGAACGTTTGCAGGGTGCCCAGGAGGTACTTGTGGTCCAGCCTGTCAAATGCTTTCTCCTGGTCCAGGAGAGCAAATGACAGACTGTCCCTATACCCAAGCTCCAAGAGATCCTGGGGCAGGTACAGTTTACTGAAGATGGACCGGCCCTGGATGTTGTAGGTCTGGTCAGGATGGCTAACGTCCTGCAGCATGGACCCAAGCCACAGCGAGATGGCCTTGGCAATGATCTTGTAGGGTGTGTTCACATAGCCTCCTTATTCCGAAACAATGGAGGTTGTTTCAAGATCAGGTTTCGGCTGTTCACACGACGCACATTTGTTTCAGAACAACGGTTCCTGTTGTTCCGAAACAGCCGCGTTGTTTCGAAACAAGTTAGACCTAGTCTGTGGGCGAAACAACGTTGTTTCGCAATGGTTGTTTTGAAACAACACTGTGCGAATGTGTTGTTTCGGAACACTATGTTCCAAAACAACAGTTCAAGGGGTGCCCCCTCAACACCCTGGCCAGGGAAACCTCAGCACCCTGGCCAGGGAGCTGAGGGGTGTCCCCTAGCCAGCACCTGCACAGCCGGGCTGCAGGCACTGGCGGCGTTCAGCGCTGCCCCACGCTGAATACCGCCGGTGCCTGCAAAGGGGGGCTACAGGCACCGGCGGCATTCAGCGCTGCCCAGCGCGTGCCTGCA
>ML681995.1:620566-798158 GCA_007922195.1 Podocnemis expansa | reverse complement strand
GGTCAATTTCACACCTGTGAAAAGGTGTGAAATTGACCAGCTTGGGGAGCCTGTCAGGGCTGGGGGAGCCCCCCCCGGCTGCTTGCAAACCACCAGGGACGCGTCACCCCACATCTCCCCTGACCGCTTGCAGGCAGCCAGAGACTGGGGGACAGGGGCACCCTGACAGCTCCCCTGAGCAGGAGGGGTGCAGGGCACCCTGCAAGACCTGCCCAGATGGCCAGCAAGTGGCAGCCTCCGCTGCTGCCTGCCCCGGCGGTGGGTGCTCAACCAGCACCCGCTCTGGGGGGCTGTAGCCCAGGCCCGGCGGTGGATGGAGACTGGCTGCCCCCGACGCCTGTTCTGGGGGGCTGCAGCCCCGGCAGGGTGGCCAGTGTGTGACCGGTACCATCCCACCACCCGCTTTGGGGGACTGCGGCCCCAATGGGGTGGCGGGTGAGGGACAGGCATGCCCCACTGCAGCCCGAAATAAAACTCTCATGTGGACATAGCCCTATATATTTATATTTTAGTGATACCACACATTTAATATCTATTAATGTACTTCATACTATATCTTGTATAAATATATTTAAATTGACTAATAACAGTAAAAGACTTAAAGAACTCAACCTTGTAGCTGAATTCTATAATTAATTTAGGTAAAACTCTTTAGTGCTAAGACTAAATTTACTTTATTGTGACTGACACACTATGGAACAGTAGATTACTTATGCTAACACTATAAGGTTATAAATTCTTAGAGTTACATAAAGCGAAATATATATGTTCGTATAAAAGATAAGACAATATGTATATGCAAGCTTAATATAAGTATGGCCCAAAGGCTACAACTGACTTAGTTTATGTAGAAGAAGAATGGAAGATGATGTGATGACATTATAAGCACTTTCAGAAGGAGAAAAATTCTAGGTACAAAAAGGCTGTTTAATCTAGAAAGTAAAGGCTTAACAAGAAGTAATGGTCAGAAGCTGAAGCTAGGCAAATTTATATTAGAAATTAGGCACAAATTTTTAACAGTGAGGATGATTAGCCGTTGGAACAAACTCTTACGTATAGTGGTGGATTCTTTATGCTTTGACCTCTTCAGCTCAAGACTACATTCCTTTCTGGGGGATGTGATTTAACCAGGCTCAAGTTATTAGGCTCAATGCACGTGTAATAGGATAAAATTCAATGGCCTGTCATACCCTGAAGGTCAGACTAGATGGTCTTATGGTTCCTTCTGTCATTTAATTCTGTGAATCTAGGAAGGCATTTCTGTGTCATCATTATTACTTCAGAGAAACTCCTCCTGGTTAACAAGTTGGAGCCCTGACTATGCCTATTTCTTCACAGTAAGATGGTAAATGTATGTGAAAGAAAGGGAATCTAATCAAATACTCATTCAAAGTTATAACTAAGCTCAAAATTTAGATTTAAGGATTTCAGAAAGATATTTTGCCATAAAGGACTCAGATACCACTGAATTCAATTTAGCTGCTATAATTTGGGGGCCAGACGGGTTGGTCCTTTCTTTCTGTTCCCACCTCTTTTTTCTTTCTTTCTTGTCCACCTTTATCAATGGAGCACTAAGAATTGCTCATCAGTCCTGCTAGCATAACAAGGAAAGAAGGCCATCATAAAAACCTGTGTTTTCCATTATACTCTCCATAAATTTTAGAATAAGGAAATACTAAAGGTAGAAGTGCAGAAATGGAAGGGCATATGAAGAAAACAAAGATATGATGCACATGTGCCTCTCTTCTTTGCTCTCACTGGCACACACAGGAAACCATGACATGAATGATTCAAAGGTGTTGAGGGGCTGAGTTGCTGAGACTTCCTCTCTAACTAGACTGTGCAGAAATCAGAATTTGCATTTGGTAGGAAATTTCACATTGTCCCAGTATGATTTCATTGGCTGTCCGGCTCTGTGAGCTAGGTGGGTCCCCTGCTGTCCAGTTCCCCAGACTCCCTGCCTGGCAGTGAGGGGGTTGTCTTGCTTCCAGACTCCATGAATGGACTTGGCTCTTCAGCTCCCCAGAATGCCTACCTGGCAGGTGGTTTTCATGTTCCATAGGCAGCTGGTTTTCCGGGCAGCTCAGCAGGCAGAGGATCCTAAGGAACAGAGAATTATGGGGATCGTTTTGTTTGGAAATTCCAAAATGTTGTAGCTGCAAGCAGTAGTTAAAATGTAATTTGATAGGCCCTTGAACCCTCCTAAGCTTCAGGTCCCCTTCCTATATTCTCTGGGCCTTCTTCATGCATGCGCAGACCCCTGCCCAGATAGGCATTTTCGAGCCCCACCAGCTCTTTCCTCACAAATGAAGCACAGCCTCACATCCACAACATCACCCCACAACCTTGTCCACTAGTGCCCAGATCAGCCTCCTCTTTCCCCATGTTCTCCTCAGCCCCCATACCTATTCCCTAAGTTCCCTTCCCCCAAGGCCCCACTCCAACCCTCTTATCCTCCTACCCCACAGTTCCCCCATCTTCATTCCACCTCCTTCAGCCCCCCTCTCAGCCCCCATCAGTCCCCTTGTTCCCATTCCCCCGCAAGCCCATGGAGTAGTTCTGAAACTTAATTCATTGCTGTCTGGGAGATGTGCAGATACTATGGGGGTGTGACCATCATAGCATTGAGAAAGGCAGATAGGAACCAAAATAACTGGAAGCCTCATAGGTTGTATTTACTAGGAAGTTTTTTCAAGGCAGTGTTGAAGTCTTAAGATGCATATGAACCAAACCAGAATTTTGATCTCTTTGTGATTTACCCCAGTGGTTCCCAACCTTTTCTCTGCTGTGGCACACCTTGATACCTTCAAATTTTTTTGAGGCACACCACCATTAAAAAACTCAAATATTCAAATTAACTCTAAATATCTTATGAATATTCATGAACCATGGCACACTGGTTGGGAAATGCTGCTATGTGGGGTATCAGGGCAGTGATGGCAAGAGAAGGGAGGTCAAGAGTCATGTGGAGTGGCAGGAGAGAGTGGGGAGCAGGGCAGGTGTGTAGAGCCCTGCATGGATACAAAAATGTGGAACTGCATCTGATCTGCATCTGCTCAGTGATAGAATTGATCCAATCCGAAATACACAGGCCAGGGTTTAGCTGCATCTGTAACCACGTCCGCAGCCGAGCTTGTCCTCACATGCAGCATTTCAGCCTTTAATTGGTTCATTCCCCATATGGGTCCCACCCACTTTTTCCTTTCTTGTTTGTGGTTTGCATGCTGTGCTATCAATCAGATTTCCTTGCCCACCAGTGAAATCTCTGATTGACATCAATGGCTTGCCAATTGGAAACAAGAAAAGGAAGAAGTGGGCAGGGGAATGAGCCAAGCAAAGGCCAGTAATGAATCTCCAAGCCCCAGCTTGAGATTCTGATTGGCTGGCTGATCACAATCTAGGATCATCCAGAGTGCTTCCTGGGTCCCCTGCATGCTGCTGACACAGATCAGTGCAGAGGCTTCAGCAATGGATCGCACTGTGAGAAAGTAAAAACGAAGCTGCAGCCATAAGTCAATCTGAAACAATGGGTCTGTGGTTATTCACATCCGCACCCACAGATGTGGGTAACTGAGGCTCTGCAGTGGATACCCACAGATTTGCAGGGCTCTGCAGGTGTGGCAAACGAGGACAAGGGTAGCCATGTGGGGAACAGCATGAGGGTGGCAAGAGAGGAGAGGGGAAGGGCGAACAGGAGTGACTGTGTGGTGGCAGGGGCAACCTGGGGAGTGGGAGGGTAGGGCAGGGGAGCATGGGTCAGCACCCACTTCCCCACGGCAGACCATCATCCTAGTGTGGCTCCCTCCCAGCCCAGTGGATCCCGCCCCCCCCCCCCCACAGTCCCCTGCTGCCCGTGATGGACCCTCTCATCACTGCAGTGGCCAAAACGAGCCCTCCAGTCCCCACCTCATCAAGCCCTCACCTGCCACCACACAGGTCTTACCAGGGCACCTACAGGCCTTGCTGTGGCCCCACCAACCCTATCCCCCTGAACCTGCCAGGGCCGCCATCAGCCTCTCCTGCATGGGTGGACTTTTAAGCTGCCCCTGGGAGAAGCAGCTACAAAAATCCACTCCTGCCCCACACCATCCAGCTCCAGCCATTGGGTCCAGGACCAGGTCCTGCTACCTGTGTCCCAGGGTCCCTCACTGTGGCTGGAGCCTGCCCACCACTGGTTTTGCTGGGGCAGACCAGATTAGGGCTGCTGCCCAGCACCTATGGGGACCCATGGCTGGGCCCAGAATGGAGCCACTGGCAGCTCCAGGGGCATCTGGCTGGGGCAGGCTCAGGCAGCCACCGCTGCTGGCTCCAGGGAACACTGGACAGAGCCATGGCCAATGGCCCAGGGACCTGGAATTTGGCTGCTGCTGATGCCACGAACACCCCAGAGTGAGGCCAGAATGGGCTTATGGCTGCTGCCACTGCCACCAGTTCCAGGGACCTCCGACAGGGGCAGGATTGGGCAGCTGGTGCCAGAATGGGGCCAGGGGCAGCTCTCCACCCCTCCCCATCGTTCCATGCCCCTAACAGTCTCCAATTCCAGTGCCCCACTCCAGAAAAACCTATAAACCTCCCTTTCCCAGTCCACACTTACCTGCAACCAGCAGGAGCAAACTTTGCTGCAGCCTTTTTTTCCTGCCCTGCACAGCCCACAATGACCCCAGCTTCTAGGGATTCCCATGGCATGGCACATCAGTTGGGAACCACTGATTTACCCATCACTGCATGTGGCCAAGTCATCCCAACCCACTCCCTAACTCCCCTACCCACCCACTGGCTTCCCCCACTCCCCCTAAGTCATGCAAACTCCCTCCCTAAGCCCTCTGGCCTGCTGCTTTCTTCCCTTGGCCCCTCAAGCCCTTCCCTAACCCCCCTGCCTTGCTGCTCACTTCCCTGTTGCCCCGGGCCAACCACCTCCTGTGCCCTTTCCCTGGCTGCTGCCCATCTCTGAGTCCAACCCCCCACCCAGGGCCCCTTACCTGGCTGCTGGTGTGGCCATGCCATAGGCTGCTGCTCCCACACTGAGCATGCTCTGAGCATGCAGGCAGGGAGATTTTAAAACTCCCAGGCATAGACTGGGGCAGCTCACTCCTCCCAAGAAGATTGCGTCTTCCAGCCAGATAGTGGCCGCAACTGCTTACCATGCGTGGCTGGAAGTGTGTCCTGCATGGGTGAGTGATGGGGGCTGTGCCCCTGCCCACCCACGCAGCCTACATGGAACACTGAAGGTGGAATGTACCAAAATGCTGCGTTCCATCCCATTATTCTATTTTTAGGGGCCCTGGAATGCTGGCCCCTAAAATTTGTGGTCCCCCAAACAGTGTTCTGGTGCATGGCCCCTTACTTTAACCCCTGGCTGTAAAACTTTTGCAGTGCATTAGAAACCCAATATTTATTTGAGCTTCCTTCCTGTGAAACAATTTTAGGTTTTGATTTCATTTTATCCTGTTTCATGCTGAACGTTCTTTTTTTAAAACAGCATTTTGTCTTGCAGGAAGAAAGTTGCATTTGCCAGGCAGTTCTAATTGTAAAAGAAAGAAATTCATGTCTAAGCAAAAAGTTACTTTGAAGACAAATCAAATTAAACTCAAAGACTTAAGGGAAGAAGGGGTCACCATGACTGGCTAGCCTGACCACCTTCATGTTGAAGTCCACAAATGGGACCTCACGATCCCTATAATGAGCTCATGACCTCTAACTGAGTTACTGAAGTCCTCAAATATTGATTTAAAGACTTGGTTACAGAGAATCCACCATTTACTCTATTTCAAACCACACTGCAGAGAAAGTCAAGATTCCCCCCTGGGTGTCTGAATCTGACATAGGGAAAAAATTCTCGCTCAACTCCATAGATAGATCAGATCGAGCATGTGGGTAAGACTCATCAACCAGACATGTAGAAAGAAATTCTCAGTAGTGACCCAGAGCTCTCCTCATCTAGTATCTAATCTCTGGCCATTGGAGATATTTGCTAATAGTAGTCACAGTTTTAGGTAATCTCATCATACCACCCCCTCCATAAATTTATCAAATCAGTCTTAAATAAGTTAGCTATCCACACCACCACCACCATCATCCCCTTGTAAAGCTGTTCCAGAACTTGCTTCCTTTTCTTGTCAGAAACACTTGTCTAATTTCAAACCTAGACTTACTAATGGTCAGCTTATATCCATTTGTTTTTGTGCTAACGTGTCTCATACTTTTAAGGAATGCTTCATTTTGATTGTGTTTCTAAATTAACTTTTGCTGAAATCAACACTTTGCAATGGAAAGTTTGGATTGAGAAGAAAGAGCATTTTCTGATGGGAAATTTTTGACCATTCCACTACTGACATTCTCCTTTACTTTTAGAGGTATGGACACAAATAAAGATTTAAGCCCATGCCCTGAGCAATTTATATTCTAAATTTTACATATACCAAATAGCTCAAACATTCACTCATTGAAGATTTAAAATACATGTATAGTTCCAAACAAATATATATTAAGAAAGAGATAAGGATGAAACATGTATAACTTAGGATAAAAAGTTTTTTAAAGATTACAATGTTAGTGTAATTACCCCAGGACCATGCATTATAAATGTAGGAAATTTTTAAAGAAGGTTAAAGATGATAGAAAGTGAAACAAGTTAAGGCATGGAAATGCAAAGTTGAGGTATCCACATAACTAAAAGTCTGCCCTCTAGTGGCACCATACAGTTATGATTGATATATCAATAATGTATGCGGTCCAAGATTAGTTAAACTGAAATTTAATGACCTGTTTTTGATGCTGGTAGACTTAGTGCCAGTTTTAGTTGAGGCTGTAAGCAGCGGCTGAGCACTGACAGATTCATAGGGGGGAACATGATCAGTTTACCTATATGTTAGTGTTGTTCAAGATTGGAGTTGGAATGTGTTTAGGAATCAGATGCTATAAAATACTTACAAATCGTTGCATGCTTTAAACTTTTTTGTAATGCATGTATCCCCATGCTGTAAAGTAACATGCAAGGTTTGCTTTATAACTGTAAGACTACTGCTTTGTACTTGTGAACCCAAGCAGATGGAATGGTTTCCCTTACTCATCATGGAGGTCTACCAAGATTAAATGGGCCAGTGTGAAAAAATCATGACACAAAGATTAGGTTAATGGGGCCTTTACAACCATGAAAGAGCTATGTGTATGAAAGCTTGTCCCATCAGCTTGAAATCTAGATGGAGGAAACAAAGATAACGGGTGTGAAATTTTTTTTTTCCTCTTTGCTGTTTGGATTCTCATAGGGCTGCAGCTAGGACACAAAGATAAACACAGAGATCCCCTGGGTCAGTCCGGTTTAGCCCTAAAAACAGTCAGTGCTGACAGATTACTACATCTCTGTCACCTTTTGAGACCACAGACTGTAACTCATTTGTGTGCATATAACTCCTACTTTAACCTGCAACTAATTGTCTCATTTTTTTTCCTAGTTAAATCCTCACTTAGTTTTACTATTGGGTTGGCTGCAAGCTTTGTCTTTGGCATGAGATCGAAAGTCCAAATTAAAATCTGGTGTAAGTGACTGGGGTCTTGGGACTGGAAGGAACTTGAATATTTTGTGAGGTTTGTTTCAAAGGGGCAGCCATGTTAGTCTAGTAAAACAAACAAAAAAAAAGCAGCAAGGAGTCTTGTAGCACTTGAAGACTAACAGATTTATTTATTGCATGAGCTTTCGTGGGAGAAAATCCCACTTCGTCAGATGCTTTGAAGAGGGAGAATTTACAGAATTGGATCAAAATAAATGCAGGGGAGGCTAAGACATGGGATCAGGTCATACTGCAACAGCAAATCAGAACATTTGTAAGGATTCAAACTTTAGGAAACAGCACATAGAGGGAGGATGAAGTCAAATTACTTGTTATAATGTGAAAAGAATCCATAGTCACGATTCAGCCCTGCTTTTGCACAATCTAATCTGCGTATTAGTTGAATTTCGGTTGTTTCTCTTTGAAGTCTTGATGTCTCATTGATTTTCTTGATGACCATCATTAACAAATCATCAGTGGAGTGATTAGGAAGATGGAAGTACTGAGCAACTGGTTTTGTGTGTGTGTGTGTGTGTGTGTTGAGATTTCTGATGTCAGTTTTGTGTGCATTTATTCTTCTGTGAAGGGACTGTCCTGTTTGTCCAATGTATAAGGCATGGGGGTATTTCCAGCACATGATGGCATAAATCATATTAGTGGATGAGCAGGTGAAGGACCCTTTGCTGGAGTAGCTGGCTTGATTAGGTCCTATAATGGTGTCTTTAGTGCAGATATGTGGACAAAGTTGGCAGTGTGGTTTGTTGCAGGGATATGTGCCTGTTTTAATGTTTCTGTGGTTAGGTCTCTAGCTGCTGGTGAGTACCTGTTTAAGGTTCGGGGGTTGTCTGTAGGTGAGGAGATGTCTGTCTCCCAAGGCTAGAGAGAGTGAGGGCTCATCTTTTAAAATAGGCTATAGGTCCTTAATGATCTGTTGCAGAGGTCTGACTTGAGGGTTGTATGTGGTGACCAGTGGCATTCTACTGTTTTCTTTTTAAGGCCTTTCCTGTATTAGTTGGCTGCAGGGTACCCATCTGGCTCTGTCAATCTGTTTGTTTACTTCTCCAGATGGGTGCCATTGTTTTAAGAAAGCTCGATAGAGATCTTGAAGATAGCTGTCTCTGTCTGAGGGATCAGAGCAAATGCGGTTATATCTTAGGGCTTGGCTGTAGACAATGGATCGTGTGGTGTGTTTAGGATGGAAGCTCGAGGGATGTAGATAACTATACCAATCAGTAGGTTTTCAGTATAGACTGGTGTTGATGTGTCCATCCCTAATTTGTACTGTAGTGTCCAGAAAGTGGATCTCCTGTGTGGAGTGTTCCAGGCTAAGTTTGATTGTGGAGTGGGAATTGTTGAAATCTCTGTGGAAATCTTCAAGAGCATCCCTGCCATGGGTCCAGATGATGAAGATGTCATCAGTATAGTATAAGTAGAGGAGAGGTGCTTTGGGATGAGACTTGAGGAAACATTCCTCTAAGCTACCCATAAAAATGTTGGCATATTGTGGGGCCATGCGGGTACCCATAGCAGTGCCACTGACTTGGAGTTACAAATTGTCCTGAAATCTGAAATGGTTATGGGTGAGCATAAAGTTACAAAGTTCAGTCACAAGCTGTGTTGTAACATCATCTGGGATGGTTCTTGTAATAGCTTGTAATCCATCCTTGTGTGGGATGTTGGTGTAAAGAGCTTCTACATCCATAGTGGCCAGGATGGTGTTTTCAGGAAGTTCACCGATGGATTGGATTTTCCTCAGGAAATCCATGGTATCTCAAAGATAGCTAGGGATGTTGATAACATAGGGTCTGAGGAGGGAGTCCACATAGCCAGACAAGCCTGCTGTAAGAGTGCCAATGCCTGAGATGATGGGGTGACCAGGGTTCCTTTTTTATGGATTCTAGGTAGTAGATAGAATATTCCTGGTTGGCGTTCTGGTAGTGTGTCTGCCTTTATTTGTTCCTGTGATGCCTTAGGTAGTTTCTTGAGCAAGCATTGTAATTCTTTATGGTATTCTTCAGTGGGGTCAGAGGAAAAAGGTTTGTAGAATATTTTGTTGGAGAGTTGCTTATAAGCCTCCTGGTCATAATCCAGTTTATCCATGATGACTACTGCACCTTCTTGGTCAACCTCCTTAATAATAATGTCAATTGTTTCTGAGGCTGTGGATGGCACTGTGTTCTGCATGGCTGAGATTATGGTGTAAGCGATGTTGTTTGTCCACAGTTTCAGCCTTTGCACAGGGATGGAAACAATCAATGTAGAAGTCTAGTCTGTTGTTCCAACCTTCTGGAGGAGTCCACGAAGAATATTTTTTCTTGCAGTGTTTGGAGGAAGGTACCTGTGTGTCAGTGCATTGATCATTGGTGTTATGGAAAAATTCTTTGAGTCTTAGACGGTGAAAGTAGTCCTCCAGGTCACCATGGAGGGTTGGAAGGGACCTCATCAGGTCATCTAGTCTAAAAGCAGGACCATTCTCACTAAATCATCCCAGCCAGGGTATTGTCTAATTGAACCTTTAAATATCTCCAAAGATGGAGATTCTACCACCTCCCTAGGCAATTCATTCCAATGCTTCACCACTCTCCTAGTAAGAAAGTTTGTCCTAATATCCAACCTCGACCTCCCCATCTTCAGCTTGAAAGCATTGCTCCTTGTTCTGTCCTCTGTTACTACTGAGAACAGCCAAGTTCCCTCCTCTCTGGAGCACCCCTTCAAGCAGTTGAAGCTGCTATCAAATCCCCCCTCAGTCTTCTCTTCTGAAGGATAAATAAGCCTAATTCCTTCAGTCTCTCCTAATAAGTCATGTGCCCCAGCCCCCTAATCATTTTTATTGCCCTCTGCTGGACTCTTTCTAATTTGTCCACATCCTTTCTGTCGTGGGGAGCCCAAAACTGGACACAGTATTCCAGATGTAGTCTCACCAGTGCAGAATAGAGGGGAATGATCATATCCCTCGATCTGCTGGCAGTGCTCCTACTGATACAGCCCAATATGCCATTAGCCTTTTTAGCTACAAGAGCACACTGTTGACTCATATCCGGCTTCCCATCTGCCATAACCCGAAGGTCTTTTTCTACAGTACTGCTGCTTAGCTGATTGGCCCGCAGCCTGTAGCAATGCATGGGGTTTTTCCGTCCTAAATGCACGACTTTGCACTTGTCCTTGTTGCACCTCATGAGATTTCTTTTGGCCCACTGCTCCAAGTTGTCTAAGTCTCCCTGAATCCTGTCCCTGCCCTCCAGCATGATTACCATTCCGCCCAGCTTGGCGTTATCTCCAAACTTACTGAGCATGCAGTCTATCCCATTGTCAAGATTGTTAATGAAGATGTTGAACAGAATGGGCCCCAGGAGTGACCCCTTGGACACTCCACTCATTACTGGTTGCCAACTAGACACTGAGCCATTGTTTCCTACCCGCTTAGCCTGTTGATCTAGCCAGTTTTCTATTCACCTTATGGTTCACTTGTCCAACCCATACTTCCTTAACTTGCCAATGAGAATGCTGTGGGAAACTGTATCAAAAGCCTTCCTAATGTTGAGGTATATCATGTCAACAGCTATTCCTGCATGCACAAATCCAGTCATCTCATCATAGAAGGCAATCGGGTTGGTCAGGCATGATTTGCTCTTGGTCAATCCATGCTGACTGCTTTCCATCACTCTATTCTCCTCCAAATGTTTCAGGATGGATTCTTTGAGAACCTCCTCCACGATTTTTCCAGGGATTGAGGTGAGGTTGAGTGGTCTGTAGTTCCCTGGATCCTCCTTTTTCTCTTTCTTGAAGATAGGTATCATATTGGCCTTTTTCCAATCCTCTGGGACCTCCCCCATTCGCCATGAGTTTCCAAAGATAATGGCCAGTGGCGCTGCAATCACATCAGCCAACTCCCTCAGCACCCTCGGATGCAGTTCATCCAGCCCCATAGACTTTTGCACATCTAACTTCTCTAAGTAGTCCCTCATCTGCCCTTCCACCACCATGGGCCACTCTCCTTCTCTGCATTCTGTGTTACCCAGTGTAGTAGCCTGGGAGCTGACCCTGCCTATGAAGACTGAAGTAAAAAAGAACATTGAGTACTTCAGCCTTTTACGCATCTTCTATCACTAGGTTACCTGCCCCATTCAGTAAGGACCCTACACCATCCCTGATCCTCTTCTTGTGCTGACATACTCATAGGACCCCCCCCCAGTTATTCTTCACATCCCTTGCTAGTTTCAACTCAACTGCCCTTTGGCCTTTCTGATTTTATCCCTGCAGTCCCAAGCAATATTTTTATATGTCTCCCCAGTCATCTGTCCGAGCTTCCACTTCTTATAAGCTTCCCTTTGATGTTTCGGCTCACAACAGAGTTCTCAGCTAAGCCATGCTGGGTGCCTTCAACATTTGCTGTTCTTCCTGTACATTAGTAAGGTATTTTCCTGTGCTCTTAGCTGGGTTTCTTTAAAATACAGCCAGCTGTCTTGGATGCCTTTTCCCTTCAGATCAGCCTCCCAAGGAATCCTGCCCATCAGTTTCCTAAGAGAGCCAAAATCTGTTTTTCTGAAGTCCAGGGTTTGCATTTTGCTTCTATCCTTTCTTTCTTTGATCAGGATTCTGAACTCTACCATCTCATGATCACTGCTACCCAGGCTGTCATTCACTTTTACTTCCCAATCAGTTCTTCTCTGTTTGTGAGCAGCAGGTTCAGAGGTGCAAGGCCCCTGGTTGGTTCCTCCAGCATCTGTACCAGGAAGTTGTCTTCAACGATCTCCAGAAACTTCCTGGATTGCCTGTGCACTGCTGTACTGCCTTTCTAGCAGATGTCAAGACAATTGAAATTCCCCATGAGAACCAAGGCCTGTGATCTGGAAACTTCTGCTAGTTGTCCATAAAATGCCTCATCCACCTCCTCTTTCTGGTCTGGCAGTCTGAAACAGACACCCACCATGACATCCTCCTTGTTCCATTCCCCTCCAGACTTCACCCACAGACTTTCAACCAGTTTGTTTCCACTTTCATAGTGGAGCTCCGAGCAGTCATAGAGCTCTTCTACATATAGCACTACTTTATCGTTTCTTCCCTGCCTGTTCTTCCTGAACAATTTATACCCATCCATGACAGCACTCCAGTCTTGCAAGCTATCCCATCATGTATCTGTTATTCCAATTACATCATAGTTCCTTGTCTGTGCCAGTACTACCAATTCTTCCTGTTTGTTTCCCAGGCTCCTTGCATTTGTGTACAGGCACCTAACATACCAGGCAAATTGCCCTATTTTCCTCTATCAATTATCTCCTCTATTGCATCTTCCTCTCTGCATTTTTTCCCGGTGTCCTTCTTTCCCATTCACCTCAGATACTAGGGCTTCATTAGAACACTTAAGACAATTATTTGATTCCCCTGGCCCCCAGTTCCAATAACTCTTTCTATTATCCTTGCCTTTACAGTCCCCTCACCCCTCAAGTTCCATCCCTCCCCCAGGTCTCCCTCACTGTGACTTACCTGTGGGCTTTGGTTGCCTTCCCCCTTCAAACCTAGTTTAAGGCCCTCCTCACTAGGTTAGACAGTTGACATCTGAATATGCTTTTCTCCTTCCTTGACAGGTGGAGTCCATCTCTGCAAAGCAGTCCTTTTTCCTGGAACAGTACCTTATGGTCAAGGAAGCCAAAGACCTTCTGATGACACCATCTTTGCAGCCAGTCATTCACCTCCAGGAGGCATCTATCTCTGCTCAGGCCACTACCCTTGACCAGAAGGATTGAGGAGAACACCACCTGTGCACCAAAGTCCTTCACCCATGCTCCCAGAGCCCTGTAGTCACCTTTGATCTGCCGAGGATCACCTCTTGCAGTATCACTGGTTCCCATGTGGATGAGCAGCATGGGGTAGTAGTCAGAGGGGCAGATGATGCTCGACAATCCATCCATTAAGATGTCAGATATGGCTCCCTGGCAAGGCAGCATACCTCCCAACAGGCCTTGTCAGGTCAACAGATGGGTGCTTCCGTCCCCCTCAGAAGCAAGTCCCCAACCACCACAACCCTACATTTCTTCCAGGGTGTGGTGAATGTGGTCCTCCCAGCCTCGGGGGTGTATGGCTTCTCCTCTTCTACTTCATCCCTCATCTCTAGTGCTGCATAAGGTTCTCCACACAATGGAGGGTACAATGGGAGCAGGGGTGGAACACTGTCAGCTTCAAGAAGTAAGCAGTGCCCTCCCTGTGCTAGAGCCATCTCCTCCTTCTCTGATGGTATGGCAGCAGTCCTCTGCACCTGGATAGTGTCTTCAGTCCAGGATGTCTGCTCATGGATGCTATCAAGGAATTTCTCCAGGGCATGGATATTCCTGAGCCTAGACACGTCTTCCTGTAACTCTCCCACCTGCCTCCTGAGAGATTCCACCAGAAGACACCTGTCACACTGAATGTTCTCCCCAACCTGACTGTCTCTGAGTGGGAAATGCAGGCCATAGTCCCTGCAAGTCCACACCAGGATCTAGGTAGAGATATCCATGGTCAGAATGTCTGTCTGGCTACAGGCACAGGAGGAGGAGACAGAAGGGGCGTTGGCACAAGCAGTGCGGCTCCTCTTCACCATAGTGGCCTCACCAACTGCCTCCCAAACTCCGTCTCAAACTCCTCTGTTCGCAATCCTGGTTGCTCAGCCACTGGCTTTTAAGGACTTCTCTGCCTAGGTCAACTCTTGCTCCTTGTTAAGCACACAGTGAAAGGGTGATCACAAGGCGTATTGAGGTTGATCAAAGTTGAGCAAGGAACAATGGTACAAACAGCCCCCAGACACATAAGCAACCACAATCCCAAGTCACACAGTAATTGACAACAGAAATCACCTATAGGAAAGACACAAACACACAGTTAGCAATTCTCTCACTGCAAGGTTTGCTCTCTCCCCTTGCTGCTTCAGCAAGGGGATTGCCTTCACTTCTTTCTCAGGGCTTCATCTACTCCTTCACTCTCAAACTCCCTTGGTTGTAAGCCATTGCACTTGGACATTAAAGTGCTATATTTTATTCTTGTCTCTGCACCAGAGTTCCTACCTGACCTAGGTTAAGTTATTTGGTCCCTCTGTGCTTCAGTTCCTCATCTGAAAGAGTATGATATTTCCTATCTCCCACAAAATTTTCCATCTCATCTACTTAGATCGTAGACTCATAGTGCCAGACTGTATTACCTTGCCTGGATATAGAATTAACAGGCCATTGGGACATTTTTGACAAAATGTATTTTCATTCAAATATTCTGTTTTATCAACGCTAAATCATTTAGCAAAGATGTAGTTTTGTGTAGAAGGTTTCTGAGGACCAGGGCTCAGAAAGAGATCCAAATTGAAAACATTAGTTGTCAATCCAAAATGACAATTTTGACACAACTCCATTGCACAAAAATTGTCAGAAGCTTTTGTTTCTATTTGAACATGTAATGCAAACAAATTTTAAAGCTTCAAACTATTTATGAAAATAAATTTTCATCCTGGAGCCAAGTCCAGCTAGGCCTATCATAAAGGGGCCCAACTTCACTTGGGGGGGGGTCTCAAGGTGCCAGTACAATGCAGACTAATTAATAATGAGGGCAAAACAAGGTTTGTAATGTTAGAGATGATAAAGAATGGTCAACATTAGAGAAAATGCAAAAACAATTTAGCAGCCTTCTCTTTGTATGTCAAACTGGTCTCTTACTACCACATCCACACCTTTCCTACTATATATAATTTACTCAGTGGTAGTTAAAATGATAACTAAGCTACAAGCAAACCTGTTACATTTGATAGGTTTGGGCTGAAAAATATCAACGTGGAGTTCAAAAGTTCTCTTTTCTTTGAACTGAAAGTTACATAAAACAGCCATTTTGGCTGAATTTGACTTTAAAGTGTTTTGATTCATTCAAATCTGAAATGCAAAGTACATGAAATGGAACTGAAACTTCATTTATGAATGGATGCCACTTTCTTGCACAGCTATATCCTATGTACCCTATTAATCAATGTATTTTAAAAAATGCACCACCTATTTGAATCCATAATATGGTTAAATTTAAACATAATACAGCATTGTTTCTTTGAATACCTAACCATGCTTCTTAATAAATTCACCTTGGCTTTGTTCATGCCTCTTTGGAGTTCACTGTCTGTGAATATCTGAGTGACTGAGTAGCAGAATCTCTTCACCATTCATGAATAGACTAAGTCCATAGACACAACCCAGAGTAAAGGACAATACGTGAACTGCAGCACCACCGGAATCATTATGTTCCATTGACACACATCTGAGAGACAGTCCCTTCTGTGAGCTCCTTATGTATATGGGTTCCTTTATATGGAGCAACATAGCCCTCATGCTTCATGGTTCCTCTCCCACCCCACCTTAATGCAGAGGAAATATTGGACAGCTATTCACTGTCCCCATGCCTGGAGCCATGAGGTATGCATGTCTTGTTGGGTTGGAAGGCAAGAGGTAATTATTGTTCAGTACAACTGGAATCCCACAGCACAAACCAACCCCTAAAAAAAAGTTGCTTTGATCAAATATAAATGGATTGAAATGTTCATCCAAAGCTTTTTCAGATTAAGTTAGCTATTTTGTTTAGTTTAAATTCAAAAAGTATCAGTAAAGACCCAGTCAGGAAAGCAGTCAGACTTTTCCAGTTTGGAAATGGGTCACATTTCATACTTGGAGGAAACAGACACTTATTAGGTATCAGAACTGTGGTTGTAGCTCTGTGCATTTTGCCTAGGGGCAATTTGATGAGCCATATATGGTGCTGGAATACAAAGGGCAGTCCATTTTAAAGCTAATTTCCCCTTTGTAATTGAGAACCTTACTCTCTTTGCCTTAATGAAGTATTAGCTTCCATTCTAATTTTTATTCTCATTTTGATTCATGCACTCATAATGCCATCAAAGTACAAACAGAAAAATAGGAAAGAAGTGGCATCAGAGTAAATGTTAAGTGATATTCTTCAAGTGCCACTATGATCCAGCACAAGGAGAGCTTCCCTGGAACTATACCCCCTGCCATGTTTTCCTTTAGCTATTATACTCTACTATAAGCACTTTGGTTGAAAAAGTCAATCATTTTCTTCCAAACTTCTGCTAAACACAATTCTGATTTTGAACTACTTAGCACAGCTGTCCATGCTGTTGATGCTTCACTTGGCATTGCTAATAATAAAAATCACCCATACTGAAACTCAACTGGAAACCATAGACAAGTGTCTTGCACATATGGCCAAAAAGATTTTGACTTCATAACAATGAATGAAAGTACTAAAACTCTAACTAGTGCCTTAAAGATAATTTCTCATTCTTTGTGGGGGGGGGGGAGAAGAAGAAGAAGAAGAAGCGAGAGAGAATCTAAAGTATTTCAGCAAAGCCTCTCATATTTTATAAAATCTCTGATGTCTCCATGTGTGTCTTTTAATAACTGGGGAGACCTAACTAAAGGTTTGATCCTGACATGAATTCTGCATGGACTCCTGACTTAACTGGGGCTCCCCTAGGTGCAAGGGTCTGCCTGTATAGAGCTCACGATAGGGAGTATTGTATTGCCTATATTAAATTCCTAGCAAGAATTTGGCATCCCTGGTAAGATTTCTTGGGATACCCAATAAAGATTTTGGACCAGAGCCTCACTAATGTAAACCTTGCAACAGTAGGGGCATGCTGATTGACACCAGATGAGAATCCATCCCTCTATCTAAATCTTCAGGCAAATTGCATCTTTCTGTTGTACCAATAACAGAAATATTTATTGCTTCTTATGACACTGTGTTTCAGTTAGTTTAGAAAAAAAATTAAATTATATATAATAAAATCCACATATAGCAAAAGCTGCCCACGCTGAGTGGAAAATGGTTTTGCTTAAGGCTTGAGATTTGCTACTTTCAGCTCCCCTGCCCCCATTTGCTTCTTTGACTTACTTAGATTAAATCAAAGATCAAAAGCATTATAGTTTGTTAGTGGGGTTTTTTTTTCCACTATGATGATAGGAAAATGGTTTTGGCTTCTTTAGTTAAGAATAGGGACTACAGCTACATTAATACTGATAGTGGATCCCATTTCCATCTGACATAAGAACCTGTCCATGCAACAAACCTCATTGCCAACTCTGTCCACATATCTACTCAAATGACACTATCCTAGGACCTAACCAAAACCAGCTCCTCCATCAGAGACTCATTCACCTGTTCATCCACCAGTGTGATATATGCCATCATGTGCCAACAATGTCCCTTTGCCTTATACATTGGCCAGACTGGTCTGTCTCAAAAGAATAAATGGACACAAATCAAATATCAGAAATGGTAACATTCAAAAAACCAACAGGGCAACATTTCAACCTCCCTGCACATTCTGTGAAAGACATGTCAGTTACAGTGCTTCAACAGAAACACTTTAAAACAAGAGTCCAATGTGAAACTGCAGAGTTGGCATTCATTTGCAAATTTAATGCCATAATATTAGTTCTGAATAGAGAGTTGCACTGGCTCAAAGGTGATTTTCCCTCTTTTAACAGTCTTACCTTCCTGTCTGTTGTTTCACACTGTTTGATTCCAAACAACTTCCTTGATTTCAAGAAAAAAATCTGAAGTGATCTTGTGACTTACCCCTTTCTGCATTTACGTATTCACCTACATATTGTAGTTTCCATTTCATGCATCTGATAAAGTGGGATTTTACTCATAAAAGTTCATGCAATAAATAAATTTGTTAGTCTTTAAAAGTGCTACAGGACTCCTTGTTGCTTTGCACATCTATTTCATGATTACTCTTGTGCTGATCAGAGCAAGATCAACTCTTACAGGAGATTTATATTATAAATGTCAACATTTTAAAGTGAATGTCTCTATTTTCTGTTCTGCTGTCCCACAAGATGCATGTTTCTTTATGGGGAGACTTCTTTGTAGATAAAATACATCTATAGATTTCTGATACTTATTTGCATACAAACGTTACATTCTGTTATTGGCTGAGAATTAAATGTCATAATAATCCTAAAATGATAACTATGTTTTTAAATGAAAAATATTTCACATGGTAGCACAGACTCTGCTGTTGATTTTGGCCTTCTGTCAAGAGTAGAATGTAAAAGTAAATGATCTTACTCAGAGAAACCTATATGTTGCTGTAGCTAAGCACAAAAATATGAACTAAGGATGGAGCTTTCTTAGGACTTTACTACCTCCTCATGCTTGTTGTCTTATCAGACCCACTTCTTATTTTTATAGCAATTTGTGTGTGTGTGTAGGGATGAAATGCCTTCATATTTCCTTTCTGAAAACTGCACAACTCATTGCTGACACCCTGTGGCAATTACTTCACGTTTTTCTTCACAAGGATAAAGTGGATAGAACTGGTCAGAAAATGCAATTTCTGTTCTGCAGGAAGGTCAGACTTTTTTTTTTTTAATGTCATCAAGCCAAAGAATTACAATATCAAAATCTCCCTAAAGACAGAATTAATTTTCTGTTTTTTCTGAAATATTGCAATGATGCCTTTCAATATTGCCAAATTGTTTCCTCTGAATATTGTCATAATAGTTTGTTTCAATAAGGTTTAAAATATAAAATTCAATGATTTTTAAATAAGAGATTATATAACATAGTAAAATCATTTTAAATTTACATAAAATTCAACTAAATATTTCAAAATTACCCCAAAAAATTGACAAAGCTATAAAAATATTTAGGCTATGTCTACACTAGGAAAAGTTAGTTTGAATTTGCTAATTTGAACTAATAAGTTGTGTTTAATTTGATCTAAACTTAAACTTATTAGTTTGAATTAAAAGTGGACTAATTCAACTTAACGTTAAGTTGAATTAGTCCACTTTGTTCATTCAAATGAACTGCCCTTAATTGAAATATATTAGTTTTGAACTGAGGATTAATCCTCTTCTACATCATCCTTAGTTCAAACTAACCGGCGGGTCTTACTATTCAAACTAAGCTTTCACTAGTTCGAATTAAGGAATTCTCCAGAAAAAGCATGATCACAAATATCTTTCTGTATCATATGACCAAGGCAAAATTATTCCTAGTGTTTGCTTCTTGCCACTATAAGTTAAAACCTAGAGAACACCACATGCAGTTGGAGAAGTGCTGTCAGACTATGGGTCAGAAGTGGCCTCATTAGTCTAAATTTTGCATCTAACTGGAGGATCAAAGTAGAAGAAAAGCTATTTTAATCTCTTCTTGAATGCTGGGATAGATCTCAGTGCACTCAAGGGCAGAGATATCCAAATATGGCTATTTTTATTCAAGAAATTATTAATTGTTTTGTAGTAATGCCTAGAGGTCTCAATTAGGGATCTGGTTCCCCCTGTGCAAACATATAATAAAGACATGGTCACTGCCTTAAACAGTTTACCCTCTAAACAAGAGACTAACCAAAAAGTACAACAGACAGACTGAAGGGAGCATAGAGTAGCAGGGATACATTAAGGTGATAAACAGCAGTCACAGCACACCAGCTGTGTAGCCATTTCCTAGTGTTTCATAAGCATCATGGCAGAGGAAGGGTTTAAGAGATCTGAAGAAGAGTAACAGTGGCATTGCACATTTTACAGGAAGCTTTTCCCATGCATATAGGGTAATTAAGGAAAACAGATAGGGTTCTTGCTGAAATTTTTGACTAGTTGGCAACAAGTCTGGCATGATTGGTAGAATGGAAGCAGATGTCAACGGCCTTTTTATCCTCATGAGATGATAGACAAGGCAAGGCTAAGTCACAAATGGAAGACAAGTAGCACACGACATGCATTCCTTTAGCCACAAGGATGTTTCTTTATTGGACTTTTGTAACAGTCCACAAACATGTTAAACAGCATCTTCTTCATACAGTCATTGCATGACATGCCATAATGTCATTCTGTTTATGCTACATAAGGTATTGCTGCGTTTGGTGCTTGTATTATAACTTACATAATGTTTGTTTGTGATGTTTAGGGTGATTGTCTTGAATGATGAGAAATCACTGGTCATCAGTCGCAGACACTTCATTGTTTGGGGCTGTCTCCAAATTATAAAATTGTAAAGGGCAGTTCATTATCATCAGACTGGATGTAATTGAGGAATAGCCCCTCAGACACACCAGTGTCTGTAGAAATAACAGGTTTTCATTTTTATTACTCTGCTCTCCTTTTCTCCCCATCACCACCATTGGCCAGAATATCTATAGTTTATAAAAACAACAGGAGTCCTGTGGCACCTTAAAAACTAGCTAATTTCTTTGGGCATAAGCTTTCATGGGCTCCAATGCACTTCATCAAATGTGGGATGGAGCCTATGAAAGCTTATGCCCATAGAAATTTGTTAGCCTTTAAGGTACCTTAGGTCTCTCACTGTTTTTGCTGTACACAGACTATCATGGCTAACCCTCTTAGTCTATAGTTTGTGCAACTGAACAATGCATTATGATGGTTTGTTCATTTGTAGCCTGTGATGGGAAACCGAGGGTTCAGGAAGGAATCCTTATGGTCCAACAGCATGTCTGAGCTGCTTCCTGTCTGGAGGGTGACTATAAGGTATACAGAGATGTGTGGTCTCACTTCTGTATCTGGGGCACACCACCCTGGGGACAGGAGAAAACTGTCTTAGTCCTCTGTTGACCCTTAGTGTGCACAAACTTCAGTGAGTGTCCAAGGGTCTGACTCCTTATGGCAAAAATGAGCAAGTCCTACCTTAGGTCCTGACCTATTGACAGAATCCAATTCTTAAAAAGATATACCATCAAGTAGCTGCAGGGACTGGCACAGTCATCCAGGAACAAACAGTCATCCATTTCCTCTTGTGAATTACAGAGAGTAAACTCTGCAGCCAGGAGCTTTATGAGTTGTCTAGCAGCTAGGGTAAATTCACTAACATTATATCCTGAGAAGGAGAAGGGCAAACACACATGCCATTCAAGTCTGTTGAAATGCTGGCCATAGTGGATCCCCAGAAAAGGCCAGAGGATTCAAGCTTCTGATCTGTCAGATGCAAGTGATTACAGCCTTATCAGAAGATAAGGATGCCTGACTAGATGGCTCACTGCTTTAACTGATGGGGACGATCACAGATTATCATTCCCTCCTTGAGAGAAGCACCCAGTTAGTCTATCAGATTCTTAGAGACTGAGCTAAAATCAGAAGGATTCTCTAGTAACCCTGAACAAACTGAGACACACTACAGTGTATCCCAAGAAAAGCTAAGGCTAGGGATGAACAATGTAGTGACTAGTGCAGCCTAATTCTCCTGATCCCAGACTGGATGGGATCGTTTTCTCCTGTATTCCGGAGGATAAATGCTCTGTCCAGATTAATGGCTATCCAGGGTACATAAGCTTCTTGACCAAACAGAGAGGCTAGATATAGCGCCACTTTTGAATCACTGAAGAGATGCCAAGAGCTAACTAATTCTTGAGAGAAAAAATGTCACCCTTTGTCAGCCCACTTGTTCTGTTCCATTTAATCACCATGCTCTTAGGTCTGCATAATGCTCCAGCGACCTCTGAGCATATCCTTTGCCAGCACCACTGGCATGCAGCCATGTTCCTGGATAATGTGCTTATCTTTAGTCCTGACTGGCAGTCGTATTTGTGTTGTAGGCAGGTCCTCCAATCTTCAAAGGATACCAGACTTACTATTAACCAAATAAAGCAAACCCTGGCAAAGAGAAACCAGGCATCTGGAAGGAAATGAAGAGGTATAGCCCCCTTCTGAAGTGGAGGGCCTTTAGAGATCCCTTTCCCTAAACACAACAAACAGTATGGTGCTTCCCTTGGAATTTACATTCCTAAGTGACAAAAATCACTTTTTAAAATAAACCAGACTCCTAAATCAGTTAGCCTCTGTAATGCTGATTTCAGCAATGCCTAAATACATGGCGTGGGGGGAAAGGGGGCCAGGAAGAGGTGAGTTCAGCTATAGAACTTCTGGAAGCCAGCAGGCTGCTGCAGGAGTCTCTGGGTCAGGGCCCTGGCTAAGAGAGGAAAAGAGAATGTAAAATATGAAAACAAATCAAACAAGAAGTGAAAATGGAGAGTTAAAGATCATTTAAAGGTAATAATTAAAAAAAGCACAAAAATAGATAAAAATAGATAAATAAAAGTGAAATACATTAAACATGCTAAAAAAAAAAACCTCCAAAAAAACCCCAAACCCCACCCCAAATACAAAAGAACAAAATAAATATCAAATGCAAAATAAACACAAGCTGGATAAAAACCAATAAACAAACAAACAAATAAAGTAATAAAGGAAATAATAATACAAAAAGTAGAATAAAAATAAATACAAACAAAGGAATACAATAAACTTTTGATTTACTTTAAATGATTTATGTTTTATTCTATTTCATGGGATATTTTGAAATCTGACATTTTGCTCCAATTCAGAAATGAATTTCAAAAACACACTCATTCCCAGGAAATAAAACTCCAGATCTTTTACTGCTCTGCTACTTTATTTTGTCCAAGTTTCTGTGTAACCAAATTGTGACAGGTTCTGAAAAAGACTCTGTCAAGGCATACATTCTGTCTATGAGCTAGCTTGCTGGCTTACATGTACTAGAAAATGTGGACAGCAGATTGGTCCCTGGAAATAAGGAAAAATTGAAGCAATGTTAGTAAAAAGTGAGGGAGAAAATAGCATGAGGTACCAAAAGACAGTGGCGGATCTCATAGTAAGCAGGATTGTCTAGTCAACTGACCACACTTGTTCATTAGTAAAAGGGAAATGAGGGTGAACAGCCCTCAACCCGCTGGTGATAGAACAGAAACATCAACAGATGTAGGCACCCCTCCTATATTTCCTGCTCGGTTGTTTACACTGCACATGCCTTTCATTGGCATACAGACTACATGCACAGATAGCCCACCACCCTGTCCACCAACCACAGATGGTAGCGTACCAAGTAGAGATGGTGTACAGATGGTGATTAGGCAAGTAGAGTAAAGACACACTTAAAGATCGTGGGTATCTATCCAGGTAAATACACTACATGTAGTTGTTTAGATGCCCAAGAAGTGCCTCCCCATCTACAAAACTTTTTAGCAGTGTAGTCTTCCCCTTGCTTCCTCCTTATAGAGCCTTCTCCCATTGCAGGGAAAAACTCTTGCGCTGGGGAGGCAGCAGGAAAAGTCTCTGCCATCTCCTTGTTACTGGAGCTTTTCCCCATTTAGGGAAAGACTCTATCATTGGGCAAAGGCTTTGGCAGGGGAGATACAGTGTGAAAAGCCTATGGAACCAACCTTTTACCAGTGACGTTGCCCGCTGCGCCCCATAGTGCCATTCACTGACACATGGAGCTACACATCACAGTGTGGACTCAGCTAGATCTTCACTTATGCATGTAGTTATACATAAATGTGTATGCAATGTTGACATAGCCACAGAGTCAACAAAAACACCTATAGGTCCAAGGCCAGCAAGAGGTGCTGCTCCAGAAACACCTTGAGAAGGCTCCAAGCAGTCTTGCTGATGCTGGAAAAGGTAGCTCAGGCAGGCCTGGCTCCAGATTGGTGAAGCTGGGACCAGAAGATGACTAAGTCCTTCCCCTGCACCTTCAAGTGTTTGGCTAGTATGAGTATTGAGACCAAGGCAGTGTATTGAATCTTGAGTGGTCAGCAGTCAACCTCATAACCAGTCTTCAAAACTGAAATTTTAGACAGACTGAGATTGACTACAAAGATAAATCATTGCTGGTTCCAAGTCACACTATTTAAGCTGTGAGAATGTCCACATATAGTGGCCCACTGATTACAGAACTTTGCTAACCATTGGTTGTGTCCAGAGATGAGTTCAAATGAGAGAATGATGGATCTGGTTGTACTGGAGCAATTTTTTATGCTCCAGGAGTCCAAACATGGGTAATGCCTACTCCACTGTGATTTGTGGGCCAGGCAGCAGAGAGAGCAGAGTCCAAAGCAGGAGGCTAGCATACCAGGACAAAAATGTTTATCTTGTGAAGACAAGAATAAGAGATGCCCAAGCCAGGAGATAACTATCAAGGGAGTTCAGTCATTCTTAGGAGGTTTGAAGAGCTACCAGTCACACAATCATTCCTAAAACTGAGTGGAAATTCCACTGGGAGCTGCAAAGAAACCCCAGTAATGTGTTTCTGATGTGGGAAAGGATTTCCCACTAGTGGGGCACAACTCTCTGGAGCGGTATTTCAGCTGAGTGGATGGGCTGGGATCCTCTAGTTGCTAAGAGCTAATCTCCTAAACTGTGTGACAGACCACGAAGGATCACTCCAGGGCTGCTTTGGATGTGGGATTGTGGGATACATAGTAAAAGGACTGGGGTCCTAAAAGTGGGTGATGGTCCTCAATAAAATAGGAAAAGGAAAAGTACTGCAGACCAAGGAAGTCCCCACAGCAGAGAACTGCATAGTTTAACTGAACCATGATGCCTCAAGTGTATGAAGTGAAGCAGAAGAGAAGGCCCTTTCTTGGAGAAGGTATATGGCATACAGCAGCACAAACACACACGATGGTGGAGGCAGCTGTGACAGTGATGTCAGCAGCCCTTACCCAGCAAACTGATCTCAGCATGGACAGGAGTGAATAGACGATTGCCATGGTTGATGGAAAAAGGGATGAAGTCTTTGCACAGCTTGGCAGTGTGGAGTCCCAGATAGCAGGTTCTTGCAGGAGCTGGAAGAAATGTGATTCTCAAGCAATAAGGTTTTGCTGTAAGTCATAGATCACAGGAACTGATCTCCTTCAAAGTAAGGGAAGAGAATGGTAAGCAGCAACTCTTGCTGCAGGAGAAGCTGACAAAGGGCCAGTGCACAGCAGGAAAGAATGAGACGTTAAAGATAGTGAAGGCTGAGGTGGCTGCTTTTAAAGGGGAAAACACTATGCCTGATGCAACATTATCAATGGTAGAGTTTGCCCTGAACACCAGAGAAGGCTGTTATGGGGAAGATATGCCGCAAAGTGAGAGGCCTCCGCTGAAACTGTGAGGCTAGGAGTCAGGTGATAGTGTAAAGAACACCTGGCCCTTCTAATGAACAGCAAGAGCTCTCACCTGAGCTAGAGAACCACAGGAAGGTGCCTGCAGGGATTACTGGCTGAGAATGGTGAGGTAAAACCTTCTGGAGACAGTAGCCCTTATGGGAGAGACTAAATACTTTCATTTTGGTATTTTGCCAAAGTTTCTATTTAAGCGTTAAATAGTTCTCTGAGGTAAGACCTGAAACAGATTCTGGTGTGACATGGAGCCTTTCTGGGATGTGTTTTAATGCAAACTCACCAATTGTTATCCTAACTACCCATCCTATGCTCCTGAACTCAGAGCCAATCGGCAGCTATTTGACAGGTTATATGCTGGATCTAGCAATTAGGCTTGTTAAAATTCCTAACATATATTAAAAAGTACTCGATTGATATAGAGGCACCAAATGCACTTAGCGAACAAAGCCTTCTGGTGAGCCATGTATTTACTGAATGTTCTTGTCTCTTGATAAAAGTTAGGGTAGAGAAACTAACTGGTGAAAATATCCTTGGATATCACCACACTAACAATTCCCATTTATTGGGCTAGATTCATCAGTGTGCTGTAGCTGCTTTGCACGTCTCCAACAACACAAAGAGTGATAAATTCAGTGTAACAGGCTGCTTAGGCCAGATTTAGAGTTGTTTTGTGTCACCAAAGCAGCTAGTGTGTCCTAATGAACCTGACTAGTCTTAATTTCAAGTGCAGCTGCTCCCCTGATTATATAGCTTGAACACTACCCTCCAGTCCGTCTTGATGTGCAACAGAAAGAGAAACATTTTCAGTAGATACCCAAATGATGTGAAATCAAAGAACCCTTTGATCAGACCTTGAATGAGGCAGTACGTGTTTCACATTAGGAGCTGAATAACCTTATGCAAAATGCTGATTCAAGGGGAAATTCACAGAGCATTCAAAAGCTTTCATTCTTTTCCCTTGTTTTTAGGGTGTGAGTGGTTTTACCTGGGAACGTATAAAGCATGCAAGGACACTAATTGATGTCTGACACACAGACATATATTTTTGGACAATTAAAATTTTTGGAAGTGTTTCTTCTCTGACTCTCACTATGAGAGGGAGGAACTCTTTCCAGCTGAGACAAGTTTAGCACCACCTTCCTGAGAGGGAGACTTTCTTGGTGTAAGCTGGTGTCCTAGTCAGAGTCTTGGCTTCTTCAGCATACACGATGCCACGTAAATACAGCCTCAGGGCAAAAGACTTCGCTGACTGGTTAAGCCTCTGCTTGTGGTGATTTGGGAGACACAGAAGCCTTTGTCTGCATCATAAGCCTGAGGCTTAGTCTTCACTGACAGCGGCAAAATCGTCTCCACCAGTCTGCTCTTTCGGAGTCAATTGAGCAGTTTGTGTAGACATGCTCAGTAGCTCCAGAGTTCACCCTAGTAACTTCATCCCCAGAAGTGATATATTGCTAAGGCGACCGGATTGCATTTCCGATCGCCTTAGCGAAGTGTGTAAGGGCTAGTTAGTAAGTCATCGAGAGATGTACAAGGCATTTTAAATACCTTGCTTATGTCCCATTGACTGCTGCCAAAAAGTGCATCAGTTGTGGGTTAGGGCTGAATTGATTTTATTTAGACCCTAATAGTGAACATAAAACCATGAGGAGAATAGTTCAGCTGTACTCCTAGACAATCCAAAAGGTGTTCAATCATTTGAAGTGGAAACACAGACTATATCAACATCAGAGGAAGCTCAAACACCTCAGTACTCAGGAATGGAAACTTTAGTCAAAAGTGCACACGTACTTACCAGCTCACAGTCTATCCTCTGCCACTGATGAGGGACTCCAGTGATATGCTGTGATGAGAGCCAGACAAATCAGTAATAGGACGGGGATGCCTCAGACACCTTTAAGTTTTTGTCCAACTGTGAGGCTGGGAAGCCCTCTTCAGTTAAGCTTTGGAAGGCTAGCTGTATCATTCATTTTCTTTGCTCCTGTCTGGGTCTGGGCTGAGGGAGTACTGAGGAGAGCAGGCAATCCCTCTGTCCTCATAAAGGTCTCTTGCCTTAGGGGCTGGTCTCTAACCTGACGTTTTCTGTGAGAAATCATGGGTCAGAAGCAGAGTCTGCTTAGCACACTGACTTTATACAATGCGTACATTAAGCAGCTGATCATAAATTGAGGTTCTCTTTTCCTTTCAAGGCTGCTTCTCTCCTCAGCCTTATTCTCCCCCTCTCATCAGGGAAAAGTCCCTTAATTTTGATTGGTTTGAAAGATCTCCATGACTTTTTCTCAGCTCCATAGGCTATCTTCTGAAAAGATGGGGATCTCATTGCTATGGAAATGGTGAGAGCAAATAGAACTTGGGTTGGTTGGAAATTGGCAGGAGAAAGGCATTTAAGAAGGAGTATATGGGAACTGATGCACTGGGGGTCGGGAAGAGCTTTTACAAAGGGCATGTCATAGTTAGATCGCTATGTGAGGCAGAAACATTTTTAAAGGGAACTCCTCGCTATCATTTTGGCAGCACCTTACTGAGCTGTACCAAGAAGCATATAGGTCTATTGATCTAGAAAACCTAGGGCTGGCTTAGGAAATCATAGTAGAATATGGGAAGTAAGCCAGTCAACTTCACCCCACTCTGAGAGATAGAGACTAATTTTCCTTAAAGGATATGAAATACTGCCACTGAAGACAGAGGTAGTCATGTGTATATGAAAGGGGGAAACAAGGTTATAGGAGGGACCCAGATAGAAGACATAGAATCATAGGGTTGGAAGGGACCTCATGAGGTCATCTAGTCCAACCCCTTGCCAGAGGCAGGACCACTCCCACTAAACCATCCCAGTCATGGTTTTGTCCAGGCGGGTCTTAAACACCTCCAAAGACAGAGACTCCACCACCTCCCCTGGCAGCTCATTCCAAGGCTTCACCACTCTCTTAGTAAAAAAGTTTTTTCTAATATCCAGCCTTGACCTCCCTAACTGCAACTTGAGACCATTGCTCCTCGTTCTGTCCTCTCTTATTACCGAGAACAGTCAAGCTCCATCTTCCTTAGAGCATCCCTTCAAGTAGTTGAAGGTTGCTATCAAATCCCCCCTCAATCTTCTCTTCTGCAGACTAAATAAGCCTAATGCTTTCAGTCTTTCCTCATAGGGCTTGTGCTCCAGCCCTTTAATCATTTTGGTTGCCCTCCTCTGAACTCTCTCTAGCATGTCCCTGTCCTTTTTGTAGTGGGGAGCCCAAAACTGAACACAGGATTCTAGATGTGGCCTCACCAGTGCAGAATAGAGGGGAATGATCACATCCCTTGATCTGCTGGTAATACTTCTTTTGATGCAGCCCAGTATGCCATTGGCCTTTTTGGCCGCAAGAGCACACTGCTGACTCATATCTAGCTTCCCATCCACCATGACCCCCAGGTCCTTTTCTACACTGCTGCTACTTAGCTGAATGTTTCCCAGCCTGTAGCGGTGCATGGGGTTTTTTCGTCCCACATGCAGGATTTTACACTTGTCCTTATTGAACCTCATAAGATTTCTATTGGCCCACTGTTCCAATTTATCTAGGTCTCCCTGAATCCTGTCCTTGCCCTCCAACGTGTCTACTGGTCCCCCCAGCTTGGTGTCATCTGCAAACTTACTGAGAGTGCAGTCTATTCCATCATCCAGATCATTGATGAAAACGTTGAACAGAACCAGCCCCAGGACCGACCCCTGGGGCACCCCACTCGTGACTGGCTGCCAGCTAGACATGGAACCATTGATTCCTACATGCTGAAACCGTTGATCTAGCCAGTTTTCTATCCACCTTATAGTCCACCTATCCAACCCATACTTCCTTAATTTGCCAATGAGAATGCTGTGGGAAACTGAATCAAAAGCCTTGCTAAAATCAAGGTATATGACATCTACACCCATTCTCTCTCTCATCCACAGACCATGACTTGTGTGCATGCGTGCGTGCATGCGTGCACTGGGAAATTGATTGTATAACTTTACTCACCAGCACTGGTAGAAATGAGCATTCTGAAGGCAAACTGGAAACTGCTTGATTGTTTAACAGCAGCCAGCAGTGAAAGTGGCAGCATTCTATGATGGTGGCTGTGTGCATGCAGTTCTTTGATGTGTCAAGCAACTAAGTCCACATTTCAAGAGTTAGACGTCTCGAAACAATGTAGAGTGAACAGTGTTAAAGATTAGACTTGCAAATCTCAAAGTACAAGGTGTCAGTCTAGTGATGTTAAAACATCCACTTAGAATAACTCACACAGTTACTGTAGCGTATTATAGAGAAGAATCATGAATATGCAATCAGAAAACAGTTTTGGAGCCTGATCACCATCTCTGTCAATTACAGCAGTCACTTTCTTTGATGTTGCCTTGTCATTTTGACAGTGATTATACCTTAACATGATGTATTGCAGATATTACGCTTCAGTTGTTTACAAATAGAACCATATCTTACACTTTCACTATAAGAGTAGGACGTTTTAAGTAAGGAAAACATTCCTCATAATAATTCTTCCACTTAAGTCAGTCATGCATGAGCACAAGAGATGCAACTGAGAAAATCATGCTGTGCCACAACTGTATGACACAATCAAACTTAACAATACCATTTTATACCTTAAAAGCTAAGTCAATTTTGTGACTTGCAGTCAAGCAACCAGAAACTAATGTGAAGGATTTTTCAGATACTAATGTGAGTACCTTGTAAAATAACAAAACAGTTTACCAAGACAAACAATTTGTTTTGTAAAAATATCCCTCACAATATAAAAATTTTGAAATAAAGGTTTTAAGGAAAGCAGGAAAAAAAAGCAGTCAGTATGTGCAGGTACACCCCCCCACACACACACCTCTCACGGCCCCCTCCCCACACACATACACACACAAAATCTCTCTCCTTAAAAAGAGCCAATTAAGTCTCTGGCATTTTCACAAAGGATTAAAGATCACAAACAAAAGAGAAACAAAGATGCTCTAATATTAAATCATTAAATTATTATAACGATTCCTCTTTAATCCTAAAGCAACAGTTAATTAGGTGTTTACTATTTAATGTCACGGCTGTTTTTTGTGCATCTCTATTAGTTGAATTTGTTTGAGATAGGAATTAGAAGGTTAAAATGTATATAACTCAATTGTTGGTAATTAAGGAACAATTAATAATGCTTATATTTATTATATGGATATTAGTATGATCAGTGTGCTCCCATATTCTAGATAGTCACAATGTGCTGTTCATTTCAGAGACCAGGTATCTCACATCAAGAATCACACCCCGCTGGATCCAAGTAAAGTCCATACAAAGTGAGTTCTGAGAAAACGCCATTAAGTTTGTTAGGACCTCGTTGGTTGTGTGTTTATATCAGTTGCTTCCATGTCTGATATCAAACTACACATATTATATTGGTCATGGTTCCAGGCAAAGTCTCCTGCCTCACTTCACTTGAAATCAGCTAGAAGCTGAAATGATATGGCTATTAGACATGTTCCAGATCAGGGGACATAGGTCTTGAAACTAGCACATTATTTCATAGTGTAGTACAAATTCTTGAGTTGTTGATAGCATTGTGGTAAGAACTGCATTTAAGCAGGGACTGAAATCCCTCTCTTTCATTTTTTAAGCCTGGATTTTAGTGGCCAGATTAGGCACAGTAACTCTTCAGGGAAGAATTAAAATGTCCATGTAATCTTCTAAATAAAATAACTATTAACTTTGAGGGGAAACACTTAAAAATATTTCCCATAACAATTTTACTCTCATTTCACACATGGTTTTGAGTTCCTATTGTTAAACAACCAAAGAAGAATTAGTTATTTTTAATCTTGCAGAAAATTTTGACTTTCAAAAAAAATTTTTTTCAGTGTTTAGCAATCACATCACCAGATGGTAAAGAGTCGTTTTGTTTTTAGGAAAAAGCCTATAAAATATAGAAAAACTGCCCTAGACCATATTACATCCCAGTAAAAGAGATATCAGTTATACCTATTAGCCATTTATCCAGGCATTTCAGAAAGAATTGATACACACAATTCCCATTTTTTAACAAATCATTCCAATGATTAAATCATCTCTATCATGTTCTCCCATATGGAACCAGTTGCAAATACCCACTACCATTTAATCAACAGCCAATCAGAATGAAGAACAAGAGTTCATTTATTTCCATACTACTGTAGTTGAGTGAATTCTTCCATTCTGACTGAAGTGTTTGTGGCTGGAGGCGAACTTCTGGTTCACTAGAAGGTTTAATGTTCTTGATTTGGCCAGTGTTCACACTTATTTGTCATGGCTGCTTTTTTTTTTTTTTTTTTTTTTTTTTGTGGCAGGAGCAATGATTGGATAACCTGCCATCAGCATTATCATTTCCAGCTGAAAAATGTCTAGCCCTATGTGACAATGGTGTGGTGATGAAAAATTAATGGAGTAGATCAAGCCAACCATATATCCCTCTTTGCCCCTTCTCATGTTACTTTCTCTCTCTGTATTTGGTGCAGTATTTAACGTAGTGATAGGTGCGAAATACAAACAAGGCATAAGACAATGAACTTGAAAGGAAGGAAATTTAAAATTGAAAAAAATGAAATAAATTTTATATTGCCTAATTGACTGGTCATCTTACCGCAAGATATTATTGAGATCAAGAGCTTCATATCTTTCAAAGATAGTCATGTTTATGGTCAGTAAGAATATCCACAATTACTTGAGACATGAAAAAAAGTATGTCTCTGTCCACAAATGAATCAATTACCTAAAGAGATTAGAAGGAAATTTCTCCTGTAGCCAGTTTATTCCATAATTGTCTGGTATGGTGGTTTTTGTACCATCTGCTTAAGCAGCTGGTACTGGCCAGGGTTATAAATAAATGGGATACTGGACTATACAGACCATTGTTCACATCTGGCATAGTAAAATCGGTGGTTCCTGTGGTAACATAAAATGATCAATTTACATAATCCTGAAAACCTTTATCCATTCAAATGAAACAGAAATGTACTCATGAGGATCCTTGGATTGAAGTCAACATTGTAAAAAGTCATTCTCCTTTTTTCAGTTTTTTTTTTTATTTTAACCAAAAAAAACTAGCTAGAGTATTAAAATGCACAAGTAGATAACTAGTGAACAGAGCACCGAGATGGGATACAAAAGATCTGGGTGGCTATCCCTAGCTCTGCCAGTGGCTCACCAGCTAGTTACTCTACAGTGCAGGTTCCTCATCTAGAAAGCTCTATAGAAGAGCTAGGTGGTGTGTGGGTGGGAGGATCAGTGGAATGTGGGTGTGGGTGTGTATTTAGAAAACTGTCCCTTCAGAAGCATGGAGGTCTGCAATTAGGTACATATGTTTTCTCTAGCTTGAGAAATTTGATGCTAATTTTTTTAAAAAATAATTAATATAAGCATTATCAATCAAACTAACATAAGAGCTGCCATACTGGTTTAAACAAGGGTCCACCTTGGACCAGTACCCTGTCTCCAACAGTGGCATGCCAGAGCTTCAAGGAAAGTGTACATAATAGAGGAATTATGGAATGATCCACACCTCTTTTCTACTTCTGGCACTCAGAGGTTTAAGGACAAGTACATTTAAGCATAGGATTCTGTCCCTGACTATCCGGGCTAATAGCCATTGAGGGATCTGTCTTCTGAGCACTCACCCAGTTCTTTTAACTCAGTTACACTTTTGGCCATCACAACATCCCATGGCAATGAGTTCCACAGGTTAGATGTGCATTGTGTGGAAAAAGTACTTCATTTTTGTTTGTATTAAACCTCCTGCCTATTAATTTCATTGGGTATCAACCATTTTTTACACTGCGTGGAAGAGTAAATAACATACCATTCATGATTTTATAGATATCTATCATATCACCTCAATCATCTCTTTCCTAAGATTAACAGCCCTAATCTTTTCAACATCTCCTCATACAGATGCCATTCCATACCTTGGATTATCTTTGTTGGTCTTTTCCTAGTCTTTTCCAGTCCCACTGTATACTTTTTGAAAGGCAGCAACCAGAACAGGATATACTATTCAAGGTATGGGTGTACCATGGATTTATACAGTGGCATTATGATATTTTCCACTTTATTTTCTATTTTCCAAAGTAACATTTTCAGGAAGACCTTCATGGAATTATGGCTTTGAAAACACTATGTTGCATTATAATGGTCTTTCTAGCAAACTTTCAAGGCCAATTTCCCTCTTTTAAGATCACTCTTTGAAAAGTTGTAGAGTAGTCATTTCTTACGTGGCTAGCTCTGAGGGCTTATACAAAAGTGGGTGGGATCATGGATCTGTGTCTCTATCCAGCTGCTGATATGCCGAGATCAGTACATTATGTTAGCTGTTCCTTATAGCCCACCTTTTTCAGACACCTAATGCCAGTCTAAAACAGAGCAATCATTGCACTTTCCTTTTTGCCTTTCCAACAGACTCTCATGCCAAATATTTCTGAGGATTTAGGCATGACATCACAGGCTAAACTAAACTACCAAAAAGATCAACAGGGTCATGATGAAGATGATGTAAAAATGCTCTGTTGCATCATATGAAAAGGTCTGAATTGTATTTCCTGTCTTCATCTAGCTTCCCCAGAAGGTAAGGGTTTGGGATATTGTTAAGATAACACATCCAGCTCCTGAGGGGGAAGGGCTTCTGTTCTATTAATCAGATTACAATGCAGAATTGATAGTCTTGATGAGCCGTCACTGCTCTGCTGAAAGGATGGGGCCTCTGAGACAAAACCATGAAAATTAGAGGGCTTTTCAGAGCACCAGAAGAGATGGAGTGGAGACGAGGGGAATGCACAATAGAACTAAGCACATATTGCAAAAGTCATAGAATCATAAAAACTGGAAGGGACCATGTGAGGTCGTCAGGTCCAGTTCCCTGCACTCATGGCAGGTCCAAGTAGCATCTTAAACCATCCCTGACCAGTATTCATCTACCCTACTCTTAAAAACCTCCGATGATGGGGATTCCATAGCCAACCTTGGCAACCTATTCCAGTGGTTAATCATCCTGACAGTTAGGAATTTTTTCCTAAAGTTCAACCTAAGCCTACCTTTCTCTAATTTAAGCCCATTGTTTCTTGTCCTAACATCAATGGCTAAAGAGAATAATTTTTCTCCTTCCTTCTCATAACAGTTTTCAAATACCTAAAAGGTTGTTATCAGGTCCCCTCTCAGTCTCCTCTTTTCCAAGTTAAACAAACCACTTCCTTCAACTTTCCTTTGCAAATCCAGTGTTCCAGAACTTTAAATGGTCTTGACCACATAAATTATTAGATAAACAGATTTTTGTTGTCCTTTTCATTGCCTCCAGCATTTTTTGTATTTGTAGAGTGGCATATTGTGTTCTCTGAATGTTCACATGACATGCATAAGTATTCACAGAGACTAAATTCTACATTCAAACATGCAAGTATTCGCCACCAAAGGGCTTGTGCAGCCATCCCATCAGAGAAAAGAAATGCCATCATGTGGCCTAGCTGAACAATCACAGCTAATCAACAAATTGTTTGTGAATATACAGTATCATATGGTCATAGAATTTAACAAAAATCGCCATAAATATTCATTGTATGATCTCCATTAACAAATAAATTAATGGAATCTCAGAACTGCTTGTGAATGTTCCACAAGTAAGGGAGAGGCCTGGTTCATCAGATAAAACTATTTCTTGCAAATTAATCACTCCACTCGAATGCTTATGCTGAAATCAAGAAAAACACAGGGCATGGGAGATCTGTTGCAGATCAGAAAAATCTGATCTTTCCAGAGGAAAAACTAGCAACATGAATTTTTGGCATATCTAAAAGCCTTTCCTTTGGTTCTGCTTTCACTAGTGCTCTCTATAGAAACATGCAGTACCTGTAATACATCTCTAGCAGTGAAACAAGCAATGATATTGCAGTCGTTAATTCTTGGACTGTTTATCTTCTTGTTTACTCTCCAACAAAATGATTGCTGTTTAATTATACTACAAATAGGTTTTGCCAGCCAATTGTACAGCAGATGTTATTTACTCCCTAAACAACCCTCATAAGACCAGTGCTGCACATCTAACACAACCAAAATGCAGTCTATCAAGTCACATTCACGGGCAATATCCCCAGCTGTCCAACCAGTCTTTTAACTCTTGTGGACTTACCAGAGCCCCTTCTTTCTTCATGACTGACCGGAGCCACATTCATAAACAAGGAACACAGGCAGATACAGAGCAAATAACACATTATTATCGTCAGTGAAAAAATTTGTTTAAAAGAGAACTGGACTCAACGACTTCTCATGGTCCTTTCCAGTTTCTATGATTAAAACCTGGGCCAGATCTTTAGCTGGAGCAAATGGGCCTATCTTCTTTGAAGTCAGTGGAGTTACATGGATTTACACCAATTATGAATCTCTAAACAGCCACCTTAACATTTTTTAATGAGACTAAAAATGGTTAAACTTTTAAAAGTCTAATCAAGGAGGTAAAAAATCCCTATTAAAAGTAAAATAGATTTCCATAATCAAAACGACTTCAAGTGAGAATGAAGTGGGGGCACAGCCCTAGAGACTCTCTCTTGTTTGTGACTCCTCACGCGCCAAACAAGACAACTGTGGGATTGGAAGGAGGTGTGGGAGAGCGGCAGCTTTATAAATCATTCTAATGAGATGGTCAATCTGCATCTGTCATCCTAGTGGCTCAGATATTCTATTGCTGCTGCAGCTGTTTCTGCCTCTTGTATACAGAAGGGCAGATCTTGAGGTCCTTCATGAATTTTTACTCAGATAACCTCTCACTAACTTCAGTGAGTAAGGACTGAGTTAACACTTAGGGCTAGATACAGATCTTAATGTAGAGCTGCACAAGAAACCCTCTCCTACCCTTTCCAAAACAAAAAAAAAGAAAAGAAAAGTGGGTGCTGAATGGAGGTGGGACTGTGTCTGATCTTCCCACATGCAGCAGGGCAGCCTCACCATGAGGGAGAGCAAACTCCATGCTTTTGCATAGGGTAGATTGCTCCCCTCTGTCCACAAAGAGCAGACTTTAGCACTTGTACCTAAACAAGCTCTAGTCTCCTTCATGCTCTTACTGGAGCAGTAGTTTATTTTCTTTCAGGGGGGGCTTTCTTTTGTTTGTTTTTCACAGTCCCTCTTGCACCAATGTTAGTGTACCAGGCAGGAACCTGTCTTTTCCATTACTCTTTCATTTGCTGCTGTTCCCATTTGCTCTATGTATTGGGATCAACTGTTCTGCTCTTCCTCCTAAGGGTTTTTCTTAAAGTATCTGTTAGTTGCCCTCATTTCCTCACACCAGTTGGTTTCCACTGCACAACTTTATGTGTAAGTCTGTTATGTGGGAATTTTGACATCCAGAGTACATGCCCCAGATATGTCAAGCACCTCCTTTTGATTCTGGTTGGGGGTTTCTTTGATGGGGGAAGAAGTCTTTCCAACCAATGCCCAGAAGCTTACATATGTACTTATTTTTGAAGGCATCTAGTTTTCTGGCTAATGTTTTAGTAGATCTTGAGCTCTCACACCTATATGTTAGCATTGAGATGATTACATCTGAATGAAAATTTTCAGTTTTAATCTAGGGCTGCATAGTCTGATCGCCATATGTTGAATGTAATAAATGCTGTGGGTGCCTTTCCTATCCTTGATTTCATTTCTTTTTTGAGGACTCCATTGGCTAATAGGATGCTGCCAAAATAGATGAATTGTTCTATTTTCTTGGGTATTTCTTCACTGCTACAGCTTCAGGGATCAATGCAGTGGCATCGATTGAGTGGGTCTGTGTAGATCTACTCAGTCTATCAGAGACTACTCTTCAGTTGACTCCATTAATTTAGCTTCCTGAAAGGAGTCAGTCAGTCATCCTGTTGATGCAGTGCAGTGAAGATGCCATCCTATGTAAATGTAAATACATCAAAACAAGCTACTGCCATTGTAGACTAAGCCCTTGATATTTTTGCCTTTTAATGTGGTATTACTTGTTGGTGCTTTGGTTTCAAGGACACTTGTTTTAGCATAACTGACTTTGAGCCTAGTTTAGCATGCTGTTTTTGCAAACTTGCCTGCCTGTCTTTTGTAACTTTACAGTTTGTCACTCAGTGCAATATACAGCAGTCTAGGATTTCTAGACCTTTTACCATCTACCTATGCATGTATTGCTAATACACGTCTTCATTTTCCAGTCTATGTTCATGCCAAACAGTGCAGATAAAATTCAGCACTGTTTCATGCCAGTATCCACGTTGAACCACTCCGTCATATGGGTTGTTCACCCTTACAGAGCAATTTACATCTCTGTTTATGGCCAGGGTTAATGTTAATGACTTTGCCTGAGATTGTGTAGAACTGGAGAATATTCCACAACATATTTCTGTACAGGTTGTCAAAATGTCTTTTGACAACTCAGTTAAATTGGTGAAGAAGGGAGCTTATCATTCTGGATATTCTTCTATAATGGTCCTGAAGGTGAATATCTAATCTACACAGGATATCTTGATCCTGAATCCAGTCTGTTCTTTAAAGCTTTGCATCTACCATCTCTTTCATCCTGTTTATCCCCCACAGAAGCCTTTCCCTACAAGAGAAGTTACATTACTCTCTGAAGTTGTTACGGTCACCATGATCACCCTTTTTGTGTATTCTGATAATGATTCCATGTTTACACTGGTCAGGATGTTTCTTTTCCCCCCTACTTAACTGAAAAGTTCTGTCAGTTTGTTGGTATGGTGGCATCAAGTAACCTCAGGATTTCTGCTGTAATTTGATTATCTCCTGCCACTTTGCTATTTTTTCATCTTTCTGATAGTAGCTTATACTTCTGACATCTCTGTTGGACCAATGTTAATGTTAATTGATAAGTTTCATCAAAACTTAGTGTTGATGTGGAGCTGGGTCTATTGAGGACATGTTTGAACGTTCTGTCCCCATGTTTTGCTGTTCTGCATCAGCTGTTGCAATTTTTTCCCTTTTTTAATTTGATTGGCATCTTTTTTCTTTTAAAATGTAAACACAGGATTTCAATCAGTTTGTCAACATCTCTATGGTTTCCTATCATAGCAGCCATTTCAGCTGCAGTGTCTTCAACATATGCTTTATCAGTCGTTCCTTGCTTTGCTTTCCACTGCTTTGTTTGCTTCGTTACTCTCCTCTTATTCCTTTTCTGATAGCTTGCTGGTCTTAGCATTCAGGAGTTTTCCTTTCAGTATTTTTCTTTCCTTGATGAGATTCCACGGCTCTTGGCTTATCCAATTCTTGCTCTGTCAATGCTGACATCCAGCTGTGAGTGCTGCAGCTCGAATCACATCCTCTCTGAGTGCTGCTCATTTTTCTTCATGTCCGTCAGTGTATCACCTTGCTCCACCTCTTGTGTGCCTCATACCTGTCCCTAAGTTCAAGCCCTTGCAGAACTCATTTGTCTTAAATTTTATATTTTGGATTTTCTTTCTTACTTTGTGTTTAAAACTAAAGTTTCTCAGTTTAAATTTCATTTTAGTAATGCATAGATCTACTGCTTTAAATGACCTTACATCTTAGATGCTAGACTGGAATCTTGAGCTAAAACAGATGTGGTCAGTTTAGTGAGAGTGGTCCTGCTTTTTTGGAAGGGAGTTGGACTAGATGACCTCATGAGGTCTCGTCTAATCCCATGATTCTATCATTCTATGAATTTGATTTTTCATGTTGCTATTTAGTGAATTCCATGTTTCTTTGCATATGCCTTTATGAGGGAACAGGGTAGTTGCAAGAATTATGTCAGACACCAAGAACAATTTAGAGCAGGGGTCTCAAATTCACAGCCTACAGGCCACATGCAGCCCCTAAAATTATTTCCTATGGTTTGCAACTACACTTAGAATTTCTTGAATAATTGATAATGCAAATTTAAAGTGTGTTTACTTACTTATGTAACTCTTCTGCCAGGGTGAGCTGGCAGAACAAGGGCCAGGTTCTATATCTAGGTGTTTCCAAATAATGTTATAGCACCAACCAGCTCAAGCCCCCACCCAGTCTTCTAGGAAATCATGCACTATTCCCTGGGTACCCTGAAGGGGGAATGCTTCCCTGCTTGCAAGCACGAGTCTGAATGTAGCATACAGAACTTTTAATAGTGATAAAAACAGAATGTAAAAGGCCCAATAACAAAACTCAGTACTGATCTGGAGAATCAGTGCAAATCAGGTTCTCAAAATGATTCCACACAGCCTAACAGCCCATGTGAACTCAGTAGCAAACCCAGCACTGATCTGGAGCATCAGTGCAAAACAGGATCCCAAAATGATTCCACACAGCATGACAGCCCATGTGAACTTAATAGCAAACCCAGCACTGATCTGGAGCATCAGTGCAAAACAGGTTCCCAACAAATCCCAGGATAGGTAGGGAGTGTCAGCCATTGGTCACTCACGCTCCACTTTCACCGTTCACTGGCTCTGCCCGCTGTCCACCAGCGCAACCCACCAGTCACTCACACTGTCCAGCCCACCGCTGGCGGCTCTCACCATCCACTGGCTCCACCCACCTGTCACTCACACCATCCAGCTCACCACTGGCCACTCTCACCATCTGCCAGCTCCGCTCACCAGTCACTCATGCCATCCAAGCCACTGCTGGCTGCTGTCACCATTTGCTGGCTCTGTCTGCTGTCCACTAGCTCTGTCCACCAGTCACTCACTCCATCGGCTGCTCCTCTTCAGTGATCCAGCTCAGAGGGAGGATTTTCCTCTCTCAGTGATTTCAGCTCACAGAGAGGACCTGCCTCAAGTAAACCTCAAGTAGGTACAAACAGCTTCTTCCATTAAAATAACAAAGAAAGGCCTCATTAGAAGCCTACCCAGATTTACCATTTGACAGGGGACCCAGGGGATGAGGCAAATGTCTCAAGCATAACTCCAGACTGAATTATGCAACCCCCACCCCCCTCTTGTCTTTTTTGGGCTGAAACAGGCAGTGGCCTGTCTTACAAGTCTCTTTTTTGCTAAGGGTAGCTTTTACCCTTCAACTAACCCAAACAGATTTGGAACAATCAGAGAGTAGCATATCACCAAAGACAGTATTTTATATTTCCCTTCAGTAGAATTACAGATATTAACAGATTTGTGATGAGATCAACCCCAAATACCATTACCCATATTGCCCTGCACCCATAGCGTATTTATGCTAATATGTTCTTTGTGCTGATGACTATACTAAACCCATGCAGATTAGTTGCCCCCCAGAAGCTGTTAGGCACAGCTTCTCAGCCTGCCTTACACTTACTTTTTGTCTTCCTCATAATAGCTCCATCTTGAATGGAAGTAATTCTTTCCTACTTACTTTTGGCATATATATATTTTACTGTTCATTTTCTCATTTGACTATACTTCATATCATTGTATGGAAAGGTTTCAGTGGTGTGGCCCATGAGCTAACATACTAGTCCTCATGTGGCCTTCCTGGTGATTTGAGTTTGAGACCCCTGATTTAGAATGTCTTAACATTTTGGTTGATTCTCAACCATGCTACCCCATTGCTCTTTCCATTCCTGGATGCCATATCTAACTTCAGCATCACAGTCACCTGTCATATGTTATGTGTAGATATTCTGTCAATTACATTTTGGCAAACTCAATTTCATCCTTATCACTGTTTCCCTTTTGAAATGTATGGTTGACATCTTTAAGACCCTGGTTTGGGATTTCATTAAGGTACTTGTTGATAGCTTCCCCATTTGAGTGATTTTTCTTCCCCAAAACATTAGAGTAAGAACTACTTCCTTTGACTATTTGCTATCACCATGACTTGAGTTAATCGTATGTTTCTTCTCGTTTGAAGCACTTTATTTGTACCTGTCCATCTGCTCTCCTTTATGTTCAACTTCCTTGTATTTTGCAAGATATTTGATGTTTGCAACATTGCTCCCATATTTCAGTAACCAACTTTGAAGTGTCATCTTGCTGCTAGCATCAAACTTCCCCAGGCCTCAGCCTCCAGAGACTGACTTTCACCTGAACCTTTCATGCAGCATGAAAGATTGACAGTGCTCTCCTTTTTACCAGAGTGTTAACCTGATTCCATTTCAGTAACTGTTAGTGCAGCTCCAGTAACCACCATACTCTAGCCCTGAGTATAAGCATCAGGATTTGTCCTAGGACGGCTGGTGGGTCTTTCTTTCTTAAGAATGTACAAAACAAAAGTGAATTACAAAATAAGGATCACAGAGTGGCATGTTTCTGATTCATAGTCATATCTCTTATATTTGAAAGAGGGACAGAACTGCTCAACTTTGTAAATCTCTCCTACTTAAACCCAAAGTGAAAATCTTCATCAGTTAAGAGAAACCAATGTGTATTCATAGATATAAACACATAGTACCTTCCACAGAGCTAGTTGATGCAGCTGTAGAAGTCTCCTGTCTGAGACACAAACATCTGGCTACATTAGTAAAGAATCTCACGGTAAAATGTGTTAGTTTATAGAAAAACTGGGAGAAAGCTACCAGCTTTCACTTCTCAAATTCTTTTTCACAGCAAAATGGTGACATTTTGCAAAAGTTGACACGCTGTAACCTTTCCCTTAATTTTTCAGAAGCTGTCATTCTTCCAGATTTTTCTAACATTCCCACAAAATTTATAAATTATTAAATTAATCAAATGGTGGAAACCTCTTGCTCCATAAAACTGATTGCGTAAAAGATAGATTCCTTTTCTATTTCAGGATATGGCAGAGGCCAGTTAGTGTTTACTAGTGATAAACAGGGCCTGCACGTGGAGCTAAAACGGGTACACTTTACCAGGGTCCAGAGGCCCTCGGGGGCCTGGCCCAGGCTGCAAACCCCCATTACCATGTCTGTGGGAGCAGGCCAGAGTTACAAGTTTGTATCAGGCCTCGAAAAACTATGCATAGACCCTAATGATAACTGACATTTACATTAGGTATTATTGGTATAATCAGTTCAAAAGACTGATACACAACAATAGGGATATGACTTCATGTAGCAATAATAATCATTTGCATATAGCATTTCACAGCCTCAAAGAATATGATATCAACTAATACATTAATCCTTACTGATGACTTTCAATTTTTCTTCTTTGCTTCCTATAGCTGCTTTGTAATGGCAGTGAGAGAGAAACAGCTTTGTCATCACCATTCACTCCCTCATTTTTAAGCCTCTGACTCTATAATATTTCCCATGAAGCCCTTGGGGTCAATGTTCTGGCAGGCATTACAGAAATTTCAGCACACAATGCCACATTAACTTACTGTTAACAAGAGTCATGTTTCTATTCCTAGTGGCTTCCTTTATGCACAATGAGCTGAAAACATACCTCATAATCAATGTTCTGTCACCAGGAGTACGATATAGGAGCTCTTGTTATAGTCTTTTATGTGGGATCAACAAACAGAATGTTTCCAGTGAGGGTTTTTCTCCCTTATAAAACAACAGTCATTGGTAGATTTTATTGAGCATCTAAAAGCAGGAAAACAGCTTGTTCCATGAAAAATGCTTCCTTTTCTGAAGCCAAGAAATCACTGGCCTGATGTTAAGGGCCAGCTATTAGTCTTTCTTCAGCTGAGCAGGTGGCAACTATTCTGTATTCCAGTTCAGCTCCCCAAGGTCAGAGCTGTGAACCTGGGTAATGGCTGTGTTTATTCTGTGCCCATCTTTAAAAGGTCTACAGAGAAATACTTTTTCTTGTATCTCCTTGAAAACAGTCTGGCACAGAAAAACTTCTTGCTTCTTGCCTGTAGTATATTTCTTAAAAGTCAGATATTTGCAGTCTCATTTCATAGCTGATCAAAGCAAATAGAAGCTATTTCAGAAAACAAATGGCCTCCTCTATGTAGGCTAATCATTGTTTAAGTTTCTATTGAACTGAAGAGCTCAGCGTTACAAGACACTCACATAGTCTGTTATCTGCTGACCAGTAGACTACAGATAAAACAGTACATTTTTAAAAAGCCCCATTTCTACAGAAAAATAAGTCATGGTTAGATGTGACAGGTATTTGCACCTCACAATACTTGTTTTATATTTAAAGTCGGGTAATTAGGGGTGTAAACTTCCAGTTTTGTAACCTCAATTCAAGTATGGCTGCGAAAATTAAAGGCAGCCCAATTTTGTAAGGAAAATTGTTTGCTGTTTTGAAACATTGGCACTGAAGGTATCAGAAGGTTAAAAAGCAACAGTGTGGTAGAGGCCAGAGTCACTGCAAATATGTTAATTTGGAAGCAGCAGGCAGATAATAGTAAAGAAAGACAGCGTGTGGGAGATTTTTTATTAATTATACAGCACCACAGGTGTGCATATATTTATAGGAAAAGATAAAAACACAGTACTTGTTTCTTCATTGCTGTGTACCTTGTTAATAACTTACATTTCCAAAGAATGTAGCGCTAAGTAGGTATAAAATGCTGCCAACTCAGAATGGTGGCATTTCTGATCCACTTTCCATAGGAATAAAAGTAGTACACAAAGTGCCAGACAGTGGAGAATCAGGCTCACTGTCTCTGTCACAATAGTGCAGTTGGAATAAATACATTAAAGAACAGTAGACATTTGCAGACAAGAGAAGTGGGAAAATGCAGACTTGGGGTATAATTTCTAAGCAGGCCTTTTCACACAGATATTGCATTGGTTTAGTTTCAATTGATTCATAATCCATTTAAATTAAACTGATGAAACACCACATACAGGCACTTTTCTTTTTTTTTTTAGTTTATGGTTTATTTTGATTTATCATAAATATGTTCCTGACCAGGGCCATACCTAGGGTAGGGCAAAAGGGGCAGCCACCCAGGGCCCCTCACTTTGGGGGGGCCCCACAGGGCCGCAGCGCTTCTCCCTCTCCCCCCCCCCACCATGCCAGGGACTGGGTGAGCCGGCCAAAAGTGGCAGCCCAGTTCACAGGGCCAGGAGTGGCTTGGGGTGAAAGTTGCTTAAGGCAGTAGATCAGCATGGCAACAAAGGTGAGTCAGTAGGACCATCAATGAGGTGCTAACTGTTGTTCAAACAAACTCTATGCCTTCTCTCTGAGTCAGTATCTCTTTGGGCTTTTCTCATCCATATGAAAAGGACTGGGATCACTCACAAGTAACCCTTGTGTATTTTTTAATCAACAGACCCAATGAAGAAAAGAAAAAACTGAACACCCCTTATTCCACCATTTCTGGAATATGGGGATTGCAGTTATTTTTGCAAATATGGACTTGCCTCTTTTTTTCAGTGGGTTGAGAATTCCGTTGCTTGCAACAAAAGTTATAACTTGTAGATTTTAATAAAAACTCCAGAGATTTTTTGATTGATAGTTAAAAAGAGAAGAGAAAAGCAAGTCTGTTCTAGTAGGAACGTGTGTTACAAAGTATGGGTTTCTTTTTTTTTTTTTCTACAATTAGAAAACCTAAGTAACAACATAAAATCCAACTCTGGGATGGATCTACTGGAAGGAGAAGTTATAACAAGGTCCTAATCTGAAGAGGGGAGTGGATAGGTCCATTGTGTTGCTGCCTTATGTACACTGCCAGGGGTCACTAGGCCAAGCAGAGAGGGCTCGCACCCCTTCAATCACAATATTGTGGACAATTGTGAAATCATGGAAATTTATGCAGACTCAGGGAGCAGATGAAGAGCAGAAGCGAAAGTTTAACCCAGAGGGGCTGCTTCAATTCCTGGGATTTGGCAATGGAGAAGGGACCAGGACCTGGAAGGACTTGGACAGGCTCAGCAGCAGACAGGCTCTTCCAGGACCTTTCTCCTCCTTCCTCTCTCAGTACTTCCATCTCATTTCTCCACCCAGTCACTCCCTTCCCTCTGCCATTTGCAAGGAGCTCTGCCACACATACTCCAGGCTACTACATGCAGTTTTAGAGACTTGACATACTTTCTGATTTGATACAGAAGTATGTTATGTGGGCTCACCCTCTGCATGTTCCATGTAGGTGATCTCAAATTAGATGTATAGGTTTCAGAGATGCAATAGAAGCCTTAAGAGAAAGGATGAAAGCCATGAGGGATTGGCCCCCACTTCAGATCCCTCCCCCCCCGCAGCCATGGTCACTGTTCAGTTTTCTAGCAGTGGCCACTTTTTTTTCCAGTGGAAGGTTGCCGCATGTCAGAGGGTCCCAGAGGAGAAGAGTTTGGCAACCACTGGCGTAAGGGCAGCTGAGAAACCAGACCCTGCACACCTGTTCCGCCAGCTTTGGTCAGCTCACCTGGTCCCTGTCATGGGACGGCTGGCACAGATGGTTGCCCCTCCCCTAGGCCAGCCGGCCCCACCGCCCAGTGCCTGGGGAGAGGTGAGTGGGGGGCCCGCCGAGAGCGATTTGCCCAGGGCCCTGCATCCCCTAGGGATGGCCCTGTGAATGTAAGCTAACTCAGTGCAAACCAGGTCTGTTTATATTTGAGTGGCACATAGCCTGTTGCACACATTTAACAAAGTCAATTTTCAAATCAAACCTTTAATTAAACAGTGCACATCTGAGTGTAAACAAGGCATTAGTTGGAGCTTAAAGGACTGTACCTGTTTTGTTGTTAGAAAGTTGAAGCAGTGCTATTATTAAAGAAAGAAGCATGCTTCCAAAGAAAAGTAGAGTTGACAGGATACATAGACATGAATTTTAAAAAAAGATTTTAAATGAGCAATGGGTGGAAAACAGATACAAGCAATGAAGAAGCCTGTGTCATGCATGTGGGGCAACCTGGAATGCAGAGACAAAATGATTACAGGAGAAGGGTAGTAGGAACTTAACTTGGGACAAGAGCTGACCGGGACAAAGGTGGCTTCATATCATGTCCACACAATCCTGTGGCAAGCAACCACCACTTCGGTCACAAAGACAAGCAAGAATCTCCTTGTCCTTCGTCTAAAGACTCCTGATTGATAAGAGACCATTACATAAGCTGGGATTTCTAAAGTACAGGCAGGCTCAGTCCATGCTTCTCCCCTAACCATACTCTTTACTGTTGAGGTCAGCAAAAATGGATTTTGCAGAATCAGACTGTACTGCTCTTCACCACCCTGAGATTCCTACGAACTCATTGAATTCTGACTGACTAACTTGGCATTGGAACCTCTTTGTGCTACTGGAGCAGCACATGGGGAGTGTACCAGAGGGAGGATCTGCTCATGGGAGCAATTAGATGGCATAAACTAGTTTATTATATATAAAAAGCTGTGGAGCGCTGAAACATAAAAGAAAACCAGATTATTTTATGTCTGTAACCAAATCCTTATTACAACTTGTAACAAATCTAGTCCTTTCTCTATTATCTGCTTCAACAAAGAGCAGTCAAACTGGAAGACTAGGCTAAACCAACTCTTTAGCAGCTATAAACAGTTATTCTGGCACTGTACCTAACAACACATGCCAATAGCCTTTCAAAGCAATTTTTAACTCCATAGCATCTTCTGGGAAATACCCCACTGTTGCATTATCACCAGTGCAGCTCAGCAATGGTAGTAACGATGGGTATGTCCACACGTACCATTTAAATCAAAATAACACTAGTTATTTTGATTTTAAAAAGGTCATGTCCAGACGATGTTTCCTTATTTCAAAATAAGGAGCTCCCTTATTTCAAAATAAGGAAAATCATTTAGATAACATGAAATCTAGTTATATATCAAAATGAGGATTAATTCAAAACTGTGGTTTTGAAATTACCCTGTCTGGCCCTGTTATATCAATATGACCCACATATCGATATAACAGATGAAGTTACTCCCAGGGTGCATGGCACCCTGGGAGGAAGTCCCAACCACCCTCAGCACCCTGGCCAGGGAGGGAGGGGAGGTGCGGGGGGGGGGGCATGGGCAGCAGGTCGGGATGCTGGTTGGCCTGGCCTGCCGTGCTTGCTGGCAGCCAGCGGGGTGGTGGGTGCCGGAGCCAGCACCCCACGCTGCCACAGCTTGCTGGCAGCTGGCCTTGTGGCCAGTTGGGGAGCCAGCACCCCGCACTGCCCCGGCTTGCAAGCAGCAGGCCAGGGGGGCTGGTCGGACAGCCAGAGCGCCCGGGTGCACTGGCTCCCTGACTGGCCGCTGGGCCAGGTGCCGGCAAGCCAGGGCAGTGCAGCGTGCCAGTTCCCAAACTAGGCCCACTGCTGGCAAGCCACAGCAGCGTGGGGTGCCGGTTCCCTGACTGGCCACTGGGCCAGCTGCGGAGTAGCCTGGGGGTGCATGCTTCCTGCCTGCTCTCTGCAGCAGCTGCCGCACAGCTGGGGGTGGGGGGAGTGTAGGCTCCCTGCCTGCTCTGCCCCACAGCTGTCAGGGGAACCTGGGTGCCCTGTGGTCCCTCCCCAGCTGCTATACCAGCGGCTGGAGATGCAGGACACACGCGGATCCCTTTCCTGGGGGCTTTTTTCCCCTGCCTGATTCTCCAGGTGAGAGTGACGCAGGGGATTGGGTGGCAACATGGCCCTGCCAATGCTTTACCACCCTCCTAGTAAGCAAGCTTTCCTAATATCCAGCCTCAACCTCCCCAGCTGCAACTTGAAACCATTGTTCCTTGTTCTAGCCTCTGTTTCTACTGAGAACAGCTGAGCTCCATCCTCCTTGGAGCATCCCTTCAGGTAGTTGAAGGTTGCTATCAAAGCCCCCCAGTCTTCTCTTCTGCAGGCTAAACAAGCCTAGGCCCCTCAGTCTTTCTTCACAGGGCTTGTGCTCCAGCCCCTTGATCATTTTTGTTGCCCTCAGCTGGACTCTAATTGGTCCACGTCCTTTTTGTAGTGGGGAGCCCAAAACTGGACACAGTATTCCAGCTGCAGCCTCAACAGTGCTGAATAGAGGGGAATGATCACATCCCTCATTCTGCTGGCAATACTTCTTCTGATGTAGCCCAGTATGCCATTGGCCTTTTAGACAGCAAGAGCACACTGCTGACTCACATCCAGCTTCCCATCCACCAGGACCCCCAGGCCCTTTTCTATGGTGCTGCTACTTAGCTGATTGCTCCCCAGCCTGTAGCAGAGTGTAACCCCCCTGGGGTTTTAAGGAGCGTGGTTCCTTTAAATCTTTGCCCTGTGGGAGAGGGCTTGTGGAGCTGAGGAGGGGGGCTGGAGCTGGAGGTCCTGGGAAGGAAGCAGAGGGAGAGGCCCTGCCTAAAGCCAGGGAAGACAGAGCAGCTGACCTGGGATGCCAGGCCAGCACCCACAGAAGGACACTGTTGGGGAGAGTTCCCAAAAGACAGAGCGGGATCCAGTGACTGGCCATCTGGAGCTGTGGGGCCGTGAGTACAGCACCTGGGACTCAGGGGGGAGGTTGTAGTTAGTTAAGTGGGGAGGGTGTCACTCTGGGTTTGCAGAGAGCAGCAGAAGAGGCATCAGAGGGTTTTCTTTTGCTGGGAAAGTGCTGGCGCCAAAGACTAGGAGTTGCCGGACTGAACACTGGACTTGAGCTGTGCTGAGACTCCTGAACTCATGGTGCAGATACAGAGCTCACGTCTGCCTCAAGCCTGCTGCATTGTTGGGCCTTACAGGGCCCTGTGTTAGCTGTTACTCTATGTTACTGCTGCCCCATCTCCCCTGTTGGTTTTCCCTTTGCACCTCTGTAAATAAACCTTCGCCATTCCCATAATCCCTGTACTATCCCAGTATGTGTGTGGTCACTCTGGAGGTTTGGAACGGGTGCCCCTGGGGCAAAGGGGCTCTCCTTGCTGTGTCCCCGCACACACCCTTCTCTGGCCAGAGCTGCCTGCAAGGTGGACTCTATCTGGCCACATGGGTGTTACAAGTGCATGGGGTTTTTCCATCCCCTACTCCAGCCCCAAACATCCTAAGTGCTCCAAGACTCAGGGCTCTACCCTACCTCCAGTCAGCAGTCTGACCAACAGCTTCTTTTTGCCCTGCCTGACCATGCCTTTCCCTCTCTGGCTTCCTGCCCTGGTCTATATAGTCCCTTGGCCAGCTCACCAGCTGTTTCTCCTCATCTCATTAAGCCAGACTCTGGCTCAGTCTAATCACTCAGGCATCAGCTCCAGTCCCTCAGGCCAGGCTGACAGAGCAACAGAGGGATTTATCTGCTGCAGTATCCTATACATCACAGAAACAACAGAAGCATCCCAAAATTAGCTTCCTCCACACCCTGGATGTTCATGGTTAACTTCTTTTGTACTAGCACAAAGAATTCTGCCATCTGCTGGAGGGATGCATAGGATCTGCCCTGCAATCAATTCACAGGAGGAATTCTGGTTGGCTCAGTTCTTCCAGGGAATTACTGGTGGCTTCATGACAGAACAGTCACTCTCTGCCATCTTTCTGAGGGTACAAGACACACTGTCCTCCACACATGCTGCTTTTACCCCTCTACACTCTTTCATGTCTCTTTTCAGGTAGAGAGAAGGAGTTGCACCTCCCAATTACATCATGGCTGCCCTTTACAAAAGGAAATGGGTAAGTTTTCCACACCCCCTTTTACATGCATCAAGGTCCTTGTGACAGTTTTGCTCAAAAGCAGCTAACAAATTGGTTAAATATAAATTAACAGTATGAATATTTCAGATTTGTCCTGAACTATAAAAGCTATATGGCAAGAACACAGAGCTGCAGTGTACTAGATTCATTCATATGTCTCTATAAACACTGTCTCAACTTAGAAAATAAGGTATGTTGCCTTTTTTTAAAAATCAATGGAAAAGGTGAGCTGTGTCATTTTAAAATCCAATAAATGATGCCTTAAAGATAATATCATTAACACAAGGGATAAGGATATGATACTGGAAACAGTACAAATCAATTCTGCAAATATGTTTGACAAATAACATGAGGATTAGGAAAATACATCGAATGAAAAAATAGTCATTGTGGGTGTTCAATTTTGGATGTCAAGAAAGACACCCCAGGAGACGATTTCAGAGAAGTGGCTGGCATGTAGGCTTGGGTATATGTCAGGAGTGAGCAGGTAGGTCTGTGAGGTGATAACACAAGTCCTGTGAACAGATGCCATCACCCACTGGACCACAGAGACAGCCCTGAAGGACTCCTATGAAAGAGGGATGTAATAGGCAGATTTGCTGAAAGACACACTGATTGCTAGACATTGTAGTTGCTTGGAATACATAAGAAATTTTTCTTTTAATGTGGTAAACATTGGATGGTTATATTAGTCTCATTTTCATAAGAATAATAATTACCAGTTAAGTAATTTGAATAAGAAAATGAAATCACATTCTTAGTTTGCTGTTGTTTGGGCAGGAATTTCCTAATCAAATATTTACTTAGCATTCCCAGCTGGAGCCAACTGTGAAAATTAAGTTATTCCTTGTTATCGGGAAATAAATAAAAACACCTTCCATTTCCTTATAACTACTGTGTAACTTACCCTTCTCTTTGGTTTTCCACTTGCCATAATTCAGTTATGCTCAGCTGCTGAAATATACTGAAAGCATATCAGTAGAAAGCTAAGCTAAACTAAACTGCACCCTAATCATGTCTGACTATCTGAACCAGCAATACTGTAGTCACACCACATTGGATGTCAGAGACTGAGCAGTAAGATATGCATGTTTCACTTTATCTTGTCGTTTCAACAGACAAACCCTTGTTGGTCTAAATCTTCAAAAGTTACCAGAGCTAACTGGAACATTTTCAAACACACTTTATTTAAAGGCCAAATGTTTCTGATGAAGTTGGGAGGGAGTGGGAGAGCGAGCAAACGAGACTCATATTCTGTGTAGTCTAGAGGTTGGTGCACTGTCCTGGGATGTGAGCATACCTCTTGGATGAAACTGGAGACTCCACTACATATAGTTCATGAGGGCCCCATTCTCTCCCATTTCACTTTATTTACACCAATGTTACACCTGTTTTAGGGGCATCCCAGAGCTTGAGGCTATGTTACAACTGTGATCCTGTTCTACCCTTTCATCAGCTCTGGATGTAAGTAACCCAGGTTCTGATCCATGTTCTGTCTGATTCAGAGTGGTCTGGGATGAAAAACTCTGCTCTGAATCATGCACTGCAGAGACTTTCCCACATCACTCCCACCCACACCTATTAAATCAAAAAGCTCAGGTTTTGATTCAAAAATGGATATTTTGACACAACTCTGTTTTCACACAAATGTCTGAAAGCTTTGGTTTTATTCCAATGTGGGAGAAAGACAAAATTTCAAATCCTCAAAAGATGCTGTGAAATAGAATTGCAGTCAGCTCTGCATGTGAATTGTGGTGCCTTAGAAAATTAAGCTGCCCAACATTCCTAGTCACTCCTGGAAATTTAGGCCATTGTTTCTGCTTTGAGAAGTTCATCTTCCTGAAAACCTTAAAGATGTCATGCATGAACATACTGACGCCTGCAGGTCAGTATAGTTTGACTCAGACGTCTTTTAAAAAAAGCCCACATGCAACTCACCAGCCAGTAAACTTGTCAGCCGTGCTAATAAACATACTAGGTGCATTGAACTGTAGATGGTACCAGGCTGCAAAATACAGGTAAGGATATGGAACAAAATGTTCCAAAAGTTCAAGCTGTTTCTACATCTATTGTTCCATGGGCTATAAAGCTGCTAGTGAAAAAAACCCAGCAGTTAAAAAGTGATCCATGATCTTACTTATGAACCTACTAATTACCATTGTTGTCATGCAATGCTCTCACTTTCTGAATTAAAAAAAAAAAAAAAACCCACACAGCCAAGCAGAGTAGAGGCCATTAAGTGTTGCTAATAAAAATCACTTATTTCAATCCCCAAAACGCAGCCAATATTTCCTGAAATGCTAAATTTTTAATGTACTTTCAAATCTACATGATAGAAGTAGCTGCCCCCTGCCCTCATTATATCATGCAACACAATGGGAATCATTAAGTGGCAATGAACACTTTGTTGTATACATTCAGGACCGCTGAGGTGTCAATTAGTCACCAAGACGCTATTCTGGGAGAACGAATCACAGAATAATATGCTGTGCAAATCTATGCAAAAGAAGCTGGAGATGAAAATGATATTGAAAGTAAAAGTGGGGGGGAACATCTCATATCTTCAACTGTGCAGACACCATGCAATAAATTGAAACTGGAGGAAATATGCTAGCAAAACTCTAAGTCAGGGGGGTGGGGGGGGATTTTCATCTGTTTTTCAGAACAGATAAAATCTGAAATTAGTTTCATGGCATGTGCCTGTCTGAGATGTTGGAAAGTGATTCAATGGAAAGATGACTGTCTATACATTCACCTGTTCTAAACAGAATAGGAAGACAAGGAAAATGGAGGATAAATATCAGGTGACTAAAGCAATTGCTGGCTTTCTGGGACCTTTAAAAATATGCAAGCATGAAATTGCAGTGAAACCAGCCCTCCTTTCTCTGTGTTCTCAAATCATTAAACAAAACAAACAAACAAACAAAAAACCAATAACATAGCAATGATTAATAGTCATGAGGTTTCTCATAACCTCATCATAGAGGTTAAGATGCTTACATATCTAGACATTTTGGCACATAATTCATTAAGCACACCATTGGAAGGCTGTTACTAACTGTACACACATTTTAGAGAGTATTGGCAGAATACCTGCTCTTTGCCCTTGTGCTTATCATGACGCCATCAGAACTCCTTGATGTGTCTGTGCATACTAGCTCTCCATAGTAGGAAAAACACTGCCTAGTATTACCCGACCATGCTGAGGAGTGTGTCTGGTATGGGGGCTTGGAGATAGCATCTCTGCTGCTTGCAAAGGATGTTTTCTTTCCTGCTTCTTCAGACTCAGATCTCCAAAGCACACTCAGATACTTTGCTACAGTTTGAAGCAGCTGAAATGAGAATCAGCCCCTCCAGATCAGAAGTCATGGTTCTTTTCTGGAGGAAAGTGGAGTGTTCTCTCCAGGTGAAGGAGAAGCAACTGACCTTAGTGGAAGAGTTTTAATATTTAGATGTCTTATTCATGAATGATGGTAAATAGGAGTGTGAGATTGACTGGCAGATTAGTTCCACAGTAGCAGTGATGTGGACATCATACTGGTCTGTGGTAGCTAGTTTTCAAATGAAGCTGTTGATTTACAGGTAAATCTATGTTCTTGTCCTCATCTGTGGTTTTGAACTTTGGGAAATGAGTAGTGAGGACAAAATTGCAGGTACAAGTGACAGAGATGAAGTTTTTCTGTCAGATGGCTAGGCTGACTCTCTGAGATAGGTTGAAAGGCTTAGCTACTCGGGAGAACCTAAGGGGTAGATCCATTAGTCCTCTGGATTGAGAAGGGTCAGCTGAGGAAGTTTGGACACCTGATAAGGACACCCCTTGGGAAACTTCCTTTGGAATGATATTGGGCATGTCCCATGTGAGGCACCACTGCCAGCTCAGGACATGTTGGAAGGATTTCTCTCTCAGATGGCCTGGGAATCCCCCAGAAAGAGCTAGAATCTGTTACAGGAGAAAGAGTCTGTTCCTCCCTATTCTCTGTGCTGCCAGCACAAGGCTCACCAGGAAACGCAGCATAAAGGAGGAGGTTCAGATTGGCTAAATTTTAAAATATTTGCTCATCCAAATAAAATACATCTGTGGAAGATTCTTCCCATCTCTCCATACAACCCACCCTAACTGCCCCTGAATCTCTTACTGCATGTTGTTTTCTTCTTGTGGGGAGGCTATTGCAGCCAACTCCTAAGGAGCAAAAAAAAAAAAAAAAAAAAAAAAAAATCAATCTACTGTATGCTAATGAAGACAGGTCACAAACATCATTCCTTCCCATAAAACTTGATGCTATAGGTGAGAAATGCTGATAGGGATAATGGTGGGTAAGGAGTAATTATATCTCACCCATGTTCCAAGAAGATTAAATCATGTCAAAGCCTCTCTTTACTCTTTCACAACAATAGTAAGATTCACTCAATTTTTCTTCATTAATTTGGAAAGAGAAAGAAATTAGGTGGACAAGAGTCCAAAAGAGCTTTGACTGAAGGAGACATGTGAAGGGGGTGTATAGGAGGTCTCCAGGAAGTCTGAGTCAATGGAGAAAAGCCAAGAACTGGTTTTTCACCCTGAATTTGGCTCTGATTTTCAGGGAGTGTTTTGCTCTGAAAGACAATTTCAACCCAAGCACTTATGAAAATTCCACCTATGTTTTATAGAATTGACTCTAAATACCCATAGATTTTTTTATGGAATATCACTCTATATGAAGCTATTATATAGATTTTGTGACAGCAACTATATTACATATTATAGGCTGGTTTAAAAAAAAAAGATGCAGAGAATATAAAACCTATACTGTGGTGTCTCGGACTACCTAGGGTTATTTGGGGTTGCCATAGTGATAAATGGAAGGGTTGTTTTAGTGCTAAGGAAGCCTGTCTGGTTCCCTCTGCTCTCAGTTCTCCTTCAATAAAGATTCCATAAAGACATCTGAGCCTGCTGCCTCTCATTACTGGATTTTAATTCACCTAAAGCGTAACTGGCAGATGAGGATGGGATAAGATAGAGTTGGCTATTCTCAACAATCCTGGCAACTAAGGAAAACCAGAATGCAATGTAAGGAAAAAAAATTTTATTTACTCCATGCCCGGGGGTTGGGTTGTGACTGAAAGCTGATCTCTGCCGAAGGGATGAAAGATCTGCCTGCTGTAAGTACAAGTGAAGAGATGACCAACTACCACAAGAGGGCAGCACTTACTACACCACTCAAACTATTTCAATTTTCTGATTTGTGAGAAATGTATACAGTCCAATTTCAAAATTTTGGAATAGCAAATGATATAACTGATTAGAAGAAGGTGCCAGTTTTTCTAGCAATTATTGGAGCTAAGATATATACATTGCTATGTGATTTAATTTATCCAGAGACGTTGCAACAGAAACCTTACGGTGACCTACTAGAAGTTTTTGGAGCACATTTCTTCCCCAAGGCCAGTGGTAATTGCAGAGAGATATAGGTTCTACCAAAGAAAACAAGGTGAAGGTGAATCAATTGTACAATCGGTAGCAGCTCTGAGGAAACTGGCAGCACGCTGTGACTTCAAGAACATGTTAGATGAACTCTTGCATGACAGGCTAGTGTGTGGCCTGCACGGAATCAACACGGAAATGCTTATTAACTGAAGGTCAACTCACCTTGCAGAATGCTGTTGAGATTGCAGTCTCCATGGAACGCATCACCCAAGACATGAAACAGATTGTGATCAGAGTGCATGAGGTACCACCACAACCTATCCAAAGGCCACTGGGGAGTTGGAATGTTACCGATGTGGGAAGCAGCGTCACCTTATATCAGAGCACTGGTGTAAGGAACTACTATGCTGACAATGTGTCAAGAGAGGGCACATCTAATGTGCCTGCAAACAAAGGAAGGATGAGCCAAACAGATGAGCCAGACCTGAAAAAAAATGAGGCTTTTGTTCAGCAGACTAAGAGGGAAATTCTGCATGCAGTAGAGCAGACACCAGGTGATCACAGTGACACTCAACTGAAAGATGAAGAGTCCCTCCATGTTTTGTCTATAACTGCTATAACCATGTAAATTCTGAGTGACACCTGTGTTGGCAGATAAACCCGTACATATGGAATTGGACACTGATGCAGCCGTTTCTTTAGTTTCTAACAGCATGAATGAAAAGGACTTTAGACATCTGCCATTTAACGTGACAATAGTTGTTTTGAAGACGTAGACTGGAGAGACTATTCCCCCATTGGGTAGTATTCACGTAAAAGCAGATCTCAGTGGACAGACCACAAAACTACCACTGTGTGTGGTGAAGGGTAATTACTCAGCCCTAATAAGATCTTGGATCAAATTGGGCAGAAGTGCATCAACTGACTGAAGAAGAAATAAGTCTGGCAGTGGTACTAAGGAAACATGCTGCTGTTTTCAGAGAAGACCTAGGCAGCATGAAGACAATCACTGTGCAGTTAAATATCAAGCCTGATTGCCAGCCAGAATGTTTGAAGGCCAGAATGGTGCCATTTGCCATCAGACCCAAGATGGAAGAAAACTTGGAATGGCTAGTCAAGGAGAGAGTCTTAGTGCCAGTTACTCACAGAGAGTGGGCAACACCCATCATCCCAACAGTAAAGAAAGAAGACTACATTCAAATTTATGAAGATTTCAAGGTCATTGTCAACCCAGTGTTATGTGCGGAGCAATATCCTCTTCCCACATTGAGGACATCTTTGCAGATTTGTCTGGGGTACAAAAAAATTAGCAAGACTGATTTGAGTCAAGCGTACTTAGATGCATGTTGAAGAAAAAAAATCTTAAGAGTTGTTGACTATCATAACACATAAGGGGTTTTGTAGAGGTACTACCATTTACCTTTCAGAATTACTTTGGCCCAGCTTTGTTCCAGAGGGCAATGGACCAGATTTTGAGTGGCTTATCTGGATGACATCCTGGTTACTGGCAAGAATGAGGAGGAACACCTTACAAACTTGAAAGCTACTCTACAAAGACTGGAAGACTATGGTCTATGTGTTCACTGAAACAAATGTAAATTTTTCTGTCTGTCGGTTGAATATTTAGGACATATAATTGACGCTGACGGTCTCCATAAGTCTCCAGCCAAGCTTAAGGGTATCGTGGATGCTCCACTCCCTCAGAATATAAGTCAACTTCACTTTTGTTTAGTGTTATTGAACTATTATTGGCAAGTTTATGTGACAGTTAGCAACACTCCTGAAACCCCTATAGGAGCTCCTTGGGACAAACAAGTGGCTGGAACTGGACTGAAGCCTGCTATCTTGCTTTTAACAAAGCTAAATTCACACTGGTAAACTCTAGGGTTCCGAGGCATTTTGATCCATCTTTACCCCTACATTTGGCCTGTGATTCGTCCCTTATAGAGCTGGGGCCGTATTGTCACATTATGCCTTCAGATGAAGAGAGGCCTATCGCTTTTGCTTTATGCACCCTGACCAAGCCAGAAACTAACTGTGCCATTCAGCATCTAATTTGATAGACCTCTTATTACACCAGCCAACATCCCATCCACCAACTGGGAATTTGGCAGCTATCCATCTGATAGAACCCACTCTCAGCATAAATTCTAATAGCAACAACAGCACGTTTGTAGAAGGCACTTCAGATAGACCAGAAGGTCTTAAGGAGGCTGCAGGATGTGCACCTTCAGGGGGGGTGAAGTTTCTCCACTCCCTCGGTGGATGCTGTTCCTTTCCCCTGTACATCCTAGTTCCCCCATGTCAAAGTCGCGGGGCTAGGTTGGTGCCGTGAACCCAAGGTTGACTGTGCCCGGTCCTGTGGGGAGCCTCATCTCGGCAACACAGAGCTGTGACAGTGCTGCAGTACTGAGGTCAGTACCGAGCTTGTCCTGCGACCCCTGTCAGCACAGTGCTGGGCGAGTTCCGGTTCCAAACTGGCGTGGGGTGCCACAGGAGGCTCCAAAGCCTCGGGGGAGGAGTGCCGAGCCTGCTCAGAGGCCAGGGCATGGCGCCTTTGCTCCCTGTCCTTGATTGTCCTTGGCTTGAAGGACAGACAGATGGAGCAAGCGGAGACCATGTGGCTCTTGCCCAGACACTGGAGGCACTTCTTGTGGAGATCATCCTATGGGAAGGTCTTGCCGCAATCAGCACAGGGTTTGAACTGCAGCATGGCGGCTGATGAAGGAGCGCGATGTTCCGGCCTGAGAGGGTAGACCTTCTTCAGTGGAACTATGTCCACAAATAGGTGCTCCCAGCCAGGTGAGAAGCTCATAAAGTGAACAACGGACAGGCTACTTGTGAAGCGCAAGGAGCGGGCAGTTCCACAAACCGCCGTGAAGGCAGAAGAAATGAAGCTGGGGAGGAGCCAGGCAGTGGCCACATATATAGACAGGAGGTGGCACGGGGGGCAGTGGCTGCCCGTCCCCTTCTCACAGACTAGGGCAAAAAGTTCTGACCAATCCAGTGCTCCGGCATGGAGACACATATTTCTGAATGTATCTGAGCAGCGCTCGAAGAACCCACAGTTTGGCATAATCCACATAGAGAGAGAAGCCCTCCTAATTGGCTGGATCTTTAGCTAGTGGTGACCCCTTTGTCACGGGCAGAATAATTCCCCAGGGGTTCACTGGAGGTGGGGCAGCGTACCCTCATCTCCTAGTTTAGTGTTTATGTTATCAACATCCCCAGCTATCTTCAAGACACCACAGACTTCCTGAGGAAAATACAGTCCATTGGCGAACTTCCTGAAAACACCATTCTGGCCACTATGGATGCAGAAGCTCTTTACACCAACATCCCACACAAGGATGGATTACAAGCTATTATAAGAACCATCCCAGATGACACAGTGCAGCTCGTGACTGAACTTTGCGACTTTGTACTCACCCACAACCACTTCAGATTTGAGGATCATTTATATCTCCAAATCAGTGGCACTGCTATGGGCACCCACATGGCCCCACAATATGCCAACATCTTTATGGGCGACTTAGAACAACGTTTCCTCAAGTGTCATCCCAAGACACCTTGTCTTTACCTGCGCTACATTGATGACATCTTTATCATCTGGACACATGGCAGGGATGCTCTTGAAGATTTTCACAGAGATTTCAATAATTTCCACGACACCATCAAATTGAGCCTGGAACACTCCACACGAGATCCACTTTCTTGACACTACAGTACAAATCAGGGATAGATGCATCACCACCACCCTATACCGAAAACCTACTGATCGGTATAGTTACCTACATCCTTCGAGCTTCCATCCTAAACACACCACACGATCCATTGTCTACAGCCAAGCCCTAAGATATAACCGCATCTGCTCTGATCCCTCAGACAGAGACAGACATCTTGAGGATCTCTATCAAGCATTCTTGAAACTACAGTACCCACCTGGGGAAGTAAGAAGACAAATTGACAGAGCTAGACAGGTTCCCCGAAGTCATCTACTACAGGAGACACCCAAGAAAGAAAGCAACAGAACACCACTAGTCACCACATACAATCCTCAAGTCAGACCTCTGCAAAAGACCATTAAGGACCTACAGCCTATTCTAAAAGATGATCCCTCTCTCTCTCTCTCCCTCTCTCAAGCATTAGGAGACAGACCACTCCTTGCTTATAGGCAGCCCCCTAATCTTAAACAGATACCAGCAACTACAGATCTAACAAAAAGAACATTGAAGCAGGCACACACCCCTGCAAAAAACCACGCTGCCAAGTCTGCCCACATATCTGCACAACAGACATCATCATAGGTCCTAATCAAGCCTGCTACTCCATCAAAGGCTCATTTACCTGCTCGTCTACTAATGTGGTCTATGCCATCATGTGCAAGAAATGCCCCTACACCTTATATATTGGACAAACAGGACGATCGCTCCGTAAGAGACTGAATGAGCACAGAGCTGATATCAGAAATTAAAGAACAGAGAAACCAGTTGCTGAGCACTTCCATCTTCCTAATCACTCGATGACAGATTTGTTAACGACTGTCGTTAGAGCTGTACCTGGGACATCAAGACTTCAAAGAGAAACAGCTGAACTCGAATTAATATGCAAGCTAAATTTTGTGAAAGCAGGACTTAATCGAGACTATGGATTCTTTTCCCATTACAAAGGGTAATTTGACTTCAGGCTTCCCACGGTCTGAGCCTGTAAACTGCTCTGATTTGCTGTTACTTTATGACCTGATCCTATGTTTTACACCCCCTTGCATTTAGTTTCATTCCTTTCTGTAAGTTCCCCCATCTTCGAAGCATCTGAGGAAGTGGGATCTTCTCCCACAAAAGCTCATGCAAAAAATAAATGTTAGTCTTAAAGTGCCACACAACTCCTTGTTATTCTTTTGGGGTTGGAGGGTGCTTTTTTCATTAGAGGGGGAGGAATATGTGATGTTTCAGACTACCTAGGGTCTGTGGGGTTGCCATAGTGATAAATGGGAGAGTTGTGTTAGAGCTAAGGAAAACTGTCTGGTTCCTTCTGCTCTCAGTTCTCTTTTGATAGATTCCATACAGAACTCTGAGTATGCTGCCTCTCATTACTGGATTTTAATTCACCTGAAACATAATATATAGAAAGTATAAAATTAAGTTTGACAGGACTTGAGTAAGGAGAAAGTTTTGTAAACTTGAATTTCTGTAATTTCATGTATATAGCTGCCATGATAAGAAGTTGCAATAAATATTTTTAAGAGCAGTAGCTTTTCAGTTAGTTTGATGAGAGTAGACTTAAAATTGCACAGCTTTCCAAATAACCTGCTATTCTACAATTATCAAGTTTTCTTATTCTATCCAAAAACATCTTTCTGCAGTTATGTAGTCCCATTTTCCATAAGAGCTATCATGGAGTCAGGGAAGCTGCAAGACAGTGAAAGAGAAAATTGCATGGTTTCCACTTCACCAGGCCCAGAGATGAAAGCTAAATATTGTTTTTGTGTATAGTGATGTATAAACTTATAATCACAGAATGCATTCTGCCCAAATATTCTTATACCTTGACATTAATGTTGTCTATAATATCCATCCTTAAATGTTAGGAAGCTGTTGAATTCTATTAAAAGTAAAGGCACCAAACTTGTAAGAACATTTTAAGAAACCAAGGCTGACTGAAAACTAAGCCTCCCTTTGGCTATATTGTCTTTGTTAGCCTCTATTTATACCAAAGTAAACTGGGAGTAATTCACCAAAATAAATGGAGTTATATTAGCTCTGCAAACTTATACAGATATTATCATCACTATTGTGGGAAATCTCTCTTCACCACGATAATAGCCTCAAAAAAACCAAGCACCACCTAGATCAAGCTCTAGCAAAGTCCCTAAGGTGGTTGGGCTGGATATGCAATTTATGTCCATCAGATATGATCTTATCATGGTCACTGTCACAGTCTGTGCCTCCCAGCCTGTTGGGGGGGTGCCCCCTTAGAGGGCTTACGAAAGTTTAGATCCTTTAAATCAGTAGCCCCAGCCTCCAGGCGAGGTGAGCCAGCAATCAAAGTCAGTATCCTGGGTGGTTGGCCAAAGAATAAGCAAAGAAGGAGGAAGGGGGATGCAGCCCTGCCCAACACCACTGCATCCCAGCCCAGGGCCCTATCAGTGACTGGCCACAGTCACTGAGTCAGCAGGGCTCCTGCCACAATGCGCTGACACTCATAAGAGCCAGCCTCCAGGTGAACCAGGTGCAACTCCCCCTGGGCCACTTCCTCCCCCATCCTTTGCCTGAGTACTTGTCTCCAAGGGGCTCCTCTGGGTCTGGGGTGTTTACTGCTCAGGGAACCCCCACAACTCCCTCACTGTCCACAGGTGGCAGGTCTGGGAAAGCTTCCTGGTCCTCAGCTGAATGCAGCTCCTCTAGATCACAGGGGCCCTCTGCAGAGGGTGGTTCCTCCAGGTTGCATGGCCCCTCCTCAGTCTCTCCTGGGCCCCCTAGAAGGGGCAGTTTCACAAAGGCATAAGGCTGGCCAGAAGAACCACCCCAGTCCACTGTCCAGGGCATTTCTTGCCAGCCCTCTGGTCCTAGTAAGCTAGGTGGGCTCTGTGACAGGGCAGGCGGGGGGTCCCTCTGGCCACCAGCAGCCTGGCTGAGGGAGCATCCTTCCTCCAGGGCAGCTCAGCCCCAACTGAGCTGCTGGGCTGGATTTTTATACCTCCCCTTCCTGTCCTGGCCCTACCCCTCTGCTTCTGGGGCTTCAGGCTTGTAGTGCCTAGTCTTGGCCAGAGAGGGAGTTCAGGCCCCTCCTCAGGCCCAGGCTCTGAGGAAGGCCAGAGTCCTCTGCTACAGTCACCAAAATATTCAGCACCACATCATCACAGGCCAGGTAGAGATATTCCATGATAAAGATGTTTGTAATTGGTTCACGTTCCATCCTAACATATTTCATGCCTAGATCACAACCAAAACTGTAGCAGTTCTGACAGAGGCATTCGCAGGGTTCAGCTTGGAACATCCTCATTTCTGGTTTTATCTTGTCATTTGATATGGAAAGGAAAAAGTGATGCAAAAAAGTTAAAGAAAGTGATGAGAACCAAAAAAAAAAAAAAAACCCCAACACCAAGCAGCTGCTCTTTGGCATTCCTCAGGATCCATATTTCACTGCCATGTCAATGGAGTTGATATAGCCATGGTTCTTCTTTGAGCACTGCTCATATTATTCAGTCACAGGTGTATATGTGCTGCAGTGCACAGTAGCTTGGAAAATCATAGAATCATAGGGTTGGAAGGGACCCCACAAGGTCATCTAGTCCAACCCCCTGCCAAAAAAAGCAGGACCACTCCCATTAGATCATCCCAAGTCTTTAGCCTTAGCCTGTCAGGTCAGGGCAGCAGCCAACTCCCCCTCTGTGCCGCGACGTAACTATATAGGCAGCCGTGACCCTGATCCTCCCAGTTCCTTCTTTCCACCCTCAGTGACGGTATCAGAACAGCCAAAACTTGCGGAAGCAAGTGCCTGTCCTTGTTCGCCCATCATGCTGCAAAGCCTTTCTGATCAACAACGCCCATGAGAACTGTCTCATGTGCCTCAGTGACTCGCACCTCACGTACAATTGCTCCATCTGCAAGTCCTTTAAGCAGAGGACCTGCAAGGACAGGGAGCGGAGGTTGTGCAACCTTGCCCAAGATTGGGCATCTCACCCAGCGCCCAATACCTTTCATGTGCCAAATGCTCTGCCGGCCCCACATGCGAATTCTTTACCAGAACCTGTCTGGCTCCACTCTCTGGCTCACAGCATGAAGCCGCGATCGGCATCTGACTCGGCACAGGTTTGGCGATGTCTTGCACCACCCCCAGACACCCCTCCTGAGGAGTCAGGATCATGGCACCTTTCGGTACTGTAAACACCAGAGGCCATCACAGCAGCTCAGGCCCTACTCCAGGCACCGGCTCTGGTACCATACAAGCAAGCCAAGTCCAAAAGCGAACAGGTCCTTTTGGCGAAGGAGTGGATGAAAAGAAGCTTGGTACCACTCCTGGCCTCGGCACTGTCGAGCCCTCCACTGATACCTCAGAATGGTACCGAAGACCACTCAGACGACCATTCCTCCTGGCACTCATCCCGTGAGCCTTCAGTACTGCGTTCCCAGGGCTCTAGACAGGTGAGGTCTAACTCAGCCTTGCCGGCTTCCTCTTGCTCTACTCCTTGGTGCTGTGGATCCCTGAGAACCCCAGCGTAAAACCCTGATACCAGTGGATGGGCAGGTAAGCAGCACCAGAAGCATTCCCAGATGCCCCCGCCAAGAGGAGGCACAACCCCGGCAACCCCAGTGCAGGTGACACGGTGGGGTTCCAGACATGGTGACATGGGGCTGGAGGGCACACAGAGGGAAAGGGGCCGTTCCCGGTCCTGTCAAGCCAAAGCCCTAGGCTCCTCCAAAAGCTGGTTGCAGGGATGGTTGGATTGGATGGCAGATGATGACCTCATCCCCCAGCACCTGTCGGCACCATCAGCGATGCAAACCCCCAACCCATCGGACCTATCTGACAATGAACCCAACCCAGACTCCGTCCGGCACAGTAGATCATGGGTCCCTTCGTCCTCATCTCTGGATGAGGTTACCTTCCAAAGACCTTTGGCATACAGGGACGACACCTGCACACAACAGAAGCTGCTTCATCACATGGCAGCAAACCTCGACTTAGACTTAGGGGTGGCCAAGGAGGAGTGTGACCCCCTCTTTGATATGGGGGATGCCACTCCACCTTGAAAAGTCTCTGTACCCTCCATGAGGGGATGTACAGTATTGCAAAGGCATGATGGCAAACCCCATCATCAATCCCTCCCATGTCCAAGGTGGTGGAGCACCATGTTAAGGTCCCATTATGGAACAGCTTTCCAGAGCTGCAGAAAGACTCTTTCAAACTCCTTCAGGAATCTGGTGGATGTAGGATGGGAGAAGACTGGAACGCCTTCCACATTGTCATGGAAGGCTGAAATTGCTGCCTGATGGACCCTTAGTGAGGAGAAAGACAGGCTCTTATCCCTGAGGTCTAGCAAGTAATCAAAGCTTAAGTGTATAAGGGCTGATATAGGTATAGCCCCTTTACCTATTACCCAGAGGGAAAAAAAATTTGTATTTGGCTATATAGGTGGCTCTGGTGGAGGGTCTCCTATTACCTATTAGTACCCTCTTGACCCCCCCCCCATCAGAGCACAAGCTTTCTTACAAATCTTTTTCTAAGTAAGGGTAGCTTTTACCCTTTAACTAACCCAGACCCAGATTTGAAACAAACAGAGAGTAGCAGTTTATGCAAGGACAGTATTTCATAGTTCCCTTTAGTAGAATTACAGATATTGATAGATTTGTGAGAAAAATAACCCCAAATACTATTACCCACTATGCTTTGCCCCAGTATGCTAATTGCAGGACCCATGCAGATTAGTTGCTCCCCCCTTTCAGTTCAGAAGCTGTTAGGCACAGCTTCTAAGCCTGCCTTACATCTATAATACTCATTTATCGTATTTTAAGATCAGGGCAGTGCTAGCCTCAACAGTAGACAAGCCAACCAGTGTATAATAATAGGATAATCCCTGCACTCAAACACAGACAAAGCCTTGATGCCAATATATGCTTATTCTTCTTCGGGTGCTTGCTCTTGTCAATTCCAAATTGGTATGTGTGCGTTGCTTACAGTCACCAGATGGTTTCTCCTTTAGTGGACTTATCAGGTCAGCTCAGGTGCCCCCTGGAGTTGCACCACTGTGGTGTCTTGTATAGGGCCCAGCCAACCTACCATCTCTTCAATTCCTTCTTACCACCACAACACTTCTCTTTTACTTAGGCAAGTGCTTCCCTAGTGGTCTCAACCATTGAACTTGTAAATAGTTAGATTGGTTAAATCATTCTTCATCAATTAATTTCATGATTTCCCTTTCAGAGTCAGAAAAAGCCCAAAGGCTTACACTCTGTGGAACCCATCACAAGGCTATGTCAAAGGACGATCCCCATTATTGAAGTGCCTGGGAAAATCCCACTAGACAGATCATCATAGGGTCTGCAAAGGATTCCACCTGAAAGACAAAAAGGCAAGAAAGATTCTACACACCCAGCCACCAGAGCAATCAGACTCTAGCAACTTGGTGTGTAGTGAGCCAGCCTCAATTAGGTGTGGTGTGGAAGAAGGTCTCCATACCCAGAGATCCCTGGCACCATCTCTCATGAGTCCTGGAGTCCATCTGGCACCACTCCCATTTATCAATGCCATACAAGAGGCATAAGAAAACTTTTAGAGGACATTCAGCCATCATGAGGTCAATGGTGAGAGAACTGTGGTGCACACCATCAAGCAGTGCCCACTCCGTTAGAGGCAGCACCATTTACTCTAGGACTGCAGCAGTGTCTGTCAAGTCCAGGGCCAGAGCTTGAAAGGAGGAGCCAGGTGGAGGAACTAGATCTCCCTTCCAATTTAGACACCTTTGATGTGGCCAGAAAGCCTTGATAGATATGAAAGCACAGCAGTCTCCCACAAGGCCAGATAAAGCAATGGTTGTAACACCTCCACACCACAGGGAAGTGCAGTGCCACCTAGAGGCAAATTGGCCATTGAGTCAGCAACAGTCACCCTCTCCACACATGCACACAGCTACTTGGAATGGACATGAGCAAGACATCTTAAAGAACAACTTTTATGAAAGGTAGGTAACCATTTTTATTGCCAATGCAAGACAGGCTTAAAACAATTGCACATCTGTGCGCTACTGCCCATTTCCTTTTTCCTTGCATCAATTTCTTTTTATTGTTTGAAACAGAATAAAGAATGAATACTAAGCAATACAATACTAACTATTTCATTATAGCTTCAAAAGCTTTTATATTTCCTGTGTCTTATGAACATATATTCAGACCAATTTGAATGCAATTCTCCACCAGAGCACAACATGCTTAAAAAACAAACAAACAAACAAACAAACAAAAACCACACAAAACACACCCCTCAACCTGTTATCAGTTGTTCCTGATGCTGTCCTTAAATTTTGGTCTGTGTATTATTGTCCAGAAAGTTCTAATCTAAAACACTCACACCAGATAGCAGGAGCATTGACTTTCACTAGAAGAAAATGTGATGAACTATTGAAAAAATAAATAAATGGATTATAAGGAGATTTTTGAAAAGACAAAAATAAGCTCCATCATTTGAAATCCTTAATTACCGTGGAGAGCAAGAGTCCTCTTCTGTTTCTGATCCCCCAGACCAATCCCTGCAGGACACTACCAGGTCAGTGTTGGGCCTCAGACAGAGAAATAACAGGCAGTCACCTGTGCATACATTTTATAACCCAATACTGCTATTAATTAAATACTTCTTAGCTCTTACATAGCACTGTTCTTCCATAGCACTACACAAAGGAGGGTAACTATAATCATTCCCATTTTACTGAGACATGGAGCAGGGAATCAATTTGCTCAGAGCACCCAGCAGCACCTTGTGAGCAAGAACAAAGTCCTCAGACTCTCTGTCTAATGTCTTATCCACTCAACTAAGTTGTCTCTCTTAGAGCTCCTCTGTATTTATTGTATTAGGAAGCAAAAGGACTGTTTCCAACCAAGGGTGTTACTGGATGGGGGTTGGGACCAGGGGCCCATGCTCCCCCAAGCATCCCCAATCCTGGTCCAGAGCCCGATCCGGTCACTGCCGCTGCTGCTTGCCGACAGCAGTAGGGGGCTGATCTGGCTTCGAGCCTCCTACAAAAGGCTCGGAGCCAGAGACAGTGTGTGCCACTTTTCACAAGCGGCAGGAGCAGTCTCCAAGCAGCAGCCCCTCAGAGATGGCACCTGCTGCTTGTGAGAAGCTGCAGGAACTGTCTCCCTTTTTGAATCTCTTGCAAGAGGCTTGGAGCCAGATTGGGCCCCTGCTGCTGCCAGCAAGCAGCAGGAGCCATCTCCGAGCCTCCACTGCTTGCTGGAAGTAGCCCAGAGCCGGATCGGGCCCCTTCCGGCTATGCTGACAGCCAGAGATCCAGGGCCTTCCAACAGTACAGTTCCCTAATGACCGTGAGCCAAATTCTGCCCCTGCCCGTGTCTAATGCTATCCCATTGAAATCAACAGAGCTGAATGCGGTATATGTGAGGACAGAAATTTGCCTCAGTTAATCATTACTGCTGTCCTGCTCCATATGCTTCTCCCTCCCTTGCAGCCAGACTGCTTCCTCTGCCTTAGAAACAGGAAGTGAGGTCAGCTATAGTTAAATAGCAACTGGGGAACTACTCTACTTTCAGTTATATTAATGCATTACCATTAACTTCAGTCGGGTCACAGTGCTATAAACAGGTAGAACTTGGGCCTGTGTTTTCACATTAACCTTTACGCTTGTTGAGACTTTGATGACCCTTGCAGTCCCTTCTATCTCAGAGCCTGTCATTTCAAAATAAGAAAACGTCGTGTGGACCTAATCTTTTTTATTTTGAAATAACCAGTGTTATTTCAAAATAAAAGAGACGTGTGGACATACCCATTATGAACTAGTTTGAAGCCTTGCAAATGCTTGGATAAATATTTTCTTCTATTTTCTAACACTGCTTTGGAGCCATATTTTGGTCCAATATAAAAAGCAAAAGTACTGGAATATTATGAGGTGTTATTTTCCTGGTGTTGTTGGACCATGCAGGATCAGGAAATACTTGAAATCTTACATGAAATTCTGTATTCATAAAACTTCACATCCAATTCTGCAGACTAAAAAATACTCTGTCAGGTTTGGTTAAGACCTTCAAAAATATTGTCATCCTCAATGTCTTTGCAAGGAAGAAAAAGGTGCCAATGAAATCATATACTCTGTTTACAAAAAATAATAGGAGTGATAAAAAGCACCTCCTAGGACTTGATATTAAAGATGTTGAATCACAGCGTCAGTGTTGATGAAGATTGTTCAGAGATCTAATGAAACTCTGACAAAATGAAAAATACTGTTAAAAATTCCTTCTACCAAATGCTCAACACAAGATGGTAGTATAGATAGCGTTGATCACAAGAAGGTATGCAATCTCTGGTCTATTAAATAAGGCATTTTACTACACATTGATTGAGTCACCACCAAATCCCCTGACATTCCTATCTATTTCACATGGGTTCAATCCATGAAAGCTTTTGGACTGACAACCTTCAAACATAAAGCTCCCATTTATCCACAGAGCAGGAACAGCACAGGAAACAGCTGTTCATGTTTCCCCACAAGTGCCCTTCAGCCAGGACCTAGCTTCTCAACATTATGGGTATGAACAGCATGGGTATGTGGCAGCACAGAGTTGAGGTGTACTTGTGGAACAAGAGGAGGAAGATGCTATCACTACTCATTTTGTATATCCTATCTTAGAATACATAAATATCTTCAGTTTCCTGAGCTGTCAACCCACCACTTTTCTAAGTGCAAAATTCGATTTCAATTAAATGCAAAACACATTAACACAACTCAGGGAGCTCAGCACAAATACTGTAAATAGAATCCAAACTACCCAGTTAAACAATTGACCTTCATTTATCCATGATTCACAGAGAACTGCAAAAATTATCTTACGTTTGAAACTATATTTTGAAGAAGAACAGGGACTTTATATTGCCAGACTCTTCTTATGTGACTTATTCTCATTCTCTTATCTACCTGTACCCACTCCAGCATTCATTATGTGCTTAGATTTCCAAAATGCAGTCAGTTTGGAGTATATGGGGCTGAAAGAATCCTGTGCAGCAGCAAGAATTAAAGATGGCAGAAGTTTTGCTAATCACCGCCTTTCAGAACAACAGAATTGCTGGCATACATCAGTTTAGGAAGATGTGCTTTGGCCTCTGTTTCCTAAGTACGGTGATGCCACAGAAAGGAATACATCTGGAAATGGCATGTTACAGCATACAAAATGATCATCTATTGACACTGAGGCTCTGCCTTAGGAAACTTCCTTTTCAGCAGCAACAGTTATAGCATTGACATTATACCACACACTATTTTAACATATCTATGCATGTGCTTGTATTCTGGAGGTGGCAGCCTCTTTTGTCCTATTTCCATTTATATGACTCTGTATTGCTATTTTGTGATGGTGAATTGTTCTCAGGCAATTTTCACCATGGTGCCAGCTGCTAACATCTTACAAAAGCTGTTTTCTCATATATTGTATGCTGTTATTGTCTTCCACCACTGTCCCTTAACATCAGTAATCCTGTGCAAAAAAAGAGCATAACAGTACAATTACCTTCTGTCAATAGTATAAATTTAGGCTTATTAAAGCAAGGATTATTAGTTCTGCCTGGGGTAATCACCCTAGCCCAGCTTATCCAATCAAAGAAGTACAATAAGATACAGCCATGTAATTTTGTGGGTGATTATTAAAGCTCACAAAACACAATGAAAAATGCAGTATGAAAATTTAATAAATTGAGATGCTTCACTCATACTTATGGATGCTAGAAGTCTTCCTTTAATTTTAAGCCCACCTGCTGCAGCAACTTTTATGATGATCATAACCTCTTGCAGTAGGTAATTCTATTGCCCACACAAGTAGCTTTGTCGATGAGCAGTAAGAAGGTGTGCTTTGTGTTTGAATTCCTTCTTTTCATAGACGTTAAGGTCAGAAGGGACCACAATGATTATCTAGGCTCATCTCCTGCACCATATGAGGAGCCTCACTCACTAATGCTAACACCAAACCCATGACATCCAAGACCATTTTCTTTTCTCTGAAAGTAACTTATGGAAATAAATAATAAATTTTAATAAAATGTGGTTCTGTTGAGTTGGTTAAAAAAAAATCTCCTTGGAATGATTTTCAGATGAAAAATATCCTTGTCACAAAACCTATTTATTTATTTATTTATATTTGCAAGACATATGACTGCTTGCCTGGAAGGCATTTGTAAGTTTCATTTCCTTCCAGGAAACAGACAAAAGCTTTCCTGGAGGGCTGTGATGGTAAGCACCCTGACTACCGCCTCCCCCACCCACTGGTAAAGAGCATAGGCATTCAGCCTTTCTGGCACTTACAGGCAGGTGGAACCAGGGATAAAAACACAACAAGGAGTAGTATGGCACTTTGAGACGAACAGATTTATTTTTCGCATGAGCTTTCGTGGAAGAAAATCCCACTTCCTCAGATGCTTCGAAGATGGGTGAACTTACAGAAAGGAATGAAAATAAATGCAAGGGGGGTGTAAAACATAGGATCAGGTCATACAGTAACAGCAATTGTTAGGTTCAAACCATGGGAAGCCTGAAGTCAAATTACCTTTTGTAATGGGAAAAGACACCCAGAATCTCTGCCTCTTGAGCAGGTGAATAACTGGGAAGTCTAAAAATTCTGTTTTGTTTTTCCTAAAATGAAATAGTTCTTGAAAATCCTTCCTGCAAAATAAATCAATTGAATAGGATTTTGATATTTTTGTCATATTTGGAGAGCATTTTTTCCCCCACAAAACAATTTTCATGGGAAGGTATTTCCATTTTCCAGTCAGCTTTAGGTTTCACCCATACCGGTACGCCTTAGAAATTACTGATTTCTTCTGCAATCATTTTGGCAACTTTGAATGTTATCTAGTCAGTCTATGCCAATGTGGCATCCTTCAGATCAGATCAAGAGTAGAAACAAAATGCAGGGAGAGTAAACACACAGGTGCAGAAGGGACATTTTGAAAGTTCTTAAACCATATTCCATCAGCAAGATTACATATTGTCACGTTTTAAGAACTCTCTAAATTCAGAATTTGTGCCCTTTATGGCTTTCATTGAACATACCTAAGCATATCTCAAAATCCTTTTTCATGCTTAAGTGCTCATCAAAGCAGATGTTTTTTAAAAGGAAATATAAAGGAAAACATTGCACCAACATTCTTTTTCAGACATTTTACTTCCTCCTCCTATCCCCGAACTTCAGAATTTCATTCACCCTCACCTACAAAGTATGCATCTATAGCTACCCACACCTGCACACACACTTTGACCTTTTACACTTGCCTTTTTCTTGCTTGGCATAGCTGAGCTGTATGGTGCTGCAGCATCTTGTAAGTGTCTGAAAGGTGTCAAGCCCAGGCAGACAGAGATGCATAAATAAAGTGTGCAGTGGGGGTGGGGAGGAATTCTCAGTCCTGTATTTTCAGATGAATGTGCTAGCTTGTTCAGCATGAAAGCACCCAGCAGAGCCAGTTTTGTTTGTTCTGATTCTAGCTTAATGAATTCTATTCCTTATCAAACTCAAAGCAACAGCTATGCTGTCACTTATAAGCGACGGCCTTAAGTTATCATAGCTGAGACCAACTGTAACAATTTTTCCAGCTATCCAAATAGCAGCCTGAGTGCTTCTAAACCAAAATGACATATATTTTAAACAAAACAAATATTCAAGCTGTTGAGAAATTCTGAATGAAATGTGACAAAACAATGGTGTAACCTGAAGTTTTTTAAACATGTGAAGAAGTAATGTACCACACAAGAGAGAGAGCATATCTGCCTGTCTTTCTGCTCATGAGATGAAGCTACCATCTATTAGTTCAAGACTAGTGGGAATGCTGCCTTCAAGCAGAAGTACTGAAAATTACCAATCACAAAAGAACATCATCTAAGAAGAGGAAGGGGAAAAAAAGATAAACAAACAATTCAATACAAGCTTTGTAATGACCACATATTTCCAGCCACAGCAGGTTGCTGCCTGGTCCCCGCAGGAAAATGACAAATGAATGCTGTTTAATATTTTGCTTGAACAGTTTTTCCTTTCAGAAAACTATTTGCAATACGATAATGAGAGGAGCCGAGCTGCAAAGAGGAGCATTTTGTAAGGATGACTACCTTTCTAGGGCATATCATCTGATACATGCTTTGTTTATCCAGAGTGAATTCAGTGGTTAAAATGATTAATTGAACCCATTTTATGTTACTCATATGCACTCTCGCAAAGGAGGCAACTGCTATTTTTTCCTAGTGACTCATACATAGAAGCCTGCAGTACACTAGCAATAACAAAATGACATTTCTAAATTTAGCCGTTCATAAATCTTATAAGATGCCAGCCCTATCCAGTGGGCTTTTTTCCCCTTTCTTATGGGTCTTGCTCATAAATACAAAAGACCTAAATGTGTACGCAGGAGATGCAGAGAGATGCTCCCTTTGCTGCACTGCTGACCTCTTCCAGGATATCAAAGACTTCCAACAGGCATTTGGTAAAAAGCAAAAGATTTTTTTTCCTCCAGCTGATGGAGAAAAAAGAACTGGATATAACTGGTGAATGTGCATGAACTAGATAATTACTCATATTAAAAGAGGCAGCATGATCTAGTGGCTAGGGAACTATGGGGGGGAAGTAGGGGCTCAAACACCTGCATTCCATTTCTGACCCTGCCACTGAACTTGTGCATGACCTTGGGCAGGTCATTTCATCTCTCTGTATCTACATTTCCTCTGTGTCCCTTTATCTGTCTTTCCCTCACATGGTGTGGATAAAATCCAATGGAGATGTGACTGCATAGTACACATTCTTGTCCACATTAGCTCAGGTACCAACAGTAGTGAAGTCTGATGAGAGTGAGCTGCCTGGATATGAGTCCTCCTGGGAGTCAATGTACATACATGGACAGCTAACCTATCCTGCAACCTTTACTGCATATTGATGCTCGTGGCACTCAAGTTAGCTAAATTAAAGCTAGTCTGGGTCTGCGAGAACAGCTCCAACTGCAGTGCAAACATACCTTTAGATTTTAAGCTCTTCTGCCAGGACTGTCTCACCCTACATTTATACAATGCTTGCCCAGTGGGACTTTGATATTAGTGGTGCCTTTAGGAGCTACAGTAATGCAAACAATAAATAGCAATACTGCTGCAGAGCCTTTGCTAACAATATTTTAAACTAAGTGGTCAAATTACTTAAATTTAGGTAAGAGAACATTTGGAATTCTCACAGTGGTCTCCACACCTCCACCAAAACTATTTCCTGGATCTAAACAGAGGCTGTTTGCACCTAAACACCAAAGCAGAGTTGATACCATGAGTACCACTTGCCAGTGTTCAGATCAATTTCTGCTAGTAGTATAACTTTAAAACTCTATGCATGTCACTTAAATCCCACTCACCAGTTAGTAACAGGGGTGGACAAAATTGGCCCACAGCTAGGCACAAGCAATTTTACTTTTGGTCACTAGATGGCATTCCTCCATTATATTTCTATTGGAGCCAGATGACAGGCTACTGAAACTGGTTGTCATGGTGACCAGAAACATACATTTGTTGAGGCCTGCCATGGAGTTCTGTTATGTCACTGCTTGCCACTGCCCATGACACTGTGGCCATGCTGCTATTTTTAGCAAGCTAGCTCAAAGAGAGAACTTCAGGATGTCTATACCGTCTGGGAATCACTCCCCTATCTCCAGGAAGAGACATAGCCCTGGTTTCACTAGTGACACTGCATTGAATTTGATGGGAACTTTGCCTATGTATCATGTATGGAATTAGGCCTTCCAGCAGGGCATTTTCTGAAGGAACTTTGTATTCCTAAACTCAGCGTTCAATTTCAGCATTTACTCCTATAGAAAGAGAAACCCTCTGTTTGCTGCCATGGAATAGCTGATCACTGAAATGTTTAAAAGTCACTCCTTTGTGTGGACACTCTAAAGAAATTCCAAAAATGAAAAATATTGGAATAATATTGGAATAATATTACCCTTGGGAGAATATTCTTCCTATATCACATCAGCTAGGGATTTGCTTATACCCTGAAGTAAAAATCCAGAATATTAGTCTTTCCTCCCTACTGTAACAATGGACATTCATATTATATACATAATCATCTTTTTAGAGTTGCTAAGCTCTTTGTCTAAAAACCTTGTGACAGTGAGGCCAACCAGTTAATTATATATGATGCACAAAGCATTTGCCACCTTTCAGTTTAATTGAAGGTCTCCTTGTTTTTAGGTGTACTTTTGTCATCTCCATTTACTGTCTTTGACTCCTACTGTTTGTTACATGACAATAGAGAATGTTTTTGTGATGACAGAGGTCATATTGATAAGTTGAATCTGTAATGGTCCCCCACTTGTCTAATGCCTGCTGTAGCTAAAGGGATCATGGCTACCATATACTACACTCTGGATACTCTCAGCTGAGAACTTTTCTAAAGGGCTTCTGCAGTCAAAATGCAGGTTTGTTAGGCTGCTGACTGATGAAAGCCAATTCCTTACTCCCCACCATGACCTTTCCTTGCAGACATAGAGATGGAGCAACAGAGGTTGTGTACTGACAAACCATCTATTAAGTGGGCAGAAAAGGGATGCTGTTTGAGGTCACATCCAAAGGATAATGTTTTTATCTGTGCAACAACCCACCTACCCTTTCACACTGGACATGACCCCAAGTTGTGATGTGAAACTGAGACAGGCCTCCTGAGCTGGCTGGTCAGAGAGTTACTGATTTTGGAATAATATAAAGGCCACAAACTAATTTCACTGGCAGTCTTGGTGTGCTCTGTGGCAATTATTAGAATACTTACCCAGTTCCACTCCCCCTTCCTTCTCCAATCCTCATGTCTGACAGCAGACTAGCAAAAGCTGCAGCTGTTTGCAATGCCCTTGACATGGAAGCACCAGTAATCTGCTGACAACATGGAAATTTACTGAAGCCTTTCAATACATTTGGATGTACAGTTTGTGTTTGGGGAAACGGACAGATGCTGTTTGTCATGACAAAACCCTTCTAGTAATGGGAAAACTACAACAAGCCGCCCACTTAAACAGATGCTGCAAAGCGAATGTGTAGAACTTTTGTACGGCAATTTTATCCTTGGTTTTCATGGCCCATGCTTGTTTCTGCAGAGGCATAGCACTTCTGCAGTTGCAGAATATACAGTTAAGGCCTTAGTCATACAGCAGGTTACAATACTTGTCAACGATAAATACTTTAGACAAGCAAGGAGTCCTGTTGCACATTTAAAGACAAATACATTTATTCATTATATGAGCTTTTGTGGGAGAAAATCCCACTTTATCAGATGCTTCAAAGATGGGGAACATACAGAATGGATCAAAACTAAATGCAGGGAAGAGTAAATCATAAGATCAGGGCAAGCTGTTACAGCAAATCAAAGCAGTTGTTTAGATTCAAACACCAGGGAACAGCATATAGAGGAAGATGAGGTCAAATCACCTGTTGTAATGAAAAAAAATCCATAGGCCCTTTTTAACCTTAAAGCACCAGCATCAACCTGCATATGAATTCTGGTTCTATAGTTTCTCTTTGGGTATGTCTACACTTGCAAGTTAGTTCAAATTAAGGAGGCTTAATTTGAACTAATTTAGTGCTTGTCTACATTAGGCTTTCTATAGTTCAAATTAAGGAATTCCTTAATTTGAACTAATAAAAGCCTAATTCGAATTAATAAAACCTGCTGGTTAGTTCAAACTAAACCCTTAGTTCAAACTAAGGGTGGTGTAGACTAAGATTAACCCTTAGTTCACACTTAATAAATTTGAATTAAGGGCAGTTAGTTCAAACTAACAAAGTGGACTAATTCAACTTAACGTTAAATTGAATTAGTCCACTTTGTTAATTTGAACTAATAAGTTTGAGCTTGGTTTGAACTAGACTTTTTTGGTTCCCAACTGCGATGGGAGAAGGAGACACCGGACTCAGTAGTTCTAACTGAGAAATGAGTTCGTTTATTTAGCGCGACAACGGGGAAAATTTTTCAATGGGTAATCACAGTGACAATTGAGGTAGCAATCAACAACTAAAACAGCAATCTTATAAGACCAACTGAGGTAGCAGATCTATATAAGTAACACAGTAAAACTGCAAAGCAAAACTGCAAGTCTATATAAGTAACACAGCAAAACTGCAAAGCAAAACTGCAAGGTATTCACAATGAAACAAAATTGCAAGATAAAACAACTGCAAAGTACTCGTAGGGAATTTTTATATACGTACCATAACCCAGGCTCCACTGACCAGCAGCATGAACACAAGGGGCATGGTAAGGGACACGACACAAGCTAGCTTTCCTCGAGAGATCCAACCGTCAGAGTGATCAGTTCCGGCAGGTAACACATGAACCTCCATAACTTCTGCCAGTTGGCATCTCCTTTTTATAGGATTTTTAGCTCAGTGTTTTTCTGGTTCCCACACTAGGGGAGGGTTTGTCATATTAGTGGTTCCCATGATTGAGTTAGTAATTTTCCAGCTAAGTTTTAAATTCCTAGGTGGGACTTAAATTTCCAGGTGGGTCCAGATTCCCAGTTGGTCATAAATTCCTAGGTGGGACCCAATTTCCAGGTGGTCATAAATTCCTAGGTGGGTCCCAACTCCCACAAAGTTAGTGCCTTTGAGTTATGCTAGTCTCTAGTCTCCCAGATTCCAGGCCAGAGCCCCCCATGCTGTTCATAAGGGTTTTTTTTAGTGTGCACTTGGTGGCGAATGGGGTGCCCGGGCAAGTGGCCCCCTATTATTACATCGGGCACGAACAGACAAACTTATTAGTTTGAATTGAGAAATTCAAACTAACTTTTCCTACTGTAGACATAGCCTTTGATCCATCGATTTGTTTAAGCACAGCTATTAACAAATTATTAATGGAGTGAGCAGGGAGATTGAAGTGTTCCCATATTAGTTTTGGAGTGTTGTGATTTCTCCTATCAGAATTGTGTCCATTTATTCTTTTGCACAGAAACTGTCCTGTTTGTCCAATGTATAAGGCTAGGGAGTGGGGGGGCATTTCTGGCACATGATGCCATAAAGCACATTGGTGGATGTGCAGGTGCATGAGCCCTTGATGGAATAGTTGACTTGATTAGGACTTCTGATGCATGTGACAAAGGGGGTTGAAGCCCACAAAAGCTTATGCCCAAAGAAATTTGTAAGTCTTTAAGGTGTCACAGGACTCTTGTAGGTTTTGCTATATACCAGGGGTCTCAAACATGCAGCCCATGGGCCACGTAAGGCTCCTAAAGCTATTTCCTATGGCCTGCAATGATACAATCATTACCAATATTTGCAATATCATTGTATGGAAAGGTTTCAGTGGTGCGGCCCTCAGACTACCATACTAATCCTCATGCAGCACTCTACTAGTTCTCATGCAGCCCTTGCAGTGATCTGAGTTTGAGACCGCTGCTATATACAGACCAACACAGCTACCTCTCTGATACATATTAAAGTTTGGATTTGATTTAGAAAAGCTTCCAGGAGTTCAAATGTGGTGTTGTCCAAACTAGAATTTTCATGAGAGTAAAGCTTAGCTCTCATGAGAATTGTACCACCTCTTATGGACACTGGAAATTGAATGGGAGTATCTATTCTTATGGTCTCTTAGTACTTTTCCAGGTGAAGAAACATTCAAAAATGATATTTGAAAAAGCATACCAACAAAGACCCCCACCTCCTAACTGCCCTCCTTAGAACTTCGTTTCTGGTGTTTTGCCTCAAAAAAGCTCAGCAATGGCTGAGTAGGTGATGTGACATCACTGTTGCTTATCATAATACTTAGAAATGTTTCATTGTTCCTTTCTGCTCCCCCCCTTGTCCATCTTCTCACCTCTTTTTTACATCCATCCTCTGTCCCTCATTTTATAATGAGATTATAAACTTTTCTAGGCAAGGACCATCTTTTTGTTATGTCTTTATACATTCCTCAGTATAATAGAGTCCTGATCACAGCACCTAAGTGTTATCTGAATACAAAATAATAATGACAAAAATAATGTCGGAAAAGCACAAACAAGATATAAAACATTGAGTTAAAAGTTTGGGTCTGGAAGAGAATTGAGATCTGGAGTGGAGTGTCTGCTGTTTTTTTCCCCCCAAAGTGTCCCGCTATCCCTAATGTTTATTCATGGTCATCATTGCTACTGTATATAGTTATGAGTTCAGAAAATCCTGGTCGATGGACAGAAAATATTGCAGTTAATACATGTCATTAACTAGAGACTTGGCAGCATTCTGACAGATGCAAATTATATATATTCCCTCCACCTACTTGTGATTTAAAAACTGCTGTATTTAACATGTTTATAGTGGGCAATAATATTCTCATTAAAAATGCTCTTTAAGCTGACAGGACAACTTAGCAGGAATGACCATTCCCCATGCCTGGCACATTCCTGATAAGTATTTGCTCATGCTGAATTATAGGTGTGCATAAAGGAAATATCAACTTACATTGTCACAAGCAAAGTAAATACAATCAAGAAGCATCTCCAACTGGTGGTTCACTCAGTTCATGGATAGAACCCTCAGATTTGATAGAACTTCCCATGAGGATCTGTGCAAGGGAGAGAAAATGAAACTGGGGTTATGTCCACGGCTCCAACTAGGAAACCTGGTGTCTAGCACTGTGCTTGGGTGCTGAGAAAGGAGTTTGGCCTTTTTGGTTAAATTATATAACCTCATTCGCATCAACACATTCTTTTGCATAATCAGTACCAGATACTACAATGTACCCTGACATACTATCAAGAAACAATAATATTTTCTGCAAAATGAAGAAGGAGTCCTGTGGCACTTTTAAAGACTAACTAATTTATTTATCGCATGAGCATTCGGGGGAGAAAATCCCATGAAAGCTCATGCAATAAATAAATGTTAGTCTTTAAAAGTGCCACAGGCCTCCTGGTTTGTTTTGAAGAATAGACTAACGTAACTACCCCTTTGGAACATTAACACATTTGAGCAGTACCTCTTTCTCCAAGGAATAATGAAAACTATTCTAAGTTGAGTGAGCAACCTTCTCAATTCAACTAGAGTCCTGTGGCTCCTTGAAGACTAACAGATTTCTTCAGGCATACGCTTTTGTGAGTTCCAACCCATGTAACCCTTGTGCAAAAGGATAAATGGACACAAATCAGACATCAAAAATGGCAACATCCATAAACCAGCAGGAGAACACTTCAGTCTCTCTGGACACTCAGTAACAGACTTGGAAGCTGCCATACTTCAACAAAAAAAATTTCAGAGACAAATGTCAGCGTGGAACTGCAGAGCAGGAGTCGATTTGCAAATTTAACACAATCAGTCTAAATGGGGAGTTGGAATGGTTAGTACATTACAAAAAGTAGTTGTCCCTGTTCACACATTCTCTCCCTTTAATCAATTAGTGTGAACAGGCCCCATCTACCCTCTGAATCAACTTTGCTGAAAGTTGCCCTCCTCCATCCTGGCATGTGCATGTATACCTCTGAGCTGTAGTTTCCACTTCATGCATCTGATGAAGTGGGTTGGAGACCAGAAAAGCTTATGCCCAAAGAAATCTGTTAGTCTTTAAGGTCCTACAGGAATCTAATTTTTGCTGTACATACATGGCTACTCCTCCGGAATTTTTCTGCTCAATCCAGGTTCTCTCAAAGTTTTAAATTGCATTCCTTCTCTATGGCACATACACAATACACTTGGCTCTGGGCAGCTAATCTGACATCTTCCTTCTGCTTCACCCATATTGCCATTGGTGGGCAATTTGATGTTACTGATTTCTTTAAACTACAAAAGTAACAGTGCATGCCAGTGGGTCCAATCTTTCACTCTACATTTAAAATTTTATGACTTTTAAAGCCTTACTTGTGATGATCAGATCTCCTTGTAGCTTACATTATCACTCCTAGATTGTCTTACAGAGGACCCATCATACATAATAATGTCAAGGTCAGCCCAAGTAAACAAAAGCAAAGCAATAATTAGGGTTTGTCAAATATGTATGTATAAAGAAGGATAATTGAAGAATGTCATTTTAAAAGTTTAAATCTATATATCTATATCTCTTATTATGCATGAATTTTTATTGCTCAGCAATTAATGCTATTTTTATTTGGATCTTGAATCACAACTTGTGAAAATACGAATAAAAAAAGACACTCTAAAAAGAGAAAAATAGTATCTTCTTAATTCCAAAGTAACAGACTGAATGAGTTTCATAAAATCTTGGCTGAATATCATTTTGCTTTTAATGTCTGTGTTCCCTCTACAGATTGAATTTGTCATGTAAGCAGTAAGAGTTTTGATCCCAAATTTTCACTGTTAGCAGCACCTTTCATCTCACCTCTTTATTATTTTTATTACTTATTTTTATTGTGGTAGTCCCTAAGAGCACTAGCCATGTACAGTAAACCCACTGTGCCAGGTGCTGCATGAACATAGAACAAAAAGCTAGTCCCTACACCAAGGAGGTTCCACTGTAAGTTATTTATAATTCCCACTTGCATTCTTGAAGACTTGACAATCAATGGCTAAGCAACTGTGAAATTCTACAGAATAAAAGAAATATATTACTCTGAACTATTGTTCCTGAACCAATAGAATTTGGGGCATCCTGTCCTTTAATTCCACTTTGACAATATCATTCCATGGTATTTTTTTCCCCTCAGTCATTGCTATTGACTAGTAATTGATTGCAGTCTTAGCCCCACAATTTATGTGGTATTTGAAGTTTTTACATTGCTGCTATCCTTCTAAGCCAATTAAACATATCTCTGTTATGCCTCATGGTATGCACTTAGATGTATGCTAAATGATTTAATTAAAATCTGTCCTTCTCCACCTCCTCTACCCATTTGTAGGAATTCCTTTCTCCAGCTAGCAATTAAAAAGATAACTATTCATTAATGGGAAGCAAAAGGAATCACCAAATATTCCCTGGAGGTAAACGTGCAGATTTAAATTACCTTCCTTAAAAGTCTGACCTTACAAATATTCAATGTCATTTTGCTACATACAACTCAAGCTGCTAATCTCCAAGGCTCCGATGTGTAATCTTCTGTTTATTCAAGATTGTATCAATACAAATTAAATGCAAATTACATATCACTAATAAAAGAGTTATAGTACCACACAGTACACAGATTTCCACAACAATAGTTAAAATGGAGGACTGGATGGCACAAGCGTAGCCCACAGGGCTTGCTTGCCTGTACTATATTCACTGCTTTCCATTATATTCAGCAGTAATTCAAGGAATGTACAGGCCACGATACTGTAAGACATTGGCTTCACCAAGTTAATATTAGGCCTGAAGCCAATGAACTTTGAACAGAAACTTTGAACAGACAAATGGCCCAAAAGAAAAGAAAAGAACTACAATGTTAAAAATAGATTGTTTAGGAAGAATTTCTAATCACAGGTATATGGATCCACCCACAAGAGTGTCATGGCAATGAATTCACTTACATAACAGGTACATCAGCTACATTCGAAAAAAACCTATGCACAAGAGACCAATGCTAAAAAATTTACAGGTATAATAACAAGTTGAGATCATCTATAGACTAATCTATAGAAGAACCCCACTCCAGCATTAGTAATGGTAGAAAATACAGACAAGGAAAAGGGGAAAAATCCCTATCCCACATAGAGGTGTCAGTGTGTCATATTAGAAAAGTTACATCCCAGCCTTGAAATGGCAGGAGAAAGACATATGCCCTTGGGAGGTGCTAGAATAATGGCCTATGGTGAGGAAAAGGAATGTGGGCGCTGATGACAAAGATGATGGCCATCATTTCAGGTTGTTCTACAAGGGATGGTGTAGGTATATAGATGTGCAGATCTACCGTACTGAGCTAAGGTGTTTGCAATGGGGATAAATGTATTAATAAATTAATGTATTTTCTGGACTGTAAGTCATGGTTTTTTATCAATATTTTCAAAGGTGCGACTTATATAATGGTGCAAATTATATATCAAATTTAAAAGAAAAATGAAATAAGTGGTCTTTGGAAAATGGAGATGATAAAGGAACTGGACTAAACAACATTCAGAAAATGTTTCTGTCAACAATGATCCGCCAGAAATTGCCCTCTGCAAATCATTTTCTCACAACACTGTTTCTATAAACACAGATTCAGGATACGCAGTCTGCCATGTTGACTTAGTCTCTGATAGGCCCAGTTATATTTGTATATGCCCTCTGGCAATGAAGTAATCGCTGAAGGTAAAGCCCAATAAAACAGGCTAAAGCATTATATATAGGGTACCTGCAAAGGTAAGTCCAGTCAATCTCACTGCAGCTGTCATTCCAGTGAAGAAAAACATGAAGCTTCAATGACAACGAATCTACAGCCACACGAATTTTAAGAGCAATGGCCCTGACGAAAGGATGAAAAAGGTATGCTGCTGAATTCAAACTAACAATCATCAGATTCGTGGAAGAAAATAGCAACAGGACAGCTGAATGAGAGTTTGGTGTAAATGAAAAATTAGTTCACAACTGGTGAAAAATGAAAGATTCACTTCAAGTCATGAAGTGGACAAAGAACGTGAAGTGTGAACAAAAAAAACTAGATGGCCTGATCATCTTTGCCAATGAATAGTGGAGCAAAGGGCTCAAAGATGCGGATTTTCCACTGTACAAGGTACAACTGAAGGCCCAGACAACAGCCAAAGAAACAGAAGCATAGGAATTCATTGGAGGACCATCCAGGTGCTTCCGTTTCATGCAGAGGCATCAACTTAGCATGTGGACATGAGCAACAATGTGCCAGAAACTGCCATCTGAATCACAAGAGAAAGTTGACAGTTTTCTGACCTTTGTGAAGTCCATGACTGAAAAACATGGCGTGACTCCTGACCATATAGTTAATATGGATGAAGTTCTTCTGACATTTGACAGTCCCTTAGCCAAACTGTTAGATAGAAAAGGGGAAAAAAATGGTGAATGTCAGAACAAGCGGTCACCAAGAGTTATAATTCACTGTTGTACTGGCATGCTGTGCAGATGAAAAGAAAGTTCCACCTATGATTATTGGTAAAACGAAAACCATGCCCTGCAATCTGTTTCCATCCAGGAACATCATACAGACTAGTAAAAAAGGTTGGATGGATGAAGACATGATGGGGTTTTGACTGGAACGATGTTTCAGCAGACATCTAGATGGTTTTTATTAAAACACGAAAAGCGTTACTGATCATGGACAGTATGAGAAAGCATCCAACAGAAAGGGTAAAGATGCAAATAAAAAATACTTCTGTCCCTTAAATAATTCCTGGAGGCCTAAAAAAGGAGGTACAGCGTCTTGATATATCTATTAATCAGAGTTTCAAGACTGTTTTGCACCTCCTCTGGCAATCCTGGATGACTGAGGATGAATGCAGCTTCACGGCCACCAGTTGTATGCATCACGCGACTTTCACAGAGATGGCCCAGTGGATTAGTGAAGCTTGAGTGAGTGTTAGTGAAAAGACAGTCACATCAAGCTTCAAGAAGGCAAAAATAATAAATGACAATGCAGTAGAAGAAAACGAAGAGGAGGAGGATTAATACATAGACAGGGAAAATCAGAGCCTTAATCTGCCAGTTGAAATAGCCAAGCTATTTCAGAGTGACACTGGAAACGAGGATTTTGATGGCTTCTCTGATGAAGATTATTGAACTTTATGGACATTATGCTTATTTCATGTTGTTTTCTGTCAGGCTCAATAAATGTCTTTGTCCTAAAATTTACTGGCTTGCTTACTTAATAGTTCGCAACTGCAGTATCATTAGTGTATATATATTCTTTGGTTAAATATGGCCGATGTGTAAGAAGAAGGCAAGGTTAAATCATACCTTTCTTAATAACAACACATCACACAACAATGTAATAGATTTTATTTCAGAAATTGTTAGAATCATTAATGCAAAATGGTACTATCTTGCAGTCATTTCCAATTTATGTGTGAGCAGTCATTCAGAGATCAATTTGTTGGTGTTCTAAAGTGACGTCAACACACAATAGGGTGCTACTAATGTAGCAGTGCAACCCTGCTAGTGGTGCAACTTATATAACGGTGCAACCAATAGATGATTTTTTTATAAATTGATTTTTTTTGTTAGTGTGACTTATATACCTATGTGACTTATAGTCTGGAAAATACAGTATTTGTAATTACAGAAATGTTCCTGTAATGTGAATATTGTAACTGTGCCCCTCAGGGTCTCCAGTTATATAATAATTTAAATACTGGGCTTGATCTTGGAGCAAGAATGTGTTAGTGCTCAAAGTGGCAACTTGAAATTCTTAAATAATCAATGCAATCTATAGATCAGGCTACACTGGGGACTGGAGAAAGTGACAGTCACCAGAGATCTGCAGAAAAAGTCTGCCTGTTTCTGAATACCCCTCACCTCAAGATTGCATGAACGTTTGCTTAGTAGCTTTGGGATTTTTCTTTTTTTATTTTGAATCACTAATGCCCTGATTCAGCAAAGCACTTACCCATTTGGTTAGCATTATGCAGATGATTAGTCCCACTGAAGTTTTGTAGCCATTGTAGCCTAAGGCTGTAATCTTACAAAAGTGCCTGAGTTCTGGGACTCAATGTGATTAGTCATCTGCTTAATGCTTTTTACGTACATAAACACTTGCAGGATTAAGGTTTTAGAGGACAAGTGATACATGAGGGTTTGAAGTAGAGGGACAGTATCAAACACATACAATTTTAATTTGTTCACAGATTCGCAATTTTAAAAATTAGCATTATGAATAGATAAAGTGTTTGACAATCACAACAATGCACTGGTGCTTTCTTATGAGCATCATGGCAGCAGAACTTCTTGTAGTATGATTGCGTCCATAATGAGGTACGCAATATTGATCTAGGATAGGGTTAGCTTTGCCGTTCAGCCTACGGTTAAAGCTATATAGGAAAACACAATCCCTTCAACGAGCGCTTAGCAGCTACGAAGTTGGGCAACAAACAGATGCTGGGGTATAGAGATGAACTATGCATCTGAAAGATACTTATTTCTCTTAAGTAATTAGCAACTGCCTAAACTTCCACTTTATTAGCTCCCTACTTTCTCTAGCCTCAGAACAGAAGTGGGTTTTGAGGTGGGACAAGGTGGTAGTCTTATGGACTAGCACAGAAAGGCTGCCAGAAATGATTTACTGAAGTTCAAACAATTGATTTCACAAAGGAATATTAATAATTCCTTTGGTCTCAAAGTCACTATTTTAACACAGCCAGAGGAGCAGCTACCAAAAGTATCATCCGGCAAGCTTCTGGAGGTCTGCAAGAGATAACAACATAAGAACGGCCATACTGCATCTGACCAGGAGTCCATCTGTCCTGATGTCCAACAGTGGCAGGTGGAACTGAATAGATAAGGCAATTTAGTGAGTGATTCATCCCCTGTCATATAGCTGCAGCTTTTAGCAGACAGAGTTAGACAAGTAGGTGGTCTGAAGTCAGCTTCTAATGAGCAATCCTGCATTGCAAAGCCCACCATCACAACTTGCACTGTTGTTGCAAGATCTTTAGAATTATAATAACAGGCACTAACAGAAGTCCACTGACTCTAAAGGAGACTCCCATTGACTTCAGAGGACTGTGTATCAAGCCCACAGTGAACAAGGAAACAGCTACTTTTTTTTGTTACTAGATGCCATCCCTCAGAATTAAGGTTGAGGCTTATTGGAGCTGAGCAGTAAGGGCAGCTTGCTGTATTTGCTTTATTTGTCCTGTGAATACATAGCTGTCAGTCACAGCATGTTAACATGTTTCTTAGTAAACATACAGATCGTGTTTACTTATATCAGATAGTGGAGAAACAGAATAATTAAATAATCCCTGAAAAGTTCAAACTCAGCTTTATTGGCAATTGTTTTGCAAATCCCTCTTTACATTCTTAGACTTTTAATCATTTTCCAGAGAACACCACCCAGCAAAGCAGCATGTGTCAGTATGCAAAGAAGACAAGCTTTCCAATTTATCTCATACCATATTTCAAGCAATGGATAAAGGTCAGTTACTTTAAATATGAAGACTAATACAGCAATATTTCAAAGATCAAGATATCTTCTAACTGAATTATACTATGCCTTTCCATTGCTGGAATCATACTGTTCCCCCTTTTGACTTGAGTAGCTAGTCAAAGTTTCAGGGTCTGTGAGTGTTCCAGGTGCGGACAGAAATTGGTGGTAATCAGGTATTTCTTTGATATATATCAGGAAACAGCTTCTTTGGCTCACAGCACCACGAACACTCTTTTCAGCTGGCACCACTCACCCCAAAACATCTCCCCAGTTTTTTTCCCAAGGCCAGCAACCATGCTTTCAGTAGCTCCTCTAAACTCTCTCTGATATCATTTCAGGTAACACCTCTACCCAAAACAGTATATACTCAGCAAAAACTCCTGAATAACTCCTAGGTTCTCTGAAGGATAAATTCACTCCTATCAACCTCAATCCCATAAATAGGTTTCACTCAGGTCATAACAGTATCCTTTAAATCCAAGGATTTGGATTTTCTGAAGCGTTAGTCAGGTTTTCAGTCTGAACCACTGTGCATGCATTTTAACACACAACATATGTGTGAGGTTATCCTGAATCCTATTAGTTATTAGATTTACTGCTGCAATGGAAAGTGGCTGGAAATCAATAGTGAACCTACTTGAAATGGTTGTCAGTTAGATGAACCAATAAATGTATCAGCTACAGTGGAAAAAAAAACAGAATTTTTAAACTGATACATGGGATCAAAAACATATTTAGTATTTCTTCCTCTAGGAAACCATTTGAACAAACCCACCCACTGATAAAAACAACACAGGACTCTTGCCTTCACAAACTTATTCAAGCAATTAAGCTTCTAACAATGATCTACTCTTTTGTGTTCTAGTGATAGCTGATGTGCATCAAATGAGATTAAAGTTAGTCCTTCGAGGACACAGTCTTCATTAGATCTATTTCTACCTCCCTCTGCTCACTTTAGTTTTTCACTCTCTCCTTCTCTCCCACATACTCTCCATTCTCTCCAGGTTTTCACTGCTGCCCTAATTTGTTGGGAAACCATCAAATATTAATCACAGGATATAACTGATAGCTGACAATTTATAATGATGGGATTTGAAATAGTTATAAACCAACAATAAACTTTGAAAGAGCTAGTCCATGTTCTCCCCTGAAACATTCTGCAAGAGGTGGTTTAAAAAGAAAAGGCATCAGAAGAGCAGAGCCTAAGACCATAATACAAATGTTCAGCATGGTGAGTTCATCCTTTCTAAGCTCCCAGAAGTTTCCTTGCAGCATGGAAAGAATCCATTTTTAAAAAATGACGTACAATCTCTCATGAAAACAAGATTTATATCTTTAATTGCATTCCTCATCTCTGCATGAAGGAATTTAATTATTATTATTTATACCGTAAACCACTGACCAACAATCACACATGTAGGCGTTAAAGCTACGCTGCAGAAAGAAGAGTTCTTAGAGAATCTTACACTGGAATGGATGGGAACTGAGGACATTCAGTGACTCAGGGCAGGTCTATACTGTGGCAAGATTTTGGCAACAATCAAAGGGAGATATGCAAAATACTGAAAATACCTTGTGTATCTCCCTTCAACTGCCCACCATTTAGTTACCACAGTCTCTGCAATGCACTGTGTCAAAGAGAAGTGCCCTCCTGTGATGGGGTACCCCACCCCACACTTTAAAAGCCCAGTACACACTATGGGTGGTGGCAGCCCTGCCCCCTAGACTCTGCTGGGCATGCTCAGACTGCTGCCCCAGTGTAAAAGGAAGCAACTCAGTTCACTCTGGGCTGGCCAGTAGAGAGGAAAGATGTCTGCTAGGTGCTCCTGCAGCAGAGCTGCACCAGCCCTGCAGCCCAAACCTCAGGGAGACTCAGTGGCCAGAGGGGATTCTACAGAGCAGTTACCCTGCAAGGAGCGCCTTGTGGCTGAAACCCAGGACTTGTAAGGAAACCAACAGCTCTTCCAGGTCACAGAAAGCCACAGTCCAGTGCTCAAGGAGGACTTTGCTCAGCCCAAGGGGCCCAGAAGGTGTAATTAAAACCGTCGGTGTATTTTGGTATAGATCCCTGCTGACTTGGGCCCTGGGCTGGGGCTCAGTGGAGCAGGTTGGCCCGAGTCCCCCCTACCTGGGCACTGTTCCCCATCATAGACTATTCTACTGACTCTGGCCACTAGGCCAAATTGGCCTGTGCCTAAGGGCCTTGTACTGACTTTGGCCGCTAGGCTCTACTACCCTGGTGCAGTAGATTAAACAGTGTCATGTAGGTACCCTACCTGCTAATTGTGCCCCCTTTGTATTTCCCCACCCAGGGGCACTAGAGGGATATACCCCATGACACGTCACATCAACACACCCTACTCTAGTTGCCAGGCTGGTCTTCAGTGAGCAGATTCCTAATGGGCTAAGCAAATATTCAGAGACCTGATCAATTGTTTGGGAAGATTGATCTGACAGCAGAGAATCTGCTGCCATCAGTGAAAACTACCCTTCAGAGGAGACTCTCAGTACTCTGCAGGTATGGACTCTTGTGGGCAGAACCAGAACCAGGTATTTGGGCACCCTGGGTACACCGTAGCAAGCAGCATGGAATGCATACCCTCAATCAAGCGATCAAACAGAGCTGCTTGTTATGGCACCGAGGGCAAAGCCCCAGTCGCCCTGCCCTAGTTATGGCCCCGCATGTAGGGCAAATAAAATGTTGATCATTGCTCTAAGACAGCTACTAATATCAATGCTAGTGACCCTAGTAGGAGTCCCAAGTTAGAGCCACTGCAGAGCTGTGCTGGTGAAGCATTAGCTACCCTGTCCAAATATGTTGAAAGAGCTACTTCCCAGAATACTCTGTGCCAGCACTAGCACAGACATTGTGTTTCATTGAAAGCTTAATATGGTTCAACTCCCTCCCATCAAGCACAACACTACAACCAGAGAGAGACTAAGTTTGCAGTAAACAAGTTAATCTATATTTTACATGAGGTGTTATACAGTATAAGCATTTGAAGGGAAGTTGTAATGACTATTGTTGCCATTTCAGCCACAGGAAACAGGAGCTCTGTTTCTTATCACAGACCAGATTTGATGTATAATAGTATGATCATGCAAAATGCATGGACTATTCATTTCCTACAGATGAGTAAATTTAAGCATAGTTATAAATGTTTACTGGGGCAGGGCCTTGCAGTGCAGAAGAAGGGCACTAACTGGTCACACAAATCTTTCTCAGGAGGAAGAGATGACTGGATATACTAAAAAAAGCAAGGGATTTATGCAGTAATCATAGTTGTATAGGACTTGAATGTTCAGGAACAAGGACTACTAATCAGACCTGTACTGTCCTAGGGATGCTGTATGCAGAACACTGGTGGGCATCAGCTGGAGTTTTCTATATCAGTTAATACAGTCAATGTCCCTAAATGAAACTGGAATAAAGGGACTGGGATCTACTCTCAGTTTCACATATGTGGAAACCTAAAGACCTCAGTGAGATAGCAGAATGAATGAACACAGAATTAGACAAAGGATTTGTTTTGAATACCAGCATCTATTGCTCAGAGGTCTAGTCATATGCACTGGCCAAGATTTTCAAAAGTAGCTACTGATTAGGGGTTGCTCAGGATTTTGATGTCCAACTTGAGAGCTTCTGAAAGGGTCTGGTTATCAGAGAGAGAAAGAGAATGGAGTACCTACCTTTTAAAATTCAGGCTTCTCTCCTCCTGAACCTAGACAACAGAATCATAGGTCACTATCAGAAATCTTGACTAGTGGGTCCAGTTCTGCATCCATAGCATACACTTCCACTTTCCTCTGCTCTTTCCCCATACAGTACAAGCATGCTTTTGTCTCTCATCTTAAACAAACTCACCCTTGACCCAGCTTGCCTCCTTCTGTTCGTATTAAGAACACCAGCTTGTCCCTATGACCTCTTCTCATGGATCTCTAACCATTAGTTTATTCTCAACATGGCTAAAACAGAGCTCTTGAACTTAACCCCCAAACCCAGGCCTGTTTCTCAATCACTACTGACAACAGCACCATCCTGTTTGTCATTGAATCAATCACCTGGGCATCATCTTTGACACAGTCCTCCCTCTGAGTCCTTTCATTTAAGCTATGTTTTAATCTTTCTAATTCTTTCCTTATATTATCTCTAAGATACAGCCTTTCCCATCCATCTACACAGTTAGAACTCTCATTTTTTCACATATGTAAGATTCTTTTCTCCAGTCTTTGCAAATACACATTCAAATTCATTCAGAATACTATTACAAATATCATTTTCCTAGCCTGTTGCTTTGACCACAACAACTCCCTTTTGAATAAATCCACTGTCTTCCTGTTCTCTGCCACATCAAATAAACTTAGTCATCTCTTTCAAGGACCTGTGCTGCCTATCTACAGCCTACCTCTCATCTCTACTTGTCTATCAAAAATCTCATCTTCCAACTCTGATTGGCCAGTGATGCCATTGTCTCCATCCACTTGTTCAATTTTCAAATGGCACCTTCATGCTTTCTCCCACACTGTCCTTTAACTTGGGAGGAGTTCACTGTAAACTTCCATAAAGTTCCTTCATTATGTTCCTTCAAATTTCTTCTTAAAACTTTTTTTCTGTAATGATACAAAAAGAATGGTAGTGGTAAGGTTACTAGTATGCTGAGACCACAGCTTGTCACGCTGATGAATACTGTCTTAGGGCTGGTCTATGTGCCATAGGATTTCTGTGGCAATTGAAGGGAGATGCACAAAGTATTTAAAATACCTTGCATATCTCCCTCCAATTGCCCACTGCCTGCTTACCATGCTGTCTTCAATGGCCTGAGTCAGAGGGAAAACCCTTCCCTCCAACTCACTACTCCTTTAGTGGAGGTAGTCTGCCAGTGTCAGCTGCCTGATCAGTTGAGCAGGTCTTCACAGACCCTTTTCCCTGTTTTCCCCTGTCTGTACATCTTTTTCCATCTATTGTATCTTGCCTTGTGCTTCAATTGCAAGCTTTTTTGGCTTTCATGTTTTTCATATGTTGATACCTCTCCTAGGACAGTCTGGTTCTAGTCAACATGTAAGATTCCAAGTGATTATGAATAACAATAATAGAAACTAAGTCAATGAGTATAACTGAGGGCAATACTTGGTCCATAAATAAATGGAAATTTAGTACTTTTATGATAAACAATATAAATATACTTCTGCTGCCATCTGTTTGTCCAAAAAGAAACTGAAAATGAACTAATAAAGAGAAAATTAAGTTTCAAGAGATTAAGAAAGTCATTTATGTTATCATATAGTACCGAGCTCAATTAGGCTTTGATGTAGGTGAGAGCCTTAGTAACCTTAACAGTCTTAATAAATCACAATGCTTTTCTACTTCCTGAGCTCCTGATTGGAATGTTAGAGTGTATCAATTTGATATCAACAAAATAGTTAAAAGAAACAGCAAACAATATTTCTATACTTTAATTTATGCCACTATTTTCCAGCAATACATTTTTAAATGGAAGTTTTGTACTTTTTTATGAATACAACTTTCTTTTGAAGAAAACAAATTAATTTTTCTCCTTGAAAGCAATAGTTTCTGTTTGTATACAGTTGAATATTAAAACACCCACTAAAAATAATTCCCAGTAGAAACCTTGTGGACCATTTTTTACATATACTCATCCATCATTGCTACACCAAGATGAGGATGCAGCAGATTTTTTTGTTGATATGATTTAAAAGTTTTAATAAACAATTGCAACTTCTTTACTCTCCTTCCTCCACCCCACTCCCCGACGTCAAGAAGAGACTTTGTTCCAGTGAAAAATATTGTTACTGCATAAATTCAATTTAATTTTTCTTTTCTTGGCTAAAAATAACAGTAAAGTCATTTTAAAAAATTAGATTTTTCTACATTATTGTAAAGCTCTCTCGAGTTGTTTGAATCTAGCTGATATTTTTTAATATTACATTATAAAAAGTTATAACTTCACAGGTCAACCCTCAAAAGGCAATTATCGTTCCGGAAGTTAGAATTAGGGTCAGAACTTCCATTTATGTGCTTCAGATTTCATTAACATTCTGGATCCTTCCAACAGCTTTGTAACCTTGGCTTTGTGGCCAAAATGAGGGGAGGGAAATTCTTGAGCAACTAAGAGAGACAGAGAAATATGAGTTTTGTTAGTTTTCATTAGTTTGATGTTAACCACAAAAAAAGGTTTTTTTGGTAAATTCCTAAAAGATATTTTCTGAAGACCAAGATATTCATTCATGGCACAAGTACATAAACACAGTATTGTTCACAACAGTACTTTTAAAACAAGGGTTGTGTAGGTAATGATTAGTATTCATATGACTTTTGGACATTCAAGAACCAAAATTGCAATAGAAATATGTATGAATCACAGCCATCCAGAAGCATGGCCCTACAAACTACGCACAACCTAGGTCAGGCCAGATTGAAGAGTCAGTTTGATGAGCCCATATTCTATTGAGCTAGTCAGGGCTCCTCCCTAAGAGAGAAGCCTGGATGGAGTCTTAATGCTACAGAAGTTTTCAAGAGGCTATCCTCTCCAGTTCCCACACTAGCTCAGGCCCTGTTAACTGAGCCTTTGATAATCCCCATTCCATCCAAGCTTTCCATTAGCTCTTTCTTTGCCCTAAATGATCTTAACAGAATAACACAGACAGTTGAAACTTTTCATATAGTTAACATTTATGGAAATAGTAGGCATAGGCTATATTTGACGCATCTGGATTCTAATTAAATTAATAATTGTTATATCTAGTTCAGATCACATAGGCTGCTAATCAGACAGTCAACAATTTATGTAATTCTTAAATGAGGAATCACAATGAGTGTGGCATCAGAGGTAATTCAACCAGTCACCAAACTTTCCTCTGCAGCTAAGTTGCAAGCAAAAATGTCATTGGTTGTAATAACTCAGTGGTATAAGGGCAACTGGACACATACCAAGACTTCTGGCCTATAGTGGCACCATGAGGAGAAATTATATAGCGATACATAAAAGACATAGTCTAATGTCTCTTAAAGTCAATTTAATCTTTGGCCCACAAGCACTAAAGTGCTTTAATCAAAACTATATGGCATGGCATCAAGAGAGGGCAGAGTTAAGGTTGTCTGAGTCCTTAATTTGTGCATTTCTTACCTTGTCATGTTTGGATTTCTTTTTAGTATATCCTTTATTCTCATGTTTCCTGATTTTGTTATGCCTGGTTTTTAAAAAATGATAACATTCTGTAATTTGAACTTAAGTTACTGATGTATACTTCTAATCTTCACTGCATTAAAGTTTTTTTGTATTGGAATTCTAATTTTTTTCTTCTGTGAAAGAAGAAAGCAACTCTTCCCCATCATCATATATACAGCAGCATCTCAGGAAGACCCATTCATATCCAGTTTGGCAGGAGCTGGAATAGAACTTGTGTTACACTGCTTACCATGTTCTAAAGAGGCAGCCATGTTACAAAGTGAGGTTTTCCCCCACAAAAGCTCATGCGATAAATAACCCTGTCAGTCTTTGCATGCCACAAGACTCCTTGCATTTTTTGGTTACCATGTTGTAACTGTTCTCTCTACTGGTCTTCAAAGGGCACTAGTTTATTGTATATCCAATATTTTGAATGACCTCTGTCTGCTAAATTCACTTTAAAATCAAAAGATGTCCTTTATGGGTTCAGAAAAAGTAATGTATATTTACAAATTCTTCATGTGTTGTTTGGTGTGTGTAATTTGTATTCTTGAAAAAAATAGAGATTGAATAGCTGTTTGATTTAATATTGCTTTTCCAACAATCCTTAGTATGCAGTAGATTTATTTGTTCAATAAGTTGGGGGGGGGGGTAAATGGGCAAGCCTGTATCACCTAGGACCAAGAATCAAAGAAAAGTAAATATCTGCTTTTCTAATTTGCTATGTGCATCTACGATGTGAAATGTACCACATGACAGCCTGGCTCCCATGCACATGTGCAGGGCAGGCAGCCTGCCGTGCTCTGACAAGTGCTGGCAGGCGGCCGGGGCGCTTTGAGGAGCTGTGCTGCAGCTGCCTCCTGCAGCTCCAGAGAGCAGCCAAGCCAGCCAGGCAGCTGCTGGGAGCCTGTGGCTACTGGGGCTGCGCTCCCACTGCACAGGGTGGGCAGGAGACCTAGGCCATGCACTCAGGGGGGGCTGAATGCTGAGTAAATTGGGGCTGCATAGACTGGAGCAGCCGAGCCCAGGGATTAGGTGAAGCCCAAAGACAGGGCAAGTGGGATCCCAGATGCAGCTGTGTGGGGACACCTGGCCCTCTTGCCCCTTCACGTCCCAGGAACTGTCCACCAGCATCATGTCCCCTTTGGGTGTAGCTCCAGCCACCCCCCCGGCCCTGGCCCCCAATTCCCTTGCTCCAGGCCTTCTCTGCCCCCATCACCATCTCCTGTCCCAGCTGCAGCCCCCTACCTCCTGCCCCCATCTTCTTCCCACGCCCTCCTTCACCACCACACCTCCTGCCCCAGCCCCAAGCAGGGTTTAAAGTAAGCTGGAAAGCCCTGGAGCACCATTCCAGGACCCACTATTTTTTAGGGGCTCGTCATTCTGGGTTCCTAAAAATAGAATGTGGAACTGGAACGCTGAATTGCAAGGCCCACCATTTAAAAATAGCAGGCCCTGGAATGCACTGTTCTGGTTCTACATTCTATTTTTAGGGGCCCAAACACTGGGACCCTAAAAATAGCAGGCCCCAGAGTGGAGATCCACCACATTCCAGCAGGCAGGGACAGGGACAGGGACAGGAGCCAAGGGCATTCCTGGGGAGGGCTCAAGCCCTACCTCAAACCCCTCCCCTTTCATGCCTCACCCAAACCTAGGGCCTGCAGCCTCCACCTCAGCTGTGCTGCTGCTCGGACCCAGGGCTTACTGCCCCCACCTCCCCAGCCAAGCTGCTGCTGGTGAGTGCGGGGGTGGCCTGGCTTGCGCTGGGGGGGGGGTATTGGGGGCATGGGATGAGGCACTGGCATAGAGGGCAGGAGCTGGGATCCAGGGGCCCAGTGGCAAGGGAGTGTTCAGGGACCCCCCAAATTATACTTTAACCCCTGGCCCCAAGCCCTCACCTCCTGCTCCCACCCACCCCTTCTCTGCTGCCATCTCCTGTCCATGCCTCTTTCACCATCCCCATCTCCTTCCCCTGCATAAATTTTCATAAATTCTGTTTGATTTTCCCCCATCGTTTTTGATGGGTTGCAGCTATTTGGTCCTACAATAGAATTGTAATCTCTAATATCAACAGCTATGTAAGATTTGCATTTCCTGCTGGCTCACCAGCTCAGACATGATGGGTCCCTGCTATCCCTTGCTTAGGCTTTCTGTGAACAAAAATTGTAATGGACTTTGTCTCATTTTGAACAGAAACTCAGAATTACTATATTTAGTTTCAGAATGAAGATGTTGCTTGAGTCTTGGAAGATTAAAAAAATAGACAAACAAAATTGAAGGCCCTACATGTCTCTTGAAAATTATTAATTCTTTGTATTAAAGTAGCACTCAGCAGCCTCAGTCATAGACTAGGACCCCATTGTACTTGGCATTGTACAAAGAACAAAAATCTCATTTCTTTTTACCTACCTGTAGCGGATTGCTGTGCATGATCCAACTGATGGGTGCCTCCTGAAGGTGTTACTGGGGAATTACTCAAGTGGTCCCCACCAGGTGCTGGGTGCGCTGCCACTCCCACACTGAACTCACTTCCTGAGCCCTCTTCTGGAACTTTAACTCTCTGGCCAAGTCTCCTGCAAGTCCATCCCGTCTGGGGTGGAGTCTTCTTTGCCACTCCCGGCCACTAGATAAAAGAGTCAATGGCCACACACACTGAACCACCTCTGGCACTCTGGGGGAATGGGAGGGCCCCAGACCCACCCACTTCTCCAGGCCCGGGACCAGGAACCCTAAGTGCCACAATCTCAGCACTGTCATTGCCACCTCCCTCCAGTTTCTCACAGTCCATATTTCCTGGGCCGCTTTCACCACAGGCTCCAGTCTCACACTGACCCTCACCTCAAGGTCACATCATAGATCTTTCTGACCTGTGTCCTAAAGTCACAGCCACCATCCTCTCCAAGCCAGACCTTGCCCCTTGTGGCCTCAGAATCACCAGGTCTTGGTCAGCTCCCAGGGACCCATTGGGAGCTCTCCAGGGTGCTAGCTGCTGCAGCCAGTCAATCTCCCTGGGCTGCCCAGGCCAGCTGACTGAGCAGCCCCTGCAGATTCCTTTTATACTGGGAACCTGATCCTTAATTGGTCCCAACTCCCACCAACCCATTGGCTGCTGCTCTCAGGCCCTTTTAATCCTCTCAGTACCATAGTGGGGCAAAAACAGCGCCACACTAGCTACAAGTTTTATATATCACTAAAATTCCTGGATGAAATTCTGGCCCCATTGAATTCAATAGAAGTATTGCCATTGACTTCAGTGGGGCCAGGATTTCACCCTTCAATTTCTATGAACTTGGATACAAATTTAAGAAGCCATTTCCATAGGAAAATACATAAGTGTGTACTGAATTTTAAGCATATGCTTAAATCCCAGTGAAGATGATGGGATTTAAGCACATGCTTAAGAGCTCTCCTGCATTAGGATTTAAGGAGCCTTCAAGCTAATATTCCATGGCAGTTACACACCTATTAGCTACACAAAAGCAGGCATCTGAATCAAATCAGATGACTACAAAGCTATTAGGATGCATGATGGAAGAACATAGTGAAGTCAGCTACATCAATAGCTATATGTATAACTAGTTTCTCTCATGTTTTGAAGTGGCAAGCATATTCTGCAACACTGAATGACATTCATGTGCCTTCTTTTTATTGGACATGGAGCTTGTCAAGTCCACTGGCAGCTGTGACAGCAATGAAGGATAGACTCCTCAGATCACCATCAAGTCTGGTCAGAGGGAAGTCATCACTGATGTGTGACATAGTCTGTGTTTTGCCAGTCAGGTGTGGAGGTTCACTTCACATGGATTCTGGCCCATTCAATATATTAGTTCAGCAGGGGCCTGAGCAAAGCATGAAATCAAAGATGGGTTGGTTATAGAAGACTGGAAGCTATCATCAGCCAATGAGGTGAAGCCACATAAATCATAAAATGTGAGCTCCTGGTTAGTTTATTTATTAGTAGTGGTATTATAGTAGCAGCTTAATACCAGAGCTGCTTGTGATAGTCATGGTACCAATATATAATGAAGAGACACTCCTTGTCCCAATGAACATACAAACCAAGCATGGGGCAAGATGAAAGAAAAGACTTTCATTTAAAGTATGGAGATTACCATACAGCTGCTGTGGGTGTACAGATGCAAATCCAAAATACAATACAGTGAGTGCTGCCATCACGAATGCCTCTGGTCTGCACAGGTCAAAGGATTGGATTTCTGTAATTACCTTTAATTCAGAAATTCATTAATAATTAGCTTGAGGCCCCTGTGATAGGCAATGATTGCCAGTGATTTCAACATTTTAGGATTTGATAATTTGTTGGGGAGTAACAGGGAGGGATGATTTAAGATGCTGGCATGAAGCCAGGTATTTGCATCCCCGGGACCCCAAACAGTGTATTGCTAGAAGCATCCAAGAAAAGAATGTTTTTGTTTCATTTCTGATATCAAGATAAAAGTATTAGCCGAGCATTTTAGGTATAATGAATCAATTAATGAGATGCTCATGTGATCTTGGCCCTATCCAGAAAAGCACTATAATACAGATTTTGAAAGATAATTAAGTATTGCTCTACCTAGAATTGGAAGGCGTAAAGCTATTTAAAGGCTTGTCTATGCAGCAAATTAGTGCTGTGGCAGGGTGTGAATTCACAGCTCACCAACGTGCTGCCTGGTAACAGTCTGTGTGGACACTGCTGCAGGGCACTGAAAATCTGCGAGTGTGGGCTGATGTGCTGCTGGTTGAAATGATAGCATGTGAAGCTTCATTGTGCACAACAGTAACTACACCGGATGCTACTGCATGGCAAACAGGCGCTGAGGCTTCACCCGGGCTGACGTGCCACACAAAATCTCATTGTCTATACATGCCCTTAGATAAGGCAAGTCAAAAATGTGCCTTGCACATGGAGTGGAAGGTGGTAAGGTTTGTGGTGGTACTTGTTTCTAGTCTCTGACCATTCCATAAAAAAGCTCTCGCTCCTGCAGTAAGAAACTTTTACTCGTATGGTAGAAAGTTCCATTAAGCCTGAGACATACATTTACTGTCCACAGTCCTCATACAAGAGTTTTAAGTGATCCTTTCAGTATCTGAGCCAGACTACTGAGCACCTTGAAATTCCCACTGACCTTCAGTGGGAGTAGAATCACACAATGTTGAGCACTTTTCAAAAACCCCACCTTAAATTTTCAAATACAGTCACATCTTTACATGAAGCTGTGACAGTGTGTGCTCCCATCAAATCCACTTAGTAACAACCCTAAAGCATGGGTGGTAAAAGGGTATGTTAATTATAGGAAAAAGAAAAGTCCATTTTGTTTGTTCTCTGATTTTTTTTTAAATACTGTCTGATATCACCTAGCCAGCTTCTGACAATCCATGCCTTTGCCAACCCATTGCCTGAGATACCCTTCAGAACCCAACCAGAAATAATAGCTCATTAAGCTCATTTACTTATTGCAGCTAAATCACAATTTTTCAGGCAGAATGAGACTTGGGGTTAGAGCCTTGCACTGGGACTCCTTCGTTCCCAGCTATGGTACAGTCTGGGGCAAGTTACTCAAGTTTTGAGGGGTTGGCTAATGTTTTTTTAAAATGTGTTGGGATTCTCACATGACTGGCATTATCTTAATGCTAATTAGTTTTAATAATAACCATATATTTATGGTAACATCCGTTCACTAATTTTTAATACTCTAGTTGTTGATTTAGAAAATTATTCACTTTTAAGCATTAGGCATAGCACAGGAGGACAAATTCTATGTTTCATTCTCTGTCAGATCTTGCATTCATTTTAAAAAACATTTTGAAGGACAACAGAATTTTCTCCAATGTATGACTATAGCTGTGACACACACTACCTTCCAGATACAATGTGAGGGCTCATGCAATTTACATGAAACTGCACACTGATGTGTGCGAAACCAATATTTTATTCCACAGCATAAACTAAAACCCTAAGCTAGGTCTACACCTGAAACCTTAGTTTGGACTTTCTTAGTCCGAACTAAGCAGTTTGAAGTTTAGTTTGAACTAACTGCATTTTTTAGTTCAAACTAACTTCTGAGTTCGAACTAGCCATGCTTTTTTTAGTTCAAATTAACTTTTTAGTTCAAATGTAAAAAGCGTGGCTAATGCAAACTAAAAGTTAGTTCAAACATATTTAGTTCGAACTAGCATGTCTACATTTGACTAGTTCAAACTAAATATGCAAATAAGTTCAAACTAAGCAGTTAGTTTGAACTAACCAGCCAAACTAACTAGTTAGAACTAAGCTTTGCTTAGTTTGAACTAAAAAAAATTTTAGTTCAAACTAGACAAATCCTAGTGTAGACAGGGTTCAAATTAGTTCTAATTAAGGTTCCTTAATTCGAACTAATTTGCTAGTGTAGACATAGCCCTATCAGGTATGTCCACACATCTCTTTTATTTCGAAATAACACCGGTTATTTCAAAATAAAAAAGATTAGGTCCACAAGACGTTTTCTTATTTCAAAATGACAGGCTCCGTCATTTCGAAATAAGAACCATCATTTCAAAACAGCTTAAACCCCATTCATTTCGAAACAGCTGTTATTTCAAAATGGTTATTTCAAAATAACGCCGTTTGGACATGTTGTTTCAAAACAACACCATTGTTTTGAAACAACTGTTTCGAAACAACATGTCCAAACGGCCTTATTTTGAAATAACCGTTTTGAAATAACAGCCATTGCAATAGCAGGCTTTCCCTTATTTTGAAATAAGTAATTTTGAAATAAGGGTTTTATTTTGAAATAAGTCATTTCAAAATGACTTATTTCAAAATAAAACTTTGTGTGTAGACATAGCCGTCATTTCCTTATCATGCTATATCCTGAGGTTGCTCCAGAAGACCCTTCTGTTGCTTTTCTAGATTGCATGCTCTTCCCACTGCAGCAAATCTGAGTCAATATGAGTTTTGTATGCATAAGGACTATAGAATCAGGACTTCTAAGTGCTTCATATCCCATTTAAGAGCTGATATATATTATCTGCCTGGCTTCTATGATATGAGACACTGCTGTGCACAGCATCTTCTATGGAACCACTAATCTAAGAGATGTATTGCCCCTTGCCGTCCTTTGTAGAATGCAGTTGTGTTTCTCCTGATAATACAGTCTAATGCTTATCACCACTTACCTTCACAATAGGCACCCATGTCTTTCCACTTTTTGTTCAGTGGAGAAGAAAGGATGCATAATGGAATCTTTTGGTGGCCCTCTGACATGACACAATTGTTACTTTTTACTCCTGAAGATTTCTCTGCAAATGGATATGAGTAAAACATAAAGGTTATTCTTCTCTTGAGTTACACAATGGCTGCAGAACATGTTCTCAGTCAGGCCTCCATATTGGTGTGACAACTTGTAGAATCAGTGGCCTATAACTGGAAGACACTGTTGAGAGGTCATACAGGTCATAAAACAGAACGGGCCAAAGGATGGGGCACTGGACTGAGGCAAGACAACTTAGATTCTTCTCCTGGCTCTTCCACTAAACATTGACCTGCTTTGTGACTGAGAAAGTCACATCATTTCTTTCCCTTTCATCTTTTGTCTGCCTTGTCTTTTTACATTTTATATTCTCACTGTCATCTACCGTGTCTCGGGAAACAAAGCCTAATTTGGGCAGGGGCTGTAGGCACCAGTGGAACACAGAAGGGTGGGCTGGAAAGGAAGCAGACAACCTTTTTCTCCAGAGAGACACTTGGGCTAAGGAGATAAAAAGTAAGAACAAATAGACCATGTTGCTCCTTATGGCTCTCTGCTACAATGGACCCAACTCATAAAGCAGAAGTCAGAGACCAACCTCAACAGCAGCTTAATAAAGCCCTCCAACTATACACTACAGGGCTCACTGAAGTCAACTTAATAAGGTCCACTCGAAGCCGACTTTAAGTAGACCTTTTTAAGTCAATTTAATGAGGCCACATTGCATTAGACCAATTTTATCAAGTCACCTTAAGCCAGGGGGACACATTTAAAGTTGAATTAATAAAGTCAACTTTAAATGGGTCCCCCCTGGCTTAAGTTGCTTTATAAAGTCAACTTAAATGGCCCCACCACACTAAGTTGACTTTACTAAGTAAACTTTAATGGCCACATAGTGTTAAATTGACTGAATAAAGTCGACTTCATCCTTAAAGTCAACTTTAAAGGCAAGAGTTATTACGTCCAAATGTGGGCAGGGCATTTCTTAAGTCGACTTAAACCTCCTTAAGCCAACTTAAGCCCCTACTGTAGACATACCTTACAAGAGCATGAACAATGACCAAGTCACTTCTTGGAAATCATGAAAGGCCTGGGTTCTCAGAGGTCTTCAGCACTCAGCAGATTCTGTTCATTTAACTAGAGGTCCCAGGGAGTTTCAGGCTACACCCTATGTATAGGTGAGATAGGAACTGACACAGTGGTGAAGAGTTTGAGAGATACACCTGACAAATGCTATTCAGGCTCCTTTGGTATTTTTACCCAGCACTGATTTTGTGCAGTTTTCAAAGTGATGTTATTTGCTGGAGAGTTCCCTTCTGGTGCTAAGAGCAACAGCAGTTACAGCAAGAATAGTTATGGCATAGGTGCTATTTCCAAACCTCCAGTGTAGTCCATGCAACAGTGGATGTGGAATCACAGAGTCCAAGAGAAAGATAATCCTCTCAGTTAGTAAAAATGGAGGGGATCAGCTCTGATGGCTCCAACTATAGGAGATGAGGTGCAAAAGTGGAGTGAGAGCACTAGTGACAGAATATTTTTAGGTTGGAAGGGGGATGCAGTGCAGTCTGAACCTGCCATAGGACAGGACTAAGGAAACATGCCTACTTCTACTGCAGCCATCTTCTCCATTAAACACAAGGGCTGACAGACAACCACAGTTCCCTTACCAGTCCTTCTGAAACTTATGGAAGTAATTTTTCATGGACTACTGCCTGTATTATTGCAACAAAGGTAAGAGAGTTTCACCTCTTTGTTCTGTTGTATTGGTGTGGAGGGATGAGAATAGGCTGTTTCCTGTCATGCCCTGACCCAAAGCTCTGATCTGTGGTGCAGTGGTCATGATTATTGTGCAGCCTCAAGAGAAAAGATCAAGAAAATGACCCTTTGGTATCTACTTCTGGTAGAAGAGGCAAGTAGGGAGTCCTATAGTCTGTGGGAGAAAGGCAACTGAGGAATAGGGGTACTTGCTGGGTGCAAATGTGTAAATGAACTAGGGCAATTCATTCACTCACAGCCCTGTGACATCTGACATGTATAACCAGCACAAATCAAGTCCTGCAGGGAATGTTTAACAGCACTGTCTAAACTCCCCCAGCCCCCAACAGAACTGAAAACCTAAGCCTCTATGGGATTCAGAACTATATCAAATTAAACGAGTTGCCTAGGTCATTTTTTTCTGACTTGGTGTGAGGCAAGTTATTTTTCTGGCACCAACTCTGGTGCTGGAAATTGGTCTCATCCTCACACAGTCCTTTATCCACAACCATACTCCCAGCCTCCAGTGGCATTTATCTCTGCAAAACTGAAGCGCTTAATCAGTCTAAGAGCTATAATCTCTAATATTTCGTTGACCCAAGTATTTTTGTTTATTTCTAATTTTAGCTTGGGTTATCAGCTTTTAACATTTAAACTACCATTTTAAAAATAATTATTCATTTGTGTTGGAAACAGAAAGTAAATTATCATCTCCCCTTCCCCCATCTCCCATGTTACCACCCGAGGCTCTCTAATAGATACAACACAATCTCATTAATAAAGCACCTTATCATGCAAACATCCCTAGGCACTGTGCTCTTTTGAAGTGGATTATACATAAACTCAGACAAAAGCAATATTAACAAGATGATCCTAAATTTAATATTTAAAGCAAGGGAGCATACCCATGTTGTAAAGCTGGGAGAGCTGCATGAAGAGACATCTCTATCTACAAAGGGCATACTTGCCAGTTCAGTTTAAGAGTTCTGTGTCCACTGAAGTCAACAGAAGCTACCAGTGCTCAGCATTGCTGTAAATTATGCCAGCAGTTAAGAGAGGATTTCCAGAGAGGTAGCCATGTTAGTCTGTGTACAGCAAAAACAACAAGAGTTCTATGGCACCTTAAAGACTAACCAACTTCTTCAGGCATAACCTTTCATGGGCTCCAACAGCTGCCGAAGTGGGTTAGAGCCCATGAAAGCTTATGCCTGAAAAAATCTGTTAGTCTGTAAGGTACCACAGGACTCTTGTTAGTTAAGAGAGGGTGTTTCCCAATAAACAGCCCAATATTTCATCAGTGGTCACTGATGAAGGGTATATAAGCATATGCATTAAAGCACTATTTATTCCAGATGGAAAGTTTGTTTAAATGGAAGTTGTTTATTATGTGCTATTATTTTTACTATACAGTGTTCTGGGATAAATACCATATGGAGAGAAACAGGAACACGCATGCATAATAAGTGTCCTATATATACACAGAGACCGTTAAGCTCTGGAGGTATCATGTGTATTGACAACTTTGGAGGAGGGAGAGCTCACTGACTGAGGTGGGATGGGAGAAGCAGCTGGAAGATATCGTACAAATAACGTAATTTGTCCACCTCATTGAATATATTCACCTTTTTCTACTCACATCTGTAGTTTAGAGGTCTGCTTAGATTCCCAGCTTCTACCACATGATCAGCTAGCAGCAATGGGCAGAAGTACTTCTCCCCTCACTACCACTCCCCAAAACTCTCTCTAAAATTTCAACTTTTTTCTTTCTGCTGTGGCCCTCACTTGCCGTCCTCACTTTTGTCACCTCAAGATTAGATCATTTCAAAATTCTGTGTGAAGCTATACAAGAAATCACGATCAGCACATGCTTTTTAAGAGTTCACAAAATTTCTCCTGAACAGCCTTCTTCCTCTTGCTGAAGACATTCTTCCATCTCAGTGTGAGTTTAGACTTCCTGGAAGCACTACTGATGTGATTTTCACTACTCAACAGCTGCAGGAAAAATTTAGAGCATATCACAGGCCACTATATTTGGCAACCTCACAAAAGTCTTTGACTCCATTAACAGGCAAGTGTTGTGAAAAATCCTTCTAAAGCATGAATGTTCACCAAAATTTGTCACCATTCCTCACCTCTTTCATAATGACATGCAAGTGGATCCTCTGTAATTCCTTTAATAAGGCTCCTTTTAGGGTTAAAACAGATATCTAGCAGAGCTATGTCATTTCTCAGATGCTCTTCATTTTCATTGCTGCAGTGCTGCATTTGATCACTGACAAGTCTGATAGAAGTGTAGCTAATCTACTGAATAGATGGCAAGTTATTCAAACTTGGCTGCTTCTAAATGAAAACATCTTTAACTTCCATATGCTAACAACACTGCAATGTGTGCTCACTCAGAAATAAACCTTCAGGTGATCATCAAAATATTTGCTGACACATTGTGAAAAATGGGAATGACACTTAACAGTCAAAAGACAAAAGCCCTCTATCAACAAGCTCCTACTGCACAATTCCCAGCACCAGCAATGCGGATCCATAATAATCCTTTAAAGAATGCTGCACACTTCCCATATCTTGGAAGCCATCTCTCACAGACAGCTGGTATTAATGAAGAAATCCAGTACTAGGCTCAAATGTGCAAGCCGAGCTTTTGGTCATCTGAGAAAAATGGTGTTTGAAGGTTGGTTTTGGTTCGGATGTCACAAAATCTAGTAAACCTGTCCTGAGCCCCACTCTACCGTATAGGGCTGAAATATGGACACCATATAGGAGACATCTTTAGATCATTTAATGCAATATGCATGATTCTCCAGATCAATGGGGGTAATAGACACATTATTAACATCCTTTTGCAAAGCAACACTATAAACATCTAGGAGGTGATTATTTATCCTCAACATCACTAGGCAGGCCTTTTTGTCTGGTTGTGTGAATCCTGACTGCCAAAACAAGTCTTCTGCTCTCAACTCAGTCAAAACAAATGCTTCAGAGGATGGCAGAAAAAGTGCTACAGGGATGTCCTCAAGGCTAATAGAAGGAAATGCAACACTGACATCAAACTGTGGGGATGTATAACCAAGAACCAACCACAATGGAGAAACTGCTTGAGGCTGGGAACGCAGCACTTCAAGATGAAAAGCAACCATGTAACAGAAAAATGGAAGTGACGCAAAGCATGCTATGACTGAAACCTATACCCAAGGTTCACTTGCCCTGCTAGCAAATACTTATCTGGAAGAGTCTGTGGCTCCAGGACAGGCCTTATCAGCCATAAGCAGAACCACAGATAATTTGAAGTGGACAGTCCATGAACAACAGTCATACTCAAGGCAGTGTGGATGATGATGAGGATAAAGTGATGGATCCCCTCTAGAAATGTATTACACTAGAACACCATGACAGGCACTGGCTTTCTGTTGGTTACCACATGCAGTTTAAACCCTTGGATTTGACTTATAAAGTCCTAAATGGACTTTCTAGTGATGTTACCATAGGTGAATTTTCAGTGTTAGTTCTGGGTGATGAAATTTTCATTGGAAGGGAGATGGTCAGGGGCTAAGGCAGGGTGTATGAATTTCCAGATTACACAGATAAATTTTGCCAGGCTGTCAATAGGTCAGTCTGAGTTCAAACTTTCCTAACACCCTTTAAAAAATTATAAGGCACATCATCACTAATGGAGTTCCCCCAATCTACACTAGTTGTGCACATAATCCATAGAATGCAGAAAGCAAAATTAGTTTGGCAGTGTCCTCCTGAATGGCTTATTACATCCAGTCTCATCTTGATTTTTTTTCCTGCTTATTGAAGTGACTACAGAAGCTTTTGAAACACAACAGATGCAAAACAATTTGCAAACAACCCCCTACCATACAGGTGCCCAGGAAAAAAAAGTGTGAGAGAGAGAGAGAGAGAGAGAGAGAGAGAGAATTGGGAAGATACAAAAGTAATTTAAGGAAGATGCAAAGCCATCCATCATGTTACCTGTCCTGGTCTTAATATAGATTGTCATGTCACTTTTGCTGCTGTCACGAGCACAGAGCCTATCAATCTAACCATTTCACTGGTGTCCCGCATGCCATTCTGAGCTCCACCAGAGCCTCAGTATTGGAGCCATTCTCTGCTGATCCCTGCCCCTCCATCTGCTTTGGCGTCTGTGCTAGAAGCAGAACCAAAGATTCACAGCTGTGGTTTCTCTTGTACAAGCCTCCAGCACCAACTCTCTGCAGATGCTCTAAGCATGATATAATTAGGAAGCTCATCCAATTGTTTCTCACATGCTGCACATGAGTTATGTAGAGCAAAAGCTGAATCCATCAAAAAACAAAGTTTCTCGTGTTTGTCCAGATGGATGCTACAATTCAGAGAGACTAATATTTGTGTTGTCACTGAATCAAGTCACTGATCTCAATTTAAATTACAGGTGAGGTAAAAATACACAAACAAGAGGGACATTTAATTATATTAATGGCAACTTTTAGGGCACAATATATTGAAACAAGACTGTAGAGCACTGATGGATGTACCTTTACAGACTTGGAACTTCATTTCCTTGTCAATACACACACAATGTCTGGATGGGTATTTGAAGCCATTCTGTTTAGATACTGGACTGAAAAATCTCTTGCAAATAATGCAACATCAGTTTTGCAGAATTTTTGGGTTTTCTCAGGGCAGGAAATTTGCTTGTAAAATTGCAGCACAAATTAAATCAGAAGGCTGACTGGCAAAACTGGCACAAAGCTGCGCTGTTTGTTCTTAAAGACAACATATGGATGTGGGTAAAGTATGTGACTCAAAACAGGAAGTCAGCAAAGACTTCCTTGCCCTGAGGAACTGCGACTGAAAAGGAGCCTTTCTGGTGATGCTTTTGTTTCTGACTGAACTAGACTGTGCACAAAAATGAAACAAAGTATTTATATGTAGAATCCTTATATCCAAAGAGAGCTTAGAAACAAATATACAACAAGAAATTCAAAAGTGTGTGACTTCATTAGGAAAGAACTAAGAACCAACCAGACTGGTTTTACCTACATTTATTACTATAGCAACCCACCATCTATTACTAAAACAACTCAGTATACTACACTAAGGACCAGCTTCTGCAATTCTCTGTTACCTGCGAGGTATCACAGTAAACAATGGGACCATTCAGGCAAGTTGGGGGTTGCAGGATAGGTCCTTGAAAAAAATACATTCTTCTGAAAGCTTAAAAAAAGTAACATCATACTGAGTAAATGTTTGAGTCAGTTCTTTATCAGACATAACTTTCTCATCACTAATACCAAGTGAACAAAATTATTTCAACAGCAATTCATATTTTTATGTCAGTAAAAAGAAAGCATCCAAGCACTTCACTGATTACCTATTAATTTCAGGGTAGAGTTTAATGAGTTGGTTTTGGCCTCTAAAGTTTAACTTCATTTTCTCAATTTTATATAAAATAAACAGTATTTTTAAAGTACTCTTTTCCCTCAAGCAACTCAGACTTTAACATAACCCATCTCCATAGTCAAGTATATTGTTCTCTGAGTCTTCAATTGAGCTTTCTTGTTTCCCACTTGAAGAAAACATACACAGTGTATAACATTCTTAACTTTTCTTGGGTAACTATTTGGTTTGTACTCTTGATGTGTGCCTTTTAAATTATTATAACAATTAGTAGCCTCAGGCACTGATGATCCCAGCAGTTTGTATGTTCAGTGTGCCCATCTGTGCCACAGTTCTTCCTCTTCCCTCTCTCTGTTAGAAAAGATTATATTTAAAGCTGTCGGACCCCTTAGTTTTTGGTAGAAACTGTCACTTCAGTTCTATATTAAGTTTATTTTGTAAGCCCTTTGTGTAATCTTTCAGAACAATCTTCAGCCCCTCAGCTAGTTAAGACCTCAAGCACACAGAGGGATGACAGTGTTATTTAGAGATATGTAACTAATTTACAGCTGCAAACAAGCAGTTGTTCTGATTTCCTATGTTTTTCCTGCAGAGAAATCCTCTGAAAGTCTGATACATTCTTGAAATATTGAGGATTTGTTTCCGGGCCATCTAATTCTCTCACTCCCATGCTCCTTAGGGCAGTAGACTGCAAACTATTAACTGGCAGGCTGAGCCATTCAGGTATTTTTTTCAGTCATTCAGAAACAATAATTCTTATGAATCAATGGAAGATGGTTATAGGAGTTTATACACTGCTACTAAACAAAGATAAACACAAACCACCACCACCACTACTCCTTAGTCACAAATACAGAAACAAGTTTATTTACTAACATTGTTTGAACATTTTCAGTCAGTCTTGAAAAAAAATCCTCATTTTCCATGTAGAGTACAATTCCCTCATCAGTGCTTCCTCGTTCTTAATGAGACCAGCTTCTTCCTTCTTTCCTTCACATAGCCTATGAAACAGAGTGTTATCTTCAGTACACATACACAGGCAAACAAAACAGAGAAAGATGTCTTATCTAATAGCTATTATGTTTAACTTTTAGAAGAGAAAAAAAGAAGTTTGGATAATGGTTAAAGTGACTCACTATGAGTAAATAATTTCCTCTTCTGCCTAGATACCTATCCAGCCCCTCTCAGCATAGTAGCTGAGTGCCTTTTATCTTGTCCTTTCATCCCCTTGATTCTCCTGAGTGGTCAGAGGCTGTTGGTTAAAATGCTTTTCTGCCTCTGTGGAACAGGACACAAAAGGACACTTGAACCCTCAAGTGCTTGCATAATACTCAAAATACGCCAATATGAAAATATGAGCTACAGCAAAAGACAGACACAAGTGAAGTGAAATGTCAGGCATTGTAAGTGTATACCTTATACACCTCTGGTACACTTACTACTACCACTGCTCCCTCTAAGCTGTGCATATGTGTGCATGCACACAGGCCATGAAACCTGCGCACACTACAAAATAAAGTGCACACAAAAAAATTCAATAGTGCTAATATTGGTGCTCACAAAGAAATGTTTTTGTGCACACAAAGAAATTGTTTGCAATAAGAGTCTACAAGTAATTAGGGGGAACATTGCTTACTACTCATCCTCAAAACAAGAAAAGTAGGGAAAGGATGAAGAGTTAAGGTTTTTCAAGGAAGTATGGGATTATATGAAGTTCTGTTGCGCATGTGTTGGTGGAGCACTGAACTACATGTTCCCTTTCTAACCTTACTTGTGTCACTAGATGAAAGTAATCTGGCATCCTCTTGAACTTCAGTTCCAATCCAGCCTGATTGCTGATATGAAATAAGATCAAAAGCATCAGCACAATTTTAGTAGAAATAGTCCACATGCTAATACCATCACCTCTTTAGTCTGAAGCTACTGTTAGTCTTCTGAGAGCAATCATTAAAGACACAAATGCATCTCAGTCCGGTGCTCTGAATCTTTCTTAGAGGTTGCCTGATCAATAACGGTTTTATGGTTAAACCAAGAAAGGACCTTCACCTGTGGTATGTTCCGCTTTATTCCTATATAGGGTTTCTATCCAGGAGGTCACTATTTCCCAGTTTATAAATCTGTTCAACAATCACCACTCTTCTCTTTCTTTTTTGTACTGTGACAAAACACAAGGTATACATTGGGGCCAAGAACATTCCAGAACCCTAACATTTAGCTTACCAGGTTAATAGATTATGCTCAGTCATATTTTGTTTCCATTATTGTAGGTTTTTGTTATATGTTTGTTCCATAGTTGGACCTTGACAGGTTGAGGTTGGTAAGCTGAAGCTTTCCAAACAACATTTTTTTCTGACAAAATATGGTATTTCATTGCAATAAAGATTTTTGCTGTGAAAACATCAGGTACAATGAAATTTTCTGATTTTGTAATGCAAAATTCTAAACAAAATATTTCATTTTCACTGAAAATGTTGACAAGTTTCATTTTTATATCCTAACTGAAACTTTTCAGAATCTTTTGTTCTGCTAAAATAATAGCTATTTTTCACTTTTTGCCCCATTTCAGAGACAAACAAGTGGCAAAGAAAATTTGAATCTCCCACAAGACAGAAATTCTGTTTTCCAAATAGTGCTGGATGCGCAGTTGGAAGAATGCATGGAAGGGCATAGAAGACATGAAACTATGACTGTGTCTCCACTTGTTAGTTCAAACTAAGAAATTCGAGGTTAGTTCCAACTAACCATGCGTTCTAGTTCAAACTAACACTAAGTTCAAACTTAATTTGAACTAATTAATTCAAACTAATAATGATTAGTTTGAATTAAGTTAATTTGAACTAACATGGCCCCACTAGGAAAACCAATTCAAACTAGCATGTCCATGGACAGGACTTGCTAGTTTGAACTGAGAGGGATACCACAGGAGGTATGGCAAGATGGCCCCCAAGAAGGGCCATGCCCCCATCCAGTATATAGAAAGAGGAAGGCACCCTAGGAGGAGGAAGGTCATAAAGTATTAATTTGAACTAATGGTTAGTTCAAATTAACATGGCTACTCTGAGTTAATTCAAACTAATAAATTCAAATTAACCCTTACTTTGAAGTTAAGTGAGGTTTTATAACTTCAAAGTAAGCTTTCATTAATTCAGACTAAGGATTTCCTTAGTTTGAATTAATGAAAGCCAGTGTAGCCATGCATTAATTTAATTCAAATTAATCCTCATTAATTCAAGTTAAATTGTAAGTGTAGACATACCCATATATGCTTATGTGTGGCCCTTTAAAGTGACATAGCTAGTGATTGACACAAAATGGAGACACCATTGATGTCAACAAAATTACAGAGTAATTATTTTCAAAGGACAAATGACTCCTTCTGGAATAGATGTCATATTGTCTCAAACGCAAAACACATTGTCCTCTCCCATCATATCTTCTCCTTTACCCCAGTTCCCTAGTTTCCACTAAGGTAAATATTGGTACTTCAAAGTCTACTGCCATGATCTACTGACATACAGAGGTAAAGGGAAGAATAGAAGCAATGACACTAAACAAACAGACCGTAAAGCCCAAATCCAATGCCTGTGTTCGTAAGCAGGCACCTTTAAAGTTGAAAGCTTCATCTTCAAATATACATCACATAATTCAAAGAAGCTGTAAATGTGTTTCTGATATAAGGCTTTTAAAAATCATGATTCATGCATAAGAGCTAGTCCAAATGATGAACGTTTTACTGCTTGTTTTATAATTCTAATTGTAAGAGTGCATTTGAAAGTTGATTTCTGGGTGACTGATTGCAGTTTAAACCACTGATATTTACAGCACCACCACACCTCAACACTGTCTTAAACAGAAAGGCTATGTCTACACTAGAGGGCTCAGGTAAGTTGACTTAAAGTTGACTTTACTAAGTCAGCTTAGAGAGTCCCCATTTATTTAAATCAACTTTATAAAGACAAATTAAATGGCTCTTCTGCCTTAAGTTGACTTTATTACATTGACTTTAATGCCCACATTTTGTTAAGTCGACTTAATAAAGTCAACTTAACTCTTAAAGTTGAGGTTAAGAGTGAGAGTTATTAAGTTGACTTAAGCAAGTGCTTAAGTCCACTTAGTGAACTCCAAATGTGGCCCTGGACTTGCTTAAGTCAACTTAAGCTTCCAGGGTAGACATACCCAAAGATAGTTGAATGCATTTTTTCATCTCATTAAAAGTACAGATTCCTTCATATATTCAGTAAACACATTTATGTATAAGTATATCTGTATATGAGCACTCTGCTTTTCCACAGTGATTTGAGCTGTCCTTGCTAGATAATAGTCCAAGTATATCATTGTACTAACCAAGTATCCTCATGAGAATGAGCTAGGAAGCTCACTAGAATTATAGGAGGTGGTTTTCAACCTTAGTCCAAACATAACTGACAAAAGACACATCAGTCTATAATGTTTAGTTGCACAGCTAATTAGAGGCAGATTAAAAAACTGAAGAGATGTTAGCACTTCAGAGCAATATTGTAATGTCTGAAGTATTTCAGTGCCAGCTATAAACCTTGTCTAAATCCATTACTGGGAGCCCTTGTATTAACTTCATTTGACTTTGGATCTGGCCCTACATCTCTGGGCAAAATTTTCAGCTAGTGAAAAGTCACTACAGCTTCAGTGAAACCATAATCTTTGTGAAGCTTTTACTTCAATGGCATTATACCAGTTCATATCAGTTCAGAATCTGACCCTTTGATTTAGGAGTAAATTACCTTATGCTAATTTAATTCTATTTTGGATTGTTAAATACATACTCATTCCCATGCCATCCTGTGTTTTGTCAATCAAATGTAAAGTTGAAATCTTTGTTTCACCTGCCACAGTTAGCTCCCTGGGTGATGTGGAGACACAAGACTTAAGTCAATCTGGAATTAAGAGAATAGCTGCCTCCATCACTCAAAAAACCTGGTGCAAAGTTGTATATTCATTGTGCTGTCCATGAGCAAAATCATGACATCTCTGCTCAGATTTTGCTCAGGAAAAACTCCCCACTAGTTTCCAAGAGGATCTTTGACTTCACTGGAAATCTTGTCTGAAAAAAGATTAAGTATTTTGGCCCTCTAAAAGAGAAGGACACCAAGAAAATTCATCCAGCAGTGTGAAGCATTGCAGATGCTTTCAGATGTGTGATGTGCAATGTTTTGAAAATTTACCTATAAAGGATGAGGAATATGACAGACATGTATCTTTTAGATATTTCCTCATAGAATTACAAATCCATTGGGGTGCCTGTGGAATGCACTATGAACCTCATAAGGAGACATAAGGCTCCAAAAGAGCAAGGAACAAACTAGAATTGGAGTCCAGACTATTCAAAGGATATGGAAGAAGCACCTGCTGGTGCACCCATTCTATATAAAGAAGCCAATATGCAGTGCATATATGACTGAAAATGAGAATAAACTGTTTAGGTAAAGGACTATCATTCAATATGGACCCAATGCTCTCTTAACTTTAAGCATTGGCTTAAGTTCCTCTGACATCAGTAGGTCTTAATCATGTGCTTAAGAGCTACCCTCAAGAGGGATACTTATCTGAACCAGGGACTTTGAGTATGTCTCATTTCAAATAGTACTACATTAATGTGCACTATGAAACTTTTAGTGTGCACCAGCAAGGATGACACAGGCCAGAGAGTGAGTGACATGATAGTGTGCACTAGAATTTGCCAACCTTGTGGTACAGAATAGCACACCATGCAGACATGCTCAGTGTCTTACTTTCAGCATTATGGCTCCCATCTCCCTTTGAGGCTTGCCTACAGTAGTGCACACTCAACAAATGTACACTAACCACAGAACAATTGACTCAGGCTACTCTCACTGACTACCAAGTCCAGTCAGACTTTGTTATGTCCACATGTAGGCAGTTAAATTGATTTAAGTTAAATCAATATAAAAATCATTAAATCGATTTAAGTTAAATTGATTTAACATGTCCCCACTAGAAACTAAAATCGAACTAGCATGTCCATGGACAGGACTTGCTAGTTTGATTTAGGAGAGGGGCACCTTAGGAAGTGTGGCAACATGGCCACCTGAGAGGGCCATGTCCCCACCCAATATATAGAAAAAGGAAGGCACCCTGGGAAGAAGAAGAGCAAAAAGTGTTAAATCAAAATAACAGTTAAATTGAAATAACATGTCCATATGGCATTATTTCAAAATAAAAATTTCAAGTTAACCATTGTGTTGATCTAATACTAGGTTTTATTATATTGAAATGACTTTCTTTATTTCAGGATAAGGGAACTTCTTATTTTGAAATAAGGAATCCTAGTGTGGACATGCAATCTTTTAAATCAAAATAATCAGCATTATTTTGATTTAAAGAGTGAGTGTGCACCTATCCTTTGTGTTCGGCTATTGATTGACAGCTCTGACACTCAGTGGCCATGAGCTAACTCTAAAATGATAAAAGGGGTCGGATGTCAAAATATGGGGAGGGGATTAGCCAGGCAATACTCATTAAGTCCTCTGCAGTCATACATTTAAGTCTCTAGGCTATGGTTAAAAATTATTCTTGAATGTCATATAAAGTATGGCTGTGTTCAGACAAGAGTTTTATTTTGAAACAACAGCTGTTGTTTCAAAGTAAAATTTATGTCCACATGACGTTCCATTATTTTGAAACAGCACCCATTGTTTCAAAATAACGGCCGTTATTTCAAAACAGTAAAACCTCGCTTGAAATCGACATAGCCGTTGTTTGGAAATGGCTGTTTCAAAAGAATGGCGTTCAGACACGTTGTTTCTAAACATGTCCAAACGGCCTTATTTTGAAATAACCATTTCAAAATAACAGCCATTTCGATAGCAGGCTTTCCCTTAATTCGAATTAACATTTTCTTAATTTGAACTAACTTATTTCGAAATAAAGACTTTATTTCGAAATAACTCATTTCGAAATAACAATTTACATGTGAACATAGCCTATGATGATAAGTCACAAACATTAACTGCTTTGCTGCTGCCTCATATACTAGATACTTCATAGCAAATGCCTCCAGCACTGCTTTGGGTTCCATTCGTATCATGAGATCTGTTAGCATAGACCCCCGTGCCCATTTGGAAGCTCAGCAAAGGAAACATCAATAGGATAGCAAAAGCTCAGTGGGAGTCTACAGTGGTTCTGCAAGCAGATCACAGCATAAGTTAGCTGATGGATTGCAAATGGAGCTGATTGATTAGTGGTAAAGAATCTGTGAAGATTTTTGCTAATTCTGAATTGCATTTGAATTTGGCACATCCAGACCCTTTCTTTCTTCAAATATTTTGCAACAGCAACTTCATCTTATCTATTTGCAAAAAGCAAATTACAGGTCAGTAACACACCAATAGTACAGGCCACTACTTGTTTGATCAAGCAGTGGAGTTTAGTTCCTCGGTACATGCAGTTTGCTTAAGGTGGAAGCAGGAGTAATTTGTAAAGGAAGTAACCAGTCATGGAACTTTAAGAATACCATGTGACCTATAAAATCATAGATACCAGATAAGAGAGGGCTTGACTGTGCCATGAAAGGCATAGGCCTGTGCTGGAAACTACATAGCAAACCTCCAGCAAGTGTGAAGAATTGGAGGTGATTTTTTTCTCAAGAACAGACACAAGGCCTCCTGGTGCTCACTGATGACAAAGGGAGAATACTGTGACATTCTCTGAAGAAGTGCAGTATATTCCCCTCTACTGGTTAGTGATTGCCAGGTTTGTGCGGGTGGATTCATAGCTCTACATTTCTCTGCCCCTTCCTGCTTCCAGTGGGATGCCATACATCCTTGGGGAAAATTAGGGAGCAATCCTTGAATCTCCAAATACATGGACAGAAATTCTGTTTAGTACTTATGTGGGCAGTGCAAGGTGATCCTTGCTCCCATGCTAACCATCCCATGATGTGCACCAACATAAAGACTTGGCAGAATCTAGCTATGAACAGATGCATGCTGCAAATAGGTCACAAATTTCACAGGCACGAAGTTATTCGTAAAAGCTGTCCGACCGTCAGTTGCAAATGACAGGCAGGTCTGGAAAGAGTAATCCTTTTATGGAAAATTCAGGAAAAGGAAAATAGGGTTAAATTTTCCAAATGAATTGTTCACAATGTACACCAGTTCTAATCATAACAGTCCAGTCCAGTAATTTCAGCCAAATACTAGGGCAGTGGTTTTCAAACTTTTTTCCTCAGGATCCAGTTGAAAAAAGCCATTTATGTCCATGACCCAACAATTATATCTTTGAGCAAAGCATTCCAATCTTTTGGTGGTGGCAGCAGGGAGTGTCACAACCCAGTACTTGAGGGTCCTCAACCCAGTACTGGGTTCCGATCCTAAGTTTGAAAAACTCTATACTAGGGCATCTTTGGAACACTGCTGCAATCCAGAAAATGGAGAAGCACCAGTCTGCAGCATTTGGAAGGAAAAGGATACACCTTTCCAACTACAGAGCAGCCTTAACTCATCAATTGTTCAATAAAGAACAAAACGTTTTGGCTCCCACAGCCTTGCAGCAGCGGTCCCTTGAAACTGTATAGAATGATGCTTTCCCCAGCTCTAAACCCTCATCACGGAAAAGAAACTATGTTTTCCTAAAAGGCCTAATGGCTCTGGAAACCTAAGACAGTATCAAAGGCCTCTAGCTTTCACCTTGCACTGTTTGGGTGCGTTTCAGTTATTCTTATTGCGTGTATTAACACAGGCTGCTGAGCAAGGCTGAAAGAAGGGCAGTCAGAGTGCTGATGCTCAGCATCTGTTCAGAACCTATGCAGAAAGCCTTTAAGAAAAGCCCTATGCCGTTTCATTGAGAACGATAATTGTTCTATAGAATTTTAACCCAACCTGTAGACTACTATAGCAGGGATGAAATTATTACATTATATCAGCTGTTTTTAAAATGTTAGAGCCAGGATGTTGATGTCAATTTAGCCCTATAGATTTTGAAAGTAATTTCCATGGCATCTTCTTGCTTTAGATTCTGTTGGACTTTTCTGTAAAGAGAGGCTTCAGTACAGTGCAGGGAAATATCATTGTGATCCCACAATACGATCAAACCTCCACATCCATTGTGAAGTGACTATGAGCAAGGAGGGGAGAATTTGTGGGGATGGAGATGGAACACAGATGCCTAAATGCAATTAATCTCTTTAAGGCTGTGTTCACACACAGGCATTATTTCAATACAAGTTGTGTCAAAACAACTTGTATCAAAATAATGCTTTATTTCGAAATAACTTAATTCGAATTAACAGTTTGTTAATTCAAATTAAGGAAAAAAGCTCAAAGCGAAATAGCAGTTTCAGGCAACAGTTATTTCAAAACAAGTCACTGTTGTTTCGAAACAACATGTTCAGACTGCATTGTTTCGAAACAACGTTGTTTTGCCCCCAAATGGGGTTTAAGTTGTTTCGAAACAACGGGTGCCATTGTTTCGAAACAACCGTGCATCGTTTGAACAGGGTATTTCTTATTTCGAAACAACCTCTGTTGTTTCAAAATAAGAGTGCTGTGTGAACACAGCCTATGGGACAATAGTCTTGCATGATTTAAATGATTTATGCCTTTCAGGGAAGGGACTTTTTTTTACAATAGGCCTATACAATGTCTAGCACAATGGGGCCTTGAGCAGGGTGCCAATATTGTTGTTGTTATTATTTTTATTATACTATCTGTAGAACATAACATGGAAGGATTACCTCACTTTAGTTTTTTTTGAACCATCCTCTACACTTCCCCAGCAAGAGATTTAGTTCATCTATACACTTGTATGGAGAGGCTTAAAAGAACCTAAGGAAAACTTACTAATAACTACTTTGACGCAAATAAACATTTTCCATGGAGGGTAGATGTAACTGATGCAAATAGTGACCATATTTAGAATTTCCATTGACTTGTGCTGCCAGTGAGCGGTGATAGTTCACTTGAGAGACACTTGTGGTTAACAGCTACAGAGAGAAAACAGGACACCTGTAGCCAAAATATGATTTACTGTAAAAAGATAGGACAGGGGTCAGCAACCCAAAAGATAAAACATTTTTAAAAATTCTTTCTATAACCACGTGTTTTGAGAGCCACATTGGGAGTAGCCTCCTGGCAGGGGAAACTGGGAACTGGGCCAGGGTGACTACCGCAAGATTGTCTGGCTGGACAAGGGCCCAGAACCAGGAGTGGACCCCTGACAAGGTCCCTCAGTGGTGGCGGAGAGCCCAGAACCAGGAGCAGACTGCCCAGAGGATCCCTCAGTGGCAGTGGGGCCGCAGGGCCCAGAACTACAAATGGGCAGACAACCACATGCGGTTCTGGAACCACAGCTTGCAGACCCATGAACTAGGGCATGTTCTTCCTTCCCCATGCTGCCTCACATATTGTGCCTATAGAATAGGGGTCTCAAACACATGGCCCATGGTCCGCATGCAGCCCACAGAGCTGCCTCCTGCAGCCCCTGATAACCCCCAGAATCCTGGGGCTCCCACCTTTCCAACCCTGGGGTTTTCTGCAGATGCAGACCAAGCAGCCTCACCTCTCCCCTGCATTATCAGCCACTGACAGGGAGGAGCTGAACTCCTGCCTGGGAGCTGTCCTATTCATATGCAGCAGTTGATTGCCCTATTCACATGCAGCTCTTGATCAGGAACTGCCCTATTCACATGCAACAGCTGAAGCAGGCTGAGCTGTCCAGAGAAGGCTGGGGGGGGGGGCTTAAAGGAGGGTGTCCTGAGCCTGTGGGAACAGTTCACAGGGGGCTCCATTCTGAGGGAGCATCAGAAAGCCCCACTACTAGCCACAGCACAACCCCCAGGGCTTTCTCCGCTGCCGGTCCCGGCACAGGCAGGGGGTGTTTCCCCCCAGGAAGGTGAGGTAGTGTTTTTAATTCCTCCCACCCCAGTGCTGCTAAATTCTAGCAGGCAGGGGATGTTTTCTCCTCTGCCAGCTCCACTCAGCCAAATTCAAGCGGGCAGGTGGGTGGGGGTTGTTTCCCCTTCTGCCAACCCCAGAGCAGCTAAATTCAGGTGGGTGGGGAGTGTTTTCCCCTATGCCAGCCCCACTGCAGCCAAATTCAAGTGGACAGGCAGGCAAGTGGGTGTTTCCCCCTCTGCTGACCCCAGCACAGCTAAATTCAGGTGAACGAGGGGTGTTTCCCCCTCTGCCAACCCTGGTGTGGCCAAATTTGAGCAGGGGGTGGGGAGGGTGTTTCCCCCACCACCAGTCCCAGTGCTGCCCCCAGACCCAGGCAGGGGGCTGCTTATTTATGGTCCTGTGGAGGGCTCTGACCAACCTGTTTGCAGCCTGTCCTGGGATGTGGCTGCTCTCCTCCCCTCTTGGGTTAGGGATACATGCAGTCCCCTCTTTTTAAAACAAACAAAAAAAAACTTCTAAAACAATTTAATTTTATTTAAAAAACTAAAACCTTTATAAAAATTTAATTTCAATTAAATTTAATTCAATTTTAATAAATCAAACTGCAATTAATTTATTTCAATTAGCATCAATTTGAATTCAATAAATTAAATTTTAATTTAATTTTAATTATATTAACCAGTGGTCCTTCAGGGTTTGAAAAAGTATATTTTTTGCCCTCAAACAAAAAAAGATTGTGAACCACTGATTTATACTGTAAAATTTTAAGTGTGTTTGTTTACTTTTTGTCTTTTTGATGATTTTGCCATCTTGAATGGAAGTAATTCTAAAAGGAAACGTGTTTTGGCTTTGGAAAGACTGACAAAATTAGCACAGACTTCATGTTGCAGTTTCAAAAAAGTTAAATTGACTTTTATTAGCATATTCTATTACTCTTCATTTTTTTACTGTACTTCCGCATCATTGTATGAAAAGGTTTCAGTGGTGCAGCCCTCGGGCCAATATCCTAGTCCTCATGTGGCCCTCAAGGTGATTTGAGTTTGAGACCCCTGCTATAGAAGAAAGTGAGAAGAGGGGCCATTTAAAAGGCCAGCCACTGACACAGAAATGCTTCCAGAAGCTCTTATAGGATACGTCTACACTGGAGCCTTAAGTCAACTTAACCTTCCTTATGTCAACCTAAGGAGAACTCTGTCCACACAGGGAATTTATTAAGTCAGTTTAAGGACTTCCTTAAATTAACTTAACACCACCTCTTACAGTCTACTGAAGGCTTAAATTGACTTTATTAAGTCCACTTAAGCCAGTGTAGACAGGGAGTAGCCCTTAAATTGACTTAAGGTCAACTCAAGGGCTATGCCCTGTCTACACTGACTTAAGTTGACTTAATAAGGTCAATTTAAGCCTTAAATTGACCTAGCAGCTGCCGGTGTGGACATGGGCGTCTACAGGAGTTTTGAATGTGGACACTGTAAGTCGACTTAAGTTTGATTTTAAGTCAACTTAAGGTCGACCTTGTAAGTCAACTTAACTGAGCCTCCAGTCTAGATATACCCTTAGATACCTTGATGCTACCTGCTCAATAGCTCATGACATGCCAGGCACAGTGATATTGGCAGCCTGCTAGACTATAGCACTTGCTTTCCTTTTCTTATCTTGCACCATTCTGGACAGGCCCTATCAAGACTATTCTTTCAGAACCCTCCTTTATACACATGACCTGAGCTTTCAATTTTTATTCCATGAATACCCCCATTGTCTTGAACAAATGTTTTGCATATATAAGGGCTAGGAATAGAATGAGGACTTTGGTATTTAAACCTCCATATTTATTTTAAGTATTTTGCTGAATATATTCTCAAAGACCCTTTTATTGCCATAGATTTCTATTCATAGGGCTGCGAGAACAAGTTCTATCCCCTACTTGATAGAAATACAATGCAACCCATAGTTTTGTCATGGTAACATCCAGATAAAGGATTCCTGAGTCAAGAACAGTCCATGACAAACACTGGTAAAAACACACCAATATTAAGTAGTTGGGTGTATTCAAATTTCTTGAGAATCTGTATGCACACATGGTGCCGAGGAAGGCAGCTGCCTGCCAGAAGAAGGGCACCCACTCCAGGCCTGATGTTGGAGTGTAGACATTGACTAGATTCAACGCCAGCCCCTCCATGTCAACCCGGAGTTGCAGCAAGCAGCCCGACATTACCTTGGCGACCCCCCAGCACCTCAGGCTACAGGTTTGGGGAGAACAGGGTGGCCACTCCACCTTGAAAGGCTGAGAGCTGGCTTATGTACACCTCGTTCCCCCACTCCAGCTGCCAGCTGGCCTCGGCAGCTGAATCTGTATGGGTGTCCCGCAGGAACACCACAGACTAGCCCCCCTCGCGAAGGAAGGGGAGCACCTGGGTCCTGCAGAGACCCATCCAACAGCCCCTGGCATTCAAGGTTGCAAAGGTGGTGGGAGCCATGAAGAGGGCTTGGGGGGATCCACAGGACCAGCAGGAGTGCCAGCAGCCTCCTTCGGGCTATGCAGCAATCCGTGACCCACCCCAAAGTCCATGAGGGAGTCACATAAGAGGGGGGCCCTCTGGTAGGCCTCCCAGTCCCCTCTCCTTCTTTCAGGATGGCCCTCACAGCTGCACCCAATTATTAGCCCCACGGGTGTCGGCCAAGAAAGCGCAGGGCTTCTCCTGCAGCACCAGGGGGTCCAGGGTGGAAGGGCCCCCATCGTCCTCCAGTTGGGTTCCCACATCAGCCCCACTGCCTGCTAGGACAGACAGACAGGGCACAGAGCCCTGTCACAGCACCGATGATGGAGGTGCCACATTGTCCAGCCTGACCCCCAGTACAAAGGGGAAAGGTGGTGGAGGGAAGTCTGCAGGCCCGGTCAGGGTGGGGGGCATGAATGCCACCCCCCGGGTGTTGGTGGTAGAGAATGGGAAGGTTATAGTCCCAGGGGGGGGCGGTAACAGGGGAGGGGTCTGGGCAGGGGTTGGGGTAACAGTGAGTGGGGAGGTGGCAGGGGTGAGGGCCATGTCAGAGGTGGGAACAGTAGAACGGGTGGGGAGGGGGATACGGGTAGGGTCCCTGGTGTTCGAACCACCGGGGTGCAGCTCTCCTTGACTGGACATGGGGTAACTGGGTGGCACGTTAGGGAGGGGACCCCCACCGATGCTGGGCACAGATGCCAGGCAGGCAGCGGTGTCCCTGGCCCCATTGTCTGGCTGGGCAGGGTTGTCCAGGGAGGGAGGGGGTAGCTGTCCCAACAGGGACGATTCCCTGGGGCCCGGCTGTTCGGTGCCAGTTGCTGCCCATGAGGGCTTGGCAGCTAGAGGGAGGACACCGAGCGCCACCAGGCAGGGGGAGCGGTCTGGGGGCATCCCTGAGGTGAGGGCGGGAGGGGGCAGCAATAGCAGGTCACCGCCCAGATCGAGGCCCACTGGCAGAGGATCATCCTCCCCTGGATCGACCAGGGTCAGATCCAGGGCCTTGATCCCCTCAAAGATGAAGCCTAATACGCTCCCCACTGCCACGGATACCACCGCTCCAGACATCAGGCTGTGAACTGCCTCAGCATCAGTGGCATGCGCAGACATCACGAGCATTTCAGGGGCAGTGGGGGCACCTCCATTCATGGCCTCCCTGGGAAGGGAATCTATAAGGGCCTCCAAAAGGGGGGCAGCACAGCCCCATTCTGTTGCTGCCTCCATCTCCTCAGCCTGGCCCTCCCGCTGGTTCCCATTGGGGGGCATGGCAGAAGGTCCGTCGGCAGCAGGGATGTTATGGTTAGCCCCCTCCAGTGACTTCCGGGGGCCTCCTCCCCAACCGACATGGAGGAGAAGGTGTGGACCTTCCACTGCTTACCACGCTTCCCCTCAATGAGGACCCAGCCCTCGAGGGCTGGCCAGCGGGAGCAGAATCTGGCAGCAAGGACAGAGGGGGCCTGGGGGCAAGGGAGCAAGGATGGAACAGCAGAGGAACGGGAACCCTCCCCCTGGGCTGAGCTCTCCCCCTGACTGGGACTAACCACCTCCCCCTCCTTCTCCAAGGGCCCCGATGATCGTGGGGTGGAAGGAGGAGGAGGAGGAGGGACAGCTCTGGCGGCTGACTGGCTAGGGTCGCTGGCAGTGGTACGGCCAGCACCCACCGCGGCCTCGGGGGGCCCAGTTGCTCCCTCTTCATGGCTGGCCAGGGGAAAGTCCCTCCAGACGTGCTCTGTGGCCCTGCAGAAGCAGCACCAAGCTTCCCCCAAGGAATAGTGGATGCAGTACGGTGCCCCTTGGTGAGGCACCAGGAAGGACGCCTTGAGCGCCACTCCATCATGTGCCCCCATTGGCAGCAGTTGGATCTGCACCTGCCGGCGGAAGGACAGGACGTGATGGAGGGTGGGGTTCTTGCAGCCCAGCAGGAGAGGGCTGATGATGGAAATCGGCTTCCCCAGAGTGGAGAGGAGGGGAAGCAGGGCGGCACAGGGGAGTAAAGGTGGGATGGAGGTGAGGACCACCTGCACACCCAGGTCCTCCAGGGGCTTACGGGGATTTAGACGCCCCCTACTGCCAGGCCCTTCACCACCACCTCCTGTACAGCAGCCTCCGATGACAGGAAGAAGACTACCTTGCCATACATATTGGAGGCCACCACAATGGCCGAGGGCCCCACTACCCTTGCTGTCACCCGCACATAGCTCTCCACGTGTGAGGAGGTAGCCCCCAGGAGGCAGCAGACGCCGTGCCTCCTGGTCAAGGTGGAGAAGGGGCCCCAGCTGCCCAAGGTGGATAGCAAGGAGATGGCATGGGCGGATGATGTAGTGGTGGGTGGAGGGGTGGCAGCCACCTGGGTGTACTCTCTGGGGCAGGGGCACGTCAGGGGGAGACTTAGGGAGTGCTGCTGCAGGTGAGGTGTCCGCAGCAGCGTTCTGGCCCTTACTCGCCTTCTTCTGGTCGCTCTTACAGTTGGCCAAGGCAGCAGCGTGGGTGGAGGCCCCTCCCATGCCTGCTGCTGCTGGCGCCCCCTTGGGGGTGCTAGGGATGGTAGAGGCAGTGGCGGTGGTCAAAGGGGCAGCTGCAGGGGCAGATGGGGGGGGTGGGCTGAGGGAGGGGGTGGAGGGGGCTGGAGAAGTCTCCATGTCGCTACATAACGGGCGGTTGGGGAAGTGACTGAAGTGGTCAGGGGCAGGGAGTGGGTGGGCTGGCAGGGGCAGGTAGTAAGTGGTTAGAGGTAGGGGCTGGAGAAACCCACAGCTCAGCGGGGAGGAGAGTGCTGGGGAGGAATGTGTGGAAGGGAGCAGGTGAAGGGAGGCAGGCAGGTGGGGAGATAGGGGCTATAGAAGGGATGAGGGGCTGGGAAACCACCCCTCCCCACTAGGCTGTGGCTGGGGAGGAGGGCATGGGCAGGGGTGGGTGGGGGAAAAGAGGTAGATAGGGAGCAGGGGCTATAGAGGGGATGGCAGACCTCTCCTCCCCCCTAAGCTGTGGCTGGGGAGGAGAGCACCCAGGAGGAAGGGACAAGGGACTTGTGTGGGGCAGGGGAGGGCCGGCTCCTCTGGCTGCACTGGGTGAGTTGGATCACACAGGTGTCAGGGGGTGCAGTATGTAAGGAGAAAACAAAAATTGGGGGCACACGCTGGGCCACCAAGGCTGGCTGGGTGTGGGCGCTGCAGGGGAGGGTGGGGCTAGTGAGAACAATGGGTGAGGCAGGGTGGGGCGGGGCAAGGAGGTAGCAGAGGCTGATGGGCGGGGCAGGGAAGGGAAAGCTAATAGAAGCAAACAAACTCTCAAGGGCTAGGGTGGGGCAGATAAACTAAATTGAGTTCAGGGGTTGGGGGTTTAGGTGGTGGTGTGGGGAGGGGCACTGAACCAGCTGGAGGACAGAGGAGCAGGGGGCCCTCCAGCCAATGGGGGTGAGGGGGAAGGGGAGGCCGGGGGACGGAGGCCGTTGCTGGGAGGCTGAAGTCCCTACTGCACAGACAGTCCTATAATGTTCTGGAAGATTTGGGAGCTCACTGCCTTCTTGGGAGGCTAGGCAGGCAGCAGCAGCTGGGAATGGCAGTGGTGGTTCAAATGTCTCAGTTCTCAGTAAGCTCACCCCCAGCTGGAAACAGAGTCCTAGTCCAGATGGTTAGTGCTTTCCCTCAGTGGTGGTGGTATTTCCTGAAGGCAGCAGGCTCCAGCAGCAAGGACCAGCTGCCAGGAGGGGTGGTCTTCTCCTCCTTAGAGGTGATGGTGGAGTCCTCTTCTGGCTCCCCCACTCCACACAGTGCAGAAGAGTGAGAGGGGAGGAGACAAGCCAGCAGCAGGGGTGGCAGCAGAAGAAGCAGGGCCTCCCAGGAACAGCAGCAGCAGGAATTGGAGCATGAACAAGGGCAGCACCCACAGCCAAGCCAGCAGCAGATCCAGGAGCAGCAGCAGCAGCAGGTCAGGGCTTGTGTCTTTCCTCTTCTACTTCTTAGAGGAGACTGGTGGAAGAAGTAGGTGTTAGCTCCAGGCTTAATAAAGCCTTGTTTCCTGGGCTAGATTAGCCAGGACTACACCAGGGTAATTGGTTCCAGGTGTCTCAATTAGCAAACCTGTTGCACTGCTTAAAAGCCTCCTTCTCAGGCAGGGCAGCAGAAGGGAAGCCAGAGGGGAGTAGAGCTGCTGGAAAAAACAGTTGGAGGAGTTTGTTTGCAGTTTTGCCACAACACAAAAAAATACAGAGGGAGTGGGAGAATTCTTACATGCAAGGCTTTTAGGCTCTGCAGCTTGAAGTAGGACTTGTTTTACTTCAAGAACTGAGCAAGGGAGTGAAGGTGGGGGCAACCCCAACCAAAACAAAGAGAGAACTACAGTGACTGAGGCTTCAGACCAGGATGCTGTGAAACCTTAGCCTTAGAGGGTGGTACAGAAAGTGTAGGGCCACACTTTAGTGACCCAGGGAAGACAGCAGCCTCCCAGACATGGTGTGAAGGTGACTATTCATAGAATCCCTGGGTTGGGGCCCAGGGTAGAGGCTGGGACCAGGCCCCCCTGCATTTCCCCAGGGGTGCAGCCTCACTAGGGGTTGTGGAATGGAGAAGATGCTGTAGTGAGAGGGACCAAGTGGAATTTGCCAGCCTGTAGGATAAATGTGCGGGACCCCCAGGAGGCAGACTAGGCCCCACTTCACCACACACACACATACACAGTACTGTTTGGGACATGATTGTGGAGAAATAGGGCAAGTGAGAAAGTAACATAGGTTTGGAAGTCTCTGAAGATGTAAAAACAACAAGGAGTTGTGTGCCACACAACTCCTTGTTGTTTTTTCACTGGACTAGACTAATACGGCTATCCCTTTTTAAATCTGAAGATGTAGTCACATTATTTTCCAAAATACAGATATGTTAACAGACTGATAAGAAAAGGAACTTGCAGATAGTTTAAGTAACAATAATGTTGCTGGCTTTGGAAGAATGTGAAACAAATGTGTGGCCACTTAGAGTTTCATGATTGCTATAATGCTGCATAACAGGGACATTAAGAATTTAATGGCAGCTACAGGGACTGAACTCATCTCTGCCTTCCCTAAAAGAACAGACCTCTATCACCTGAGTGAAGAGAAAACAGCTTTTAGCAGAATAGTGCTTATGGCTCAATTGAGCACTTCTGAACCCATTCAGGATAGGCAATGGTATGCACAAACACTAGCCACTTCATTCTAAAACATCTGAAAACATGTCTCCAAGGTTGTAGGAGTATTGCCTAGTGGACAGAGTCATTAGCACTGCTATGCTAACAATATCCCCCACCATGCCAACATTTTTAGGCTGACTTAGAACAACACTTCATCACATCTTGTTCCCAAGTACAACTCCTCTATTTATGCTACATTAATGAAATCATCTAGACCGACAGAAAAGAAGGCCTTGAAGATTTCCCCAGAGATTTCAATAATTTCCACTCCACAATCAACCTTATCCTAGAATACTCCACCTGGAGATCCACTTTCTGGGCACTGTACTACAAATTTACGGATGTACACATAAAACCCACCCTATACTGTAAATCTACAGTCCACTATAGTTACCTTTATCCCTCAAGCTTCCACCCAGGACATACCACTCAATCCATTGTCTACACCCAAGCCGTAAGATATAACTGCATTTGTTCTGACCCTTCAAAGACAGGCATCTTCAGGATCCCCATCAAGCATTCTTAAAACTGCAGTACTCATGTGGAGTAGTGAAGAAACAGATTGACAGAGCCAGACATGTACCCGGAAGTCAACTTCTACAGGAGAAGCCCAAGAAAGCAAACAGAATGTCACTGGTCATCAACTACAACTGCCAAGTCAATCCCATACAGCACATTATTAAGGGTCTATAGCCTGTTCTCTAGGATATCCCTCTCTCTCTCAGGACTTAGAAGGCAGACCCCTCCTTGCTTACAGATAGCCCACCATCCTTAAACAGATACTAGCAGCTACAGATCTAACAACAGAAACATTAAAAACAGACACATACCCCTGCAACAAACCACATTACCAACTTTGCCCACATGTCTGCACAGAAGACACCATTATAGGACCTAATCAAGCCAGCTCCTCCATCAAGGGCTCATTTACCTGCTCATCTACCAATGTAATTTATGCCATCATGTGCTAGAAGTAACCTGCCCCGCCACCACTTTATACATCGGACAAACAGGACAGTCTCTGTGCAAAAGAATGTATGGACACAAATCTGATACCAGAAATAACAATGTTCGAAAACCAATAGGGAAATACTTCAAGCTCCCTGATCACTCCATTAAGGATCTGTTGATAACCATAATCAGGTAAATGGATAACGAATCAAAACTTCAAAGAGAAACTGCAGAATTAGAATTTGTATGCAGATTTGATACCATCAGTTTAGGACTGAGTATAAACTGTTTTTTTGTTCCCATTACAACAGGTAATTTTGCTTTCCCCCCACCCCCTGCACCCACCTATTTCCTGCTAACTGCTGTAACTTCATTGTTTCTGGATCCAAACAACTGCTTTAAATTGCTGTAACAGTCTGACCTGATGTTATGACTTTCCTTCCCCTACATTTATTTTGCTCCCATTCTGCAAGTTCCCCATCTCCAATCACCTAACAAAGTTGGATTTTTCTCCCACAAAGGCTCATGAGGTAAATAAATGTGTTAGTCTTTATAAATGCCACCAGACTCCTTGTTTGTTTTACCCATCTTATAGAGTCAAACTCAGGCCATGTCTGCACTGAAAACTCTGAATCAATCCTCATGGATCAATGCAACAGGACTGATTGAGCAGTCAGTATAGACCCACTCAATCAATCCCAAAAGTGCTGTCCCTTCAACACAGTAAGTCCATGCCTCCAAGTAGAGTAATGCTGCACTGAAAGGAGAGCATTTCTGGTCAACACAGTTGAGTGAAGACAGCATGGTAAGTCAAACTAACTTAGCCCTGCAGCATAGATCAGGCCTCAGACACTAAGGCCAGAAGAGGCCAATATGATCATCTAGTCTTACCTACTGCACAATGCAGGGCACAGAACCTCAACCACCCCCTCCTACAATAAACCTCTAACCCAGGGGTCGGAAACCCTCAGCACACCTGTCAAAGATGGAACACATGCCCATTTTGAGTGGAATGCAGGGCTTCTGGCCATGCAGCATCATTCAACGTGGCTGAAAGTACTGCAGATGCTCCTACCTCTAGTCTCAACTCCCTGTGACGGCTGAGGCCACAAGAGCCTTACGCACACAATGGCTCTTCCCCCTGTTGTCCCAGCCACCCTAGCAGAGCCTGCGACAGCCAGAGTGCTGGCCCTGCCCCTGCCCTCATTAAGGGTTTAAGGTGGGGGGGCTGGCATGGGGGCCAGCAAAGTTTGCCGAGCCCTGGTCTAACCTATGACTAAGTTACTAAAGTCCTTAAATCATGATTTAAAGACTTTAAGGTACAATGAATCCACCAACAATTGAGTCATGCTCCATGCTAGAGGAAAGCAAAAAAAACCAAACCCCAGAGCTTTTGCCAATCTACCCTGGGAGAAAATTCTTTCTCAGCCCCAATGTGGCAATCACTTAAACCCTGTGCATATGGGCAAGACTAAGAAAGAACTTTCCGTAATAACTCAGAACCAATCCCATCAATCATCTTGTAAGGTACTTGATTTCTATTGATGAAGAGTGCTATACATAATATAGGTGATGTTACTGTACAAAATCTTTTTCCCTCTCTCAACACAATTGCTGTTTTGGATACTGAAGTAATAAAACATATGACAAAAATAACTATTGTGTTGAAACAAACATGTGGCACCCAGCTGAAGTCCATTTAAATTGTTACTTTGGAACATTATTTTTTCTAAAATAAAGTGTATATATATATATGAAATAAAGGTAGATATGTCCTAAATCACAACTACAATTTCCATTGGATATGTAAACAAAAAGTCTTCTTCACATCCTGCCCTAAATGATGGTATAGATTTGCAGCATACAATTTAACCACTGAGATGTTTCATCCCAGAGATGACAATATTTCAGTGAGAGATAAAGTGATCCCTACAGGCCAGATGGTGATAAATCTTGCTCAACCTCCCTCACTCCATAAGGAATTATTTGGGCGTTAGTGGAACTACTGCTAGTGTTAGGCACCATTCCATGTAAGTCAGATACCACTAAATGGCTTCATTTGTCCATACTCTGAATTGGCTAAAAATAACTAATATTTGTAAAGTTCCTTTAAACTGTAAAATTCTGTGGATTTGGTAAGTAACATTACACATCACTAACCAGGAAGTTGTGAGGCTTAACTAATAGATATTTCTGAAATCATTTGTGGTATTGGATTGAAGGTGCTACAGAAGTTCAAAGCAGTAGTAGAAATGTACACTTGAGTGGGCAGGCTGCAATCCCACTGCTTCCGTTGAACAGCATCTTATTCCAAAAGTAGTCAATTGAAGTCAGTGAGCCAATTTGTGGAATAAAAATGCACATTCTGCCACTATATTAAAAAAAAAAAAAAAGGTGAAAAAGCTGTTTAATCTTGTTGCTAATTCATGAAGTCTGAGGAAATTTAAGTCTTTTGCCTTTGGCAAGCTAGCTCATTTTCTTTCGAGGTCATCATCACACCAAGTGAGGATGATTAAATGATCTATTATTTTTAAGGTGATAATTAATTCTAGAAATAACAGTTGGAGATCTTAAAAGTTTTCAGAAAAAAATATCCCACATTCTTGAAAATTAGTTAGTTTGTTGGTATAAAAGCCACAAACACCTAACTCTTTTTCTCACACACACATACTCACTCTTCTTTTTCTATAATTTTTTGGATAAACTAAAGACCATTTAAATTTTGGGTCCTTCCATAAAATAGGTGTCACAAGCACATGGAAATTTACACAGCTAGCTACAAATATACACTATATTGCAACAAAAGAAGCTCCCATCAACTGTCTTTCTGACAACACAGCTGATCAACACTATGGCTGTGTCCACATGTAGGTTTTAAAGCGAAACAACCATATTTGTTTCACTTTAAAAATATTAGGTCCACACGACATTTTGTTGTTTCAATATGATGAGCTCCGTCATACTGAAACAACAAAACTTAAATCAAAACACTAAAACCTGGTAAGTAACCAAAACAGCTGTTGAAACGAAATGGTTGTTTCGAAACAACCCTGTTGGGACATGTTGTTTCAAAACAACAATGTTTCGAATCAATGGCTTGACCTTACTCCCATGGTGCCTGGCACCCTGGAAGTAAGGCCTGCCCCCTCAGCACCCTGGCCAGGAAGGGAATCAGCACATTGGCCATGGAGGGGGAGCTGGGAGAGGTTGGGGCAGTGATCTCTTGGCACCCGCTATCCCCCTGCCGCTTCCAGGGCAGCGGGCGAATGAAGCCCCAGGCTCCCCGCCCCCCCTGCCCTGGAAGTGGCAGCGGGATGCAGGGCATCCCGGGCTTCATTCCCCCACTGCCCTGGAAGTGGCGGGGAACGTGGCCCCAGGGATCTCTTGCCACCCCCCCCAGCCATTCAGGGGATTGGGTGGTAACATGGCCCTTCCAGGGAGCCCTGTTGCCATACCTCCCAGGGTGCCCCTCTCCTAAATCGAACTAGCAAGTCCTGCACCGGACATGCTAGTTCGATTTGTGGGGACCTGTTAAATCAATTTAATTTAAATCAATTTAATGGTTGTTATAACGATTTAGCTTGAATCTCTTCAAGCTAAATTAATTTAACTTCATGTGTGTAGATATAGCCCAGCTTTAAAGAAAAGTTCTCCGCTAATCCCAGCGCAACTATGTAAAACTAAAATAGACCTTGCTATTCATGCTACATTATTTGGACTATTGCATCTGGAAATGTGATCTTGACTTATAGACATACAAGGTTTTAAGAAGAAAGGCATTAGAGATAGGGTCTGGTTAGAAAATAGGAATAAAAGGACTTCATTCATTTTAAGGAATTTAAGGTTATTTTCCAAACACACCAGCATCTTCAGCTATGTCTACACTTACATGTGAATTCAAATTGATTATCATCAATTCAAATTCAAATAAGTGCATGGACACATGCCCACTTTCCTCAATTCAAACTGAGGCACTCCTCAGTTCGAACTGAGGAAAGCAGAGTTCGAATTGGTCAAACTTGCTTTTCCAACGAAGTCAGGGTCAATTCAGAGTAATTTGAATTGACATAATGTGGCCAGGTCAATTCGAATTCACTGTTAGTTTGGATAAGCCACAGCTTGATTTTTTCCTATACAATAGCGCCCTCTACTGAATTTGAACTAGCAAGTCCTGTTCATGGACATGCCAATTCGAATTGAGTTTTTTCTAGTATGTCCATGTCAATTCTAATTGACTGAATTCAAATTAGATTCAAATTAGTCAATTTGAATTCAATTCGAATTGAAATGCTCAGTGTAGACATAGCCTTCCTGACCATTCCCTGCCTCCACTAGGAACAACCATTCTTTATGTCTATATATGTTGCCAGTAACATTGAAGAACATGCTGGTAGGAACATGATTGCAGATTTTTCGTTTTCCATAGGATACAGGGAAAAAGTTGCAAAGAAGAGCAGATAAAATGCAGCGTGCCCTGGTTGTTCTCTGTAGACTTGGAACATTCAAGAACTGTGGCCAAAGTTCCTCTCCCCCCATCTTTGCTCCCCACTGGCAATCTCCGAGGACCCTACCCTGAATGTTACCTTTACTCTCTTCAGGAAGGAAGACTGGTAGTGGCTTATGCTTGCTTCCTCTGTAGCTAGCTAGCCCCTTTTGTTCCTCCCCAGGTTATGAGAGGATGCCAAATACCCTTGTACTTTCTGCTGAGTCTTAAGAGTTTCTTTGAGGGGGATGCCTGACCTGGCTGTTGATATACCATGCATAAGGGTGTTCTAGTAACAATGTAATATCTTTCCTTCCCGTAAGACGACAGGAGAGGGAACACACTTTTTGCTGCCGTGTTGAGTACAGAACAGAAGCATTCTATAAAGTTTAATGGAAAAATCATGCACCATTATATTTAACTAACACTACAGCATGATCCTTTAAAGTGAGTGTTTCTGTGTACAACAAGAAAATTAACTGGCATTCAGAAGGGTATTAGCAAGGCCAACAATGAAGAATAAGAGAGGACTAGTAAAAAAGCCCCAGTAAATAATGTTTTTTCCATGAACAAAAACTACAAAACCGTTCTTATAATAATAGTGCCAGATTCTTCTTTCATACCTGTATAAATCAATTACTTCAGTAGAGCTTCTCTGGATTCACACCATACAACAAGCAGAATTTGGTCCCTCATGCACAGTACAACTCAGATCAGGCCCACAAGGACTTCAGTCATGCAAGATCCAAAATGCCGGAGTCAACAAACCCAGCTTCTGTCACAGAGATATTCTTGCATGAGGCAGACATCCTCTTTTTTGATCTTTTGCATGTGATTCCCTATCATCTAATTCAACATCTGCCACAGCTGCATTCATTTTTACTTACTCAGGTTTTTTTTAATCAATTAGGGGAAAAAATAGCTCCCTGAATAGTGATTATTGCATATGAAACCCTTTCTGTTTTTGCTCATCTTCAGTGACAAAATTTTGTCATTCAAACTTTAACAGACAAAATTTATGCACATAAAGATATTGCTCAATTACAAGTCTCTTATTTAATTAAATGCAGCTCAAATCTTTACAGCAGCCAAATGACCAATCAGGGGCTCTTTTCTAAAATTTTGTCTTCTCCTCTCCTTTCTGATTCTTTGCTCAGGCAAAACTCCTAGAGAAGTCTTTTAACCACAGTGCAGTACTCAACTGCACAATATGTAAATGGAAAATCCACTGACATCAGTGGCAGCTCCCTGCACTAAACAAGAACCTGGGTGGGTCAGCCTTAGAGTTTTGATCACATATTTTGTAAAAATTGAAACAAAATTAGTCTCAGTTATACTATCATTGGACAAACGTGTATGGCACAAATCCCTTGATGCCTACAGCTGCACCAAGATAAAGTCCAATTAAAAAGCAACTTTCTAGTCAGCTTCTTTTATTCATTTTCCATGATTATTCAAACACTTAAGCTTTATTGGTTATGAGTGAATTTTTAGATTGAATATTCACTGATCGCCAATTTCAAACTGTATATTTAATTGTGAATTTCCAATTACGGTATTTTCAACCAGTCAGGGAAACAGACATAATACCATGTGATTTAATAACCCTACACTAATTCATGAATGATGTGTAGATTATGAATCATGTGTTGAATAGTTTGGAATAATGAGGAAATGTGTGAATATTCAGATCTGTTTTTTAAAAAAAGTCAAAAAGGAGAAGCAAAATTCACTGAATCACTAATTATTCAGCTAGCTCTCTTGGCATCCTTATCAGCAGTCTTAACAGGGAAGTCCAGGACTTAATAAGCCTGGTGGAACTACCCCCAAAGTGTTACCATTGAGGAAACCTGGCAAGGCAACACAGATGAGTTTACATGGCTGTTGCCCATGGCAACCATTCCTGTACTATGGACAGTGAATATTAATCTCTAGGGCTGTCAATCAGGCACACTTCGTGAATACTAAATTTATGTTAAAGAAATTAAAAGTGGAACAACTTTTATGCACAAATTCTGTTCTCACTGAAGTCAATGGCAAAACTCAGTGTGAAATCCTCGTATCATTAATCTTAAGGGCAGTTTTGCAGTTAATATTATTGGGGCCACAATTTCTCCTGCATTGACTACACTAGAATCAGGGTTTATGCCTTACTTGGTATCAGTTTGAATTGTCTGCCATTATAAAACATACATTCTCTTGGGGGTTTGGGCTGCTCATGTTCTCATTCTTTGTGGTAATATGTAATTAATCACGTCTACAATTCAGGTTAATTGAAATCATATACATACTCAGAACAGCTTCATTATAAAATTTCACTGCTGGTGGGAGGGAAACATTTTTACTAGTTACACAAGGGCTATGCACCCTGGAAGGAAGGTCAACTGTTATATCGATATGTTGATCATATCAATATAGCAGAGCCAGATAGGGTTATTTAGAAACCAGAGTTTCAAAATAACCCTCATTTTGATACCAAAGGAGGTTTTATTGTATCAAAATGATTTTCCTTATTTCGAAATAAGGGAGCTCCCTATGTCAAAATAAGGAAAATGTCGTCTAGACATGTCTATTTTTAAATCAAAACAACCCTTATTGTTTCAATTTAAAAGGCTTGTGTGGACGTAGCCAAGAAGCATTTGGTGGTTTTGTGACAATTTTTGTTGTTGTTATGATGAAAAAAAGGTTTGCAGCCAAAAACTGATGCTTTTTTCCCCATAAGTCCCTGCAAGACTCAGAATAATTAAAAATGCAATCCTCAGCCCTCTGTGTCTTCTGGTGAAACAGAGATAAGGAACCCGTTACAGTGTGCATGCCCTAAGTAGTATGTTTACTAAAACTTTTCTGTCTAGTCAGGTTTTATACTACATTAACCACCACAGTGTGTTAACAGAACCGTGAGATACCTGGCCTTCTTCACTTGCCCCTTCTCACACTGTCAGATTCCCAGATTTCAATGGATTTGGCGGTTGTGTGCCAAAACCACATGCATCTATCCATCTTTGGTACTTGTGTGCCCTATTAGCTTAATATCTGAGCACCTTCACAACCTTTAATGTGCTTCGCCTTAATAAAAAGTTTTGTGATGTAAAGCAGAATTATCGAATTTTGCAGATGGGGAAATCAGGAACAGGGGCTGTGTTCACACACAGGGAGTTATTTCGATACGGTTGTTTCGAAACAACTTGTATCGAAATAACACCTTATTTCGAAATAACTTAATTCGAATTAACAGTTTGTTAATTCGAATTAAGGAAAAAAGCTCAAAGCGAAATACAGCTAGTCCTCACTTAGTGACCTACTCGTTTAGTGACCCCTCAGAGTTATGACCGGCTCTCTGATGAGTTGGTATTATGGCGATGTACAAGAACTCGCATCAACTCTCTCAGATTACCTATATTTACAGTACACTATGCAAACTAAGTTCAGTACATTAGAGCTTAAAACATTTAAAATATATATGAAAAATGTTATAAATGATGCAAAGGTGACATTAAAACTATCTACCGATGGTTGAAAAACCCACTACCAGTAAAGTACATTATGCCTGAAATACCGGTAAGGGCTGCTCCTCGTTTAGTGACCAATTCGTTTATCAACCGGGTTTCAGGAACGAAACCCGGTCACTAAGTGAGGACTACCTGTAGCAGGTTCAGGCAACAGTTATTTTGAAACAAGTCGCTGTTGTTTCGAAACATGTTCGCACAGCGTTGTTTCGAAACAACGTTGTTTTGTCCCTGCATGCCTGCATGAGGTTTAACTTGTTTTGAAACAACCATGTGTCGTGTGAACAGCCTAAATCTTATTTCGAAACAACCTCTGTTGTTTCGAAATAAGAGGGCTGTGTGAACACAGCCAGAGAGTCTAAGCGACTTGCCTGGGTCACATAAGAAATCTGTAGCAAAGCAGGGACTTGAAGTGCCTTAGCTACTGGCCCATCCCTCTTCTCTTCCTGAAGTGCTTTCCCATCCAATATCAGGCATCTCCCTACATTAGTGCGGATGCTCCCACAACACAAGGAGGAAACTCATGAGAGATGGAGGAGCAGGGGAGGAGGACACTGAAAGATTAGAGCAATAAGAGGCTTCTAAAGCACAGAAGGATAACATTCCTGTGGGGCTTAGGTATGCTATATATAGGCACCTTCCTTTGCTACACTGTGTAATGGACTACAGTGTAGGCCATTTGACCTACTGGACACAACTAGGCTAATGTCCATAAGTCAAGGACAGTCACAAGGCAATAGTCAGTGAGCAGAGATCAGAATAATTGTTAGAGCTAGGATGAAAAGGCAAGAGTCCGCCCAGGGTCAGAGATAAGAGAGAGTTTCCAGGCTGGAATCGGGGAGGAAAGAAGCAGGGGGAGAGTCAGAATCAGGCTGGGGTCAGAACCTAGTGATCAGAAAACACAGTGAGGTCTGGAGTCACACAGAGCCAAATGTTTGCATGGCTGCCCAAACAACTTCCTGTGCCACTACCAGGGTTAAACTCTGTTGATAATTTGTTAACAGCTGTGCTCGAGCAAATGGGTAACACATCAAGACTTCAAAAAGAAACTGCAGAATTGGAATTGGTATGCAAATGTGACTGTGTAAAAGCAGGATTAAATTGTGACTATGGATTCTCTTCCCATTACATCAGGTGATTTGACCTCACCCTCCTCTATGTGCTGTTTCCCACTGTTTGAATCTTAAAAACTGCTTTGATTTGCTGTTACAGTAGGACCTGATCCCATGACTTATACTTCTCTGCTTTTATTTTCCTCCCATTCTATAAGTTCCCCCATCTTGAAAGCACCTGATGAAGTGGAATTTTCCCATGAAAGCTCATTCAATAAATAATTTTTTTTAGTTTTTAAGTGCCACAGGAATCCTGCTTGATTTTAGGGTTAAATAGCGAATGTGGGCCAATCAGAAGGCCAAAGGGTACTCTCACTATGAACCCTTCATGTGAGGTTTCCTGTGGAGCCCTAATCTCCATAGTGTTCCCTAGATGGGAAGTCGTGGAATCTCCATCATTGGAAGTTTTTAAGAGTAGGCTAGATAAACACCTGTCAGGGATGATGTAAGATAGTACTTGGTCCCACCATGAATGCACCTGACTGGACTTCATAACCTCTCATGGTCCCTTCCAGATTCCATGACGAAGCACTATGTAGCTTCCCAGTGGTGATGGTACACTGTCAAGCTGTCCCATTTTCTACAGCCTAGGTTTTAGTCTCATAGATCCTTACATATGGCTTTGCATAAGAGTAGCCAGGCTTAGGTGCCTTGGAAACAGCCTGCCAGCTACTCTTTTCCATGTAATTTGATGTTTCAACTCCTTATCTTTAAAAGATGATTATGCTTTAGGCGATCTTCCTCTGAATCCCTCAACATCCATCCTTTTAAGGGCAGTACATGGGAGCCCAACATGGGGAAGTAAAGCAAAACATCAGGCAGACAAAGTGAGGAGGCAACTGAAGAAAGAGAAATGGGCATTTTTGTGGCCTGAGCAGATTTATGGATCATCTTGTCAAAACAGTACACTATGAAGCCATTTATGCACCTGTGTAAGACATGAGGCCCTGATGATACATTACTTCTGGAAACTACTCCTTTTCTGACATGACCAAGTCTATTCCAGGGGACATGAGTAGGCACTTGCCATAATGTAAGAGCATCAGTAAATTTCCTAGGAGTTAGACCTGTCAAGATCCATTAACTCTGTGTCATTGATTCACAATGCTGTATAAAGTCAGAAACACTCCATACAGAACATGGGAGAACTAGATACCAGAGACATAAATGTGAGAGTAACAGATGGAGAGGGAAAAAAGATGTTGGTTCTCCTTTGCCTTGTCACGGAAACACCGCACTAATGGCAATAGAAGTTCCACATGCAGAGTGGGAATGATGGTGGATCATGGCCTTACAAGGATTATATGGCAGGTGATTACATGGGCACTACTTACTAAAACAGGTGATCTTCTGGCCAATTTAAAGGCATGAAAGAACTAAAGAAGGTTTTGTTCCTGGCTATTAGGAAGGGCCAAAAGCACATACCTCTGATTCTTCTGAGAACACACACAGTTTAAACCTGCCTAAGTTTACAGTATCTAAAACTGCAGGCCACTTAGACTTAGACCTTGTAGGCAGAGCTCCATTTAAGAAAGAAGGCCCCTTCCAAACTCCGAACGCTGCCTTTTAAAAGGCCTGCTTCCTTAACCAAGCCCGGGTGTCAGCCTCTCTTCCTCCAACACTCAACTCAAGTGGGACAGGTGTATCTTACCCCCTAAGTGTAAGTTCAGTGACTCATAGAAGATTGTTCTAAATTTGTGTACCATATACTCCCTCTTTTATGAAATCCTATGTGTCACGCCTGTGGGATATCCAGATCTCTTCCTCATCCCCTTCTGTGCTGGCAGAAGGAATCCTTGAACTACCCCAGGGCTGGTGACACCAGATCCCTGCAGGCATAAGATACAAGAAAGGCTGCTGCCCTGGCAGGGCAGAACAGAATCCTGACTAGAGGGGTCACTGCTCTGCCCCTCTTGGACTGCAGCCTCCCCTACGCAACTTGTGCTGGCAGTAATCAAAGGGGCAGGAGTGGCAGCTTAGCAAGCCCCCTACAGTCACGTTATCATGGGAGCGAGTGAGCAGAGCAGTGACAACAGATCTGCAGTGGGTTTCTGGTGATGTCCAATTATCAGAATTGATTATCTGAATAAAATCCAGGTCCCCCAAACTATTTGGATACTCAGAATACTGTATATGCAAACAGATATGGCTCCAGTAGATGGCACTCAAGAACACATAGAATACAGAACTGAGGAACCAGAGTCAATAAAATGCTTCTATGCTACAAATGATTGCCTATGTACATCTCCTCACCCCGTTCCTTCCCTGGTGGGAGGGAAGGGGTAGTGAGGTGCCTTTAGTCAATCACAGTAGGTCTAGAATGGACACATTTACTGTGCTCATAAAAATGTGGTTTGTTCTAGATTTGTTTACTTTCTGCCATGCTGCAAGGTTGTGGTATTTACACAAAGGGGTTATGTAGGTCTCCCTTAATGCATAGTTGGCTCCTATATAATGATATCACTAGAAAAGAAATAATGGTTTATGGCTGGAAAGGATATAACGATTGCGCTCTAGGCAATCCACTTTACACAAACATGTCTCTAGCTTTAGATTCACATATAACTCATCAGTAGCCGCTGACTCTCATATTTTCAAATGAGAAATGAATTTCTAAAATGTAGTACTCCCTTTCTGCACAGATGGCTGATTCAATAAAATAAAGATCCAGTAATGCCTCTCAGTGGAAAAACTATGTCATAGCAGAAGCCTCACATTTAGGAATTGGCTTCCAGTCCAGTCTCTTTGCATCAGGTAATCCAGTCAATGAAAACACATTGTGAAAACTGAAGAAAGGGGAACAAAATCAGAAGTATGAAGATTAAATTATACATTTATGTAAAATTAAATGCAATAAAAAGTACAGCTTCATAACATCATTTGTATTCAGATGAAATTGTGTTCTTATAGCAACCACCAGAATATCAATGGATAGCTTGCAATAAAAGAATAACAGGATTATATTTAACTCTTAGGAAAACTGAGTAAGGTGATTTCTGAATAAGAGTTTATTTTTAAGAGATCTACCCAGTAGTAATAATTACACTTTTCAAAGACATTAGCTGATCATGTAAAATGAAGACTTGACTTTTTCTGATAAAATGTCTCTCCTGATTATTGAAACATGATAATTTTTCAAGTCAGAAGAAAGCTCTTGCACATATAAGAAACAGCCCTAGTTCTGAAGTCCCTACCCAGGAAAATCTCACATGGATTCCAATGAGAGATTTGTTTATGAAAGGACTTCCAGACCCCAGAATGAATTGGTCAAAACTGAGCATAAATCTTCAGTAATGACAGAACAACAACAAGAACAAAAAAAAACAACTACTATAATAAACATGAAGCAAATATATAAAACTATAAAATTAATCTGTCTAGTAGAATTCATTATTATTTAATCATTAATTTCAAAGAGTGGGTGCATCATTCCAATGCACAGGAGTTCTTCAGGAGGACACAGTTTATCTAGGATTTTCCCCATGGAAATGCTAAGGCCACAGTGAATGTAGTGACTTTAAAATACAACCCAAAAAATACTGGACAAAGTTAGGATCTGATGACTTCATAACACACTACTTATTCTGGCAAGACAAGCATAAGAATTACAAGATTGGGTCTTTAAAGGTTAACTCAGAACTACTAATCTGAGTTCTCTAGCGTAATGAAAGAGTAGAGCAATAGCATCATAAAGATTACACTGTTGGAAACATTAATTTATGCAACAAATCTACAGACAGCATTAAATGCTGCGCTAGAAAACCTATTAAATTCCAGCAAATTAGTATTACTCTAAAATAAATTGCTATGTTCCATAACTAGTAAAGGGTTCCATACAACAATCTGTCCTTTCATGCTTCTCAAAGGGCAAAAATCCACCCTGTGCATTGGATCCAACTGATACATTATATGACAATGATAGAAACTACAATAATACAGTCAGGGGTGTCGCTGGTGCTGAGCTTATGGGGCTCAAGCCCTGAGTCCCGGTGGCACACTTAAATGGCTCAAGCCCCGAGTCGCAGCATGCCAAGCCACAGGTCTTTCCTCGGGCCAGTGGCACTTCTGAATACAGTAGAAGCCCACTAATTCACACTAGAAACTGGTAGACATGTTACAGTTATTGGTAGTGTCCTCCTTGAAGAGAATTTTTTCCACACCCTAATATAACAGCGACCATCTCCAAAAATACTTCTGCTGATGGAGTTGAGCGCACAGTTTTTAGGGGCTGGGAACAAAGCATTCTTGGTGGAGCTTGAGCCTGTTGACTTTCCCAAAGGACTTGCAGAGTCGCTGTGGCACTACATGGAATTTGAACATCTATATAAGGCCTTCAGCTTCTGAATGAATGCTATCAGGGCTAGAAGGATACAGTTCTTTCACGGGTTTCCCATGCAGATGAAGATTTACACAGAGTAACTGAGCAATGAATACAATAATAATGAGCCAAATCCTCATCTGCTGACATCTTTCCCACCCAAGAGATGAAAACAAAACAAACAAGAACTTCCAGTAACTGCAATAAAGCTAGAATCTGGTCCCATAATAAAACATAATCATCAAATTTTACAGTTTGGCATGTATGCAAACAAAACCCAAGGCTGCTGTACAAAATCCTTTCTTCTACCAGCCACTTGTACTCCATTATCTTCAGGTTAGATTCCACTATACAAAGAAAGGAGGAGTTAGGCAGCCACAGGTATTCCATCCCTAATCCCTTCTGCGAGCTTTAGAGTGCCTGTCTCAGGTCTGGTAAAGCAAAGGATTGGCTGCAAATTTAGCAGCTCAGGATTCCTGGCTTTTGGCCTGAGTCTCAGGCTTCTGGGATTTCTCAAGCCCTGAGAATTTTGTAGGCAGCAATGTCTTTCAAGTACCACAAGCACCATGTGCAGTAACCACAATCTTGAACATGTCACTGAATAGCTTAGGGGAACAGGGAGATGGATCTTGCTAAAACAGGCTGCAAAGACAAGAGCTCTGGAATCCCCTAACCCCATGGTTGTCAGAATTCATTTAAAGAGTAAGTTAGATTATTGATTTAAAACCAAACTAAAGTATTAGATTTTTTTTTCTTTTAAACAAATATGTGCGAGAAACCAGGTGTGTGTGTGTGTTGTAAGGAAGTTCCAGGGGGGCAATCAAGAGGAAAATTTCAGCCTTTTTCTCAGGTGTCTGGAAAGGGAAGAGAAAGATGTAGCCAACAAGAGAGACAAACTCTTACAGGGCCAGTTCCTTAGCTAGTGTAAGCTGGTGCAGCTCCATCAAATACTTGTTTATACCATCTGAGGATCTGACCCCCAGCAATCACAGAAACTACAGGCCAATGAGTTTCACTAGTGTTCTGTCATGGTGTTTGTGTGACATTGCATATAGCTGTTTCAACAAATTCTTATACTCCTCGGGAGTCACAGGCCCCACCCCCAGCAACGTATAGGCAATAATCTCCTCTGACCCCTGTGCTAGTGGTTCTGACCCCCAAAGGTGCCAAAAAGAGACAGTAGAAATGTGAGGCTAGGGAAGCTCTGCAGAATGGTTGGACACCTATGCAAATATTCTTGAATATGCAGGGATTGAAGTCTTGTTTCCCTGGAGAGCATGAAGATTTACTGTTTCCAAGTGGCACCCACCTTGGAAAACACATTCTTTGCCTGGAGGAAATTCCATTGGGAGATCATCCCATAGCACTTGCCATCACTAGACAATTAACTTGTGTTGGAGGAGGACCTGGTGGCATTGTGTTAAGTAACATTATGTTCAACATGACTTTGCTGTCAGCATGACGGGGACTGACATGTTTAACACCACGTCAATGGATTGTGAGAAAACCCTTGTGGAACCAAAGGTTCCCCAACAACCAGATGAAACAAAGTGAAATTTAACTTGCCCCTGACTGCAGAGTTGTGTTTAATGTCATGTTTGCCTAGACAACTCAAGGTCAATTCTTACATGACCTAACTGACTAGTGTATTCAAGGCCAGAGTCCTAGTGGCCTTTGTCCCCTCCCATAGTTTTTCTCTCTTGTGGGACAGTCGGGTCACCTCAGACAAGTTATTACTGTTAACAGTGCAGAAAGACAATACCTATAGAAAAGTCACAGTTCAAGCCATTTGAAAAATCCTTATTTGACTTGTCAAGCAAGTATTTTTGATATGGAAGCAACAGAGAGCACTGTGTTCATTTGATGGTGTCATTCTTCAGGGTATGGCCACACTGTGCAATGAATATGCAAGCATTTTAAAATGTGCTCTTTCAATCCAATCAAAATGTATACTAGAAGTCAGCCTAAAGCTTCTGCACTAACACTAGACAATTGTGGAAAAACAACTGAGGCAGTAACTACAAGATCAATAAGAGTCTCAGTCCTAATTAATGCCAATTCAATTCATTGTAACTTTGCCAAAAGTGATATTAAGATCGTTTAAAAAAAACTTAAAAGCGTCAAACTTTTCCCCCTCCCTTTGCAATGTAGTTCAAAGCAATTTAATAATAATTTGGTAATTGGTTCTTTGTTCTCATGTCCTTGTAAATTATTTAAATTTCAACTGAAATGTCACAGTTTTGCCAAATTCTGAACTTGATTTATTTAAATCAATCTAACTTAGCTTTTAAAATGACAAACTTACAGTTGGCATATGCAATGGCATCCCTAGCTTACCTCCAAACAAAATCATCTGCCAGCCCTTGAATCCCAGCCATAAATTAGGGGTCAGAAAAGTACGGTATTACCCTTAGCCATTTCTCTCAGTTAAAAGGGCCTATTTATATTTGCATGTTGTTAAACTCAGACTGGAAATACTGCACAACTAAATCAATATCAATAACAAATCAATCTGTGAGATACATGGTTGGCAGGTAACATCGCTTATTAGACCAGCTTTTGTTGATTAAACACACAAGTTTGTCTCTCTCTCATTTTGTCTCTCCTATATCCTGGGACCAACAAGATACAATACCACATAAATCAATCCGTGAGCAGTTAAGGATCTGCAAGTCATAATACAATTACATCATCTCACCTAAAATGCATAACAGGTATAAATGCAAAAGGAACATATATACTGTCAGGACCTGATTAAGGGGTCCTGGAGTCCCAGGCTGCCCACCACTGTGGAGGCACTCTAGCCCCCCTCCATTGCAGTCTGCAGGCAGGCCAGTGCAGGGGGGGCCTTGGAGCAAGAAGCATCTCTGTAGCCTTCCTGCCCTGCCCCAGCCCCAAGTTTAGCTGGTTTGCCCCAGCCAGGAGCAGGGCTAGCTGGCATGTGGTATGGCCTCCAATACAGTCTTATAGGGCCACAGGGTACAGCCAACCCTGGCCCCAGAGAGGAGTGCACATGTGCCAGTTTGCCCTGTTCCTGGGGCAGATCAGCTGGCCCAGAAGTGGGAAAAAGCATGGATCCTGGCCTCTAGTTCCAGACCCCTTCCCCCACGCTGGCAGGACAGGGGCCCTCCCAGCGTCCTGTCCCCCCTCAAGCCCTGCCAGAACTGAGAAGGGAGGCAGAGACGGCAGGATGGATCACACAGGAGCCTCAGGGGCTGGAGCCCAGGGTCCCCCAGTAGGCTGGAGCTTGGGACTTCAGTCTCTATATCCCTTGAAGTGATCCAGCCCTGTATACAGCACACAAAGAGGAGAGAGGCCCACTCAGTTGCATAGTGCAAGAGGTTTCTGCATAGCTTTACCAACAATAGGCATCACACCAAGTAAATACAGTTTAATATATTTGGTATAGGTCCACTGTTATCAATTAAATATGTGTGGGTGAACATCGCTGGTAATCAAAAAATGATAACTAGATTTATTAATGCAGCTGGTGAGTTTTGAGATTAATTGCTTGAGACCTTACTTTCACATAGTAAAGATCTGAATTAATCATGCCCACTACCTAACAAAATTGCTGTATTTTGAAATGTCTTAATAAAATCAGTTTGTTATTTTGATCTAAATTGCTCTGTATGTCACCTAAGGTAGACATTTTGAAAGGCTTGTACAGGCAGACAATTTATTATTTATGATCACTGAATAAAATCTAATACTATTTAATTTAATCCTGACCAACAACAATTTGAGACTATCAATAACACACAGTCAATATACAGTTATGAAATTCTGTTATATAAATATGAATATGAATCAGCAAACACACTTTTGTACCAGAAGATAAAAGCCCTTATCAAGGTTTTTCTTTCACAAGCATATTATATACCTTTGAATCTAGTTTCTGCTGCTTTGATGCTAGTTTCTACAATTTCTCTGGGACTTGATGATAAATTTCAAAATCCAGAAGCAAACACATATGTGAGGTAGTTAATTAATAAAAGAATAATAATTGTGCCAAATAGGACTATCTTCTTGGCGTTTATTAAACTTGCATGTCTCTTGATCTGAGCACCTTTCTATGTCTTTGGTTTCTATCAAGGTTCTGTAAAACAGCCCCTATGAAGGTTTCAACTCGTTTTATTTCTTGTCAAAGGGAAGATTTAACTTCTTAAGGGTTTTATTCTTAAAAAGTCAATTTACTGGCCTCAGATAAGAGTAATGCTAAATCTTGACATGACTAAGACTGAATGTATTGAGAAAGAAGCAAATTCTACAATTCTAACTTATGCAAAATCACACTGATTTTGCAAGCACTATTGCATGAGTAAAAATGGAGTGAGCAGTAGAGGATTTTGCCTCACAGTAATAACTGCTGTGATTGAGATCTTGTCTTCATAGTGCTTTAATCTGCACCAGACAGACATAACATGCGCTAACTGTCCTTTGTGGACCCTTATGAAGAGCACATTAATTTATTTGTGCTTGAATGGGATTATGTTAATTTTACAGTGTTAGCAGTAGTATCCATATGGGCCAGTCAATACACAACACACTAGTGCAGGGGTGTGCCACTTGCGGCTCTGGAGCCACATGCGGCTTTTTGGCTGCCCCCTTGTGACTCCTGGCTCTGAGTGCCACCACCACAGGGGACCTCGTGGGTGGCCCACACCAGGCTCTGGACTCCTACCAGCATGACGGGGGACCCTGCAGCAGGCACCCTGGCCTAATTCTCCCCACCCACCATCAGGAGGCTACACCCATTGCTGCTCTCAAAACACTGGTTCTTGAAGGAATTTTTTAAAATGTCTTTTCTTATCTTTTGGGTTCATCCCCTGCACTAGTGCATATTAGAATTTACATCCTTCTCGTGAGAACTGAAGTGCAAAGTAGACAAACGCTCAATTAACCGGCCCTAACTTGCCCATAAAAAAATATTGGTTTCATGAGAGAGGCAAATAAGTAAGACTGATTATATTTTTTTGACCTAAAAAAGGTTACCATTGAAAAATGTGGTTAATCAAAATTGCAAGGAAAATGTCAATTTTGACTGGAAAATTAAAATGAAAAAAGGTCATCTCACATCGTCATTTCTACATGAAACATTTCATTTTGTACAGACATTTTAAATAAAAATCAGTTTTATTTTAATTTTAAAATCTCATTTGATCTCAGGTTTTAGAAATCAAAATTTTGATTTTTCATTTTGATTTGGAGGTTCCCTTTAGCTCCATTTCTTTAGTCCCTTCCCACCTTTTCCATTGTAAAATTAAGGATGGGGTTAAACGAAGATAAAATGCAGAGAAATCTACTCTTTCACCTTTTTAATTTTTTAAACTGGAAAAAAAAGTTACTAAGTGACAGAAAGTATATAGGAAATCATTTTTTCACACTAATTTTTCTGAACTGAAATAAAATGAGGGAAAATGTTATGTTCATTTTTAAATGTTATTTTTAATAGTTTTCAAGTCAAAATATTTGCAAGTATTTCCCACCCTTTGTAAATTGGCCTCTGTTCTACTTTTTCTAAAAGCAGAGAGAAGGGATGAGTGAGGAAAAAAATAAGAAAAAAAGTTAAAAAATAATAAAAATAAAAAAAACAGGGGAGAATGCCCAAATCCCCAAACCAAAACAGAAAATTGACATTTTTTATTCTCCAGAAACTAAACAGAACATACATTTTAAGTGATAATAAAATGAGAAATTGTTGTTTTGAATTGGCATTTTGAAATTAAAAGATTTTTTGTTTAACTTCTAACTGCCCCACAGAAAAACAAATAAAAGGGATTCAGTAAGAGTGATAACAGAAGGACCTAGACCAAGTTTCAGGGTATCTGGGTGTAGTTTGTGGCTCAGCCCAAAACTCCCTCTGAGATCTTAAGGAAATTGTTTTCTCAATTTCAGTTTTCCATCCTATTTAAAAAAGAATTTTAATACTCCCTTTATCCTCCTTTTTCTCTGTCTTTTGTAAGTTTTTCACACTAGAAACTGTCTCTTATTCTGATTATATACAGCATCTTTCATAATAGGACCTCAATCTTGATTGATACTATCACTATCTTACAACAATACAAAAAAAAACCTAGGTACCAACATGTAAAACAACTACAAAAACAGTTCATCTCAAAAAGGAAAGGACTAAAATAGTCATACAGTGGTTGGATTCCTATGTATTAACTGCAATATTACCCTCCCCCCAAAAATGGGTTTTTATGGTTACATCAAAACAAAAACGGAATTTTTTAAAAAAAACTAACCTGTGTGAATCACTTACGCTTAACAAGCTGTCCCATCCTGTATCTAGCTTGAACATTCTGGTTTCCTTCTGCAGCGCTTAGGAAGAGCTCTTGAACACTTGTCCCTTCTGTCAATAGCAGTTGGCCCAATAAAATAGATTACCTCACCCACCTTGTTGCTCTCATTTCCTGAGACAAAAGCAGCTACAACACTGTGACCACAAAAGAAATTAAAGTCAACAGAAAAAGGGGGTATTTACGTGAGGGGGGAGAGAGGGAAAGAGACTAAGGAAGGAGTGTACGGATTTATCATCCTCCATTCATGTTGGTCTCCTGCAGGAATATTTAGTTGACCAATTCTAGGAAACTGTCTGAAATGGATTCAGCTTTTTTCTCAGGTTTGCCATCTATTGCTTGTGATCCTTTAATTTGCAGCCGGGTCCACCAGTCTATGCACCCATCTTTATTTTTTAAATTGATCATTGCATACATATTCATATCACAAGTAACATTTTTTCACTTTACAAAATCAATAATTTATTACAACTGATTATCAAAATGCACACATTCTCATGAAAATATTGTACTGGGGGTACAGAACTATAAGTGATATATTGGTTTGTATGAGGAAGATGGGAATTCAAGGATGGTCTACACTTCAACTTAAATTTGGAAGGCAAAGGAATAGGATTAGCAATGGGACCTGAGGCTTTATCTTTAATTCATTGTTTCTAAAACAATCCAAGGTGATAGTGATCAAAAACTGTCTGAGTCAAAAATGATTTAACAAGCATGAAATGACTTGAAAATCTCAGAGTTGTTTTTACTGGACAGATATCCACCCTACAATGAGCACTCTTAGGAATGTTCTCAAAGATTACCTGGCCATAGCAATTGATTTACTTCTTCTGTGCATCCTTATGATTTAACTTTAACTTGAGCCAACTAACAAGCTTATATGTTCTAGTCTGCACCTTAAACAAATGTTTGTGGTTTACTCAAAGAAATCAGTCTAAAATTGCATTCCCAAATGGGAGGCTAGACTAGAGCTCAGCTGAAAACATAAAAGCATAAATATGGTCATACTTGGTTAGAACAATGATTCATCTATCCCCAGTAGCCTGTCTTCTGACAGGGGTCAATGCCAAGTGTTTCAGAGGGGAAAAAAAAACAAAACCAAGGAGTCTTGTGGCACTTAAAGACTAACAGAGTTATTTATCGCATGAGCTTTCATGGGAGAGAAAGCTGATGCAATAAATAACTCTGTTAGTCTTTTTAAATGCCACAAGACTCCTTGCTTTTTTTGCTTTACTAGAGTAACACTGCTGCCCCTTTGGAACGTGTTTCAGAAGGAATGAGCAGAACAGGTAATCATCAAGTGACCCATTTCCTGTCACCTGTTCCCAGCTTTTAGCAAACAGAGGCTAGGGACACTTCAGACAACATACCACTGTACGTTCTGTTAATGATATAATTTCCTAAGTACAGGCCTGTCTTTTCTGAAGGCAAACATAGCATTAACATTCCTTACATGGATTTCTAACCAAAACCAAAAAGCATGCTAGGATTATTACCTAATTGTGTTTACTTCTGAACAGATTTTAAATTCTAACTCTGTTTGGTTTCTGCTGCACCAGAGCTCCTCTGTTCTGATTAGTTTTAATTGTGCAACCCTGGATACCCATGCTAAAGACAATCATTTAGTTAGTATAAGAGATAAATCTCATAATGAGCAATTAAAATAATCAACTTTCAGGAGATAATTTAGAGCTGAGTCAATGCCCCATTGGAAATCACTTTTTAGGTTACTGTGGCTTTATCAGAGCGGCTTCTATAAGAACTTGAGAGTATTCCCCTCGGTTCTTACCAACAGGGAAAACAGATGATACAGCTAAAGATTTAATTGTGGGAATGCTAAATCTTTTAGAAATCTTATCACCCACACATTTATAATTAAAGTTTCAACTTTTTGTCAGATGAATTTTGACTTTTCCTGAATAAGAAACAGTTGGGTATATAATAAAATCTTTTCCTACATGTAGGTGAACAATTTTGAAACAAAATAATGAATATCTGAGCATGCGACCTGGAGTCCAAGCAGAATTTGAGAGGTGTAGTATTCCTGATTCCCTAATTGATATAGAATCATAGGGTTGGAAGGGACCTCATGAGGTCATCTAGTCCAACCCCCTGCCAAAAAAAAAGCAGGACCACTCCCACTAAATTATGCCAGCTAGAGTTTTATCCAGTCGGGCCTTAAACATCTCCAAAGATGGAGATTCCACCACCTCCCTAGGTAGCCCGTTCCAATGCTTTACCACCTTCCTAGTAAGCAAGTTTTTCCTAATATCCAGCCTCGACCTCCCCAGCTACAACTTGAAACCATTGCTCCTTGTTCTATCCTCTGTTGCTACTGAGAACAGCCAAGCTCCATCCTCCTTGGAGCATCCTTTCAGGTAGTTGAAGGTTGCTATCAAATCCCCCCTCAGTCTCCTCTTCTGCAGACTTTCCCCATGACTAGTGGAATACCAGGATTATCATTCCCAAAAGAGTTCTATTAGATACTACTGCAAAAGGATAAATTATTCAAAACTCTCATAATATAGGAGAGCCTCCAAAAGTTTGGAGATTGCATGCATTTAGGTACTTAGCCTAACTTCACCCGAACTCTTAGAATCTCCTGAGTCTGCAAAGTTTGCAAGAACAGACTGTATGTCCTGCCAATGGCTCTGCTTTAGGGCTGGCTAGAACAAGGAAGTTCAGATGAACCTAAAAATTGAATAAAATGTTTTTTAATATTTATTATTTGTGTTATGACAGCGCCCAACTGCACTGGGAGCCCATTGTGCCAGGCATTGTACATACAGAATAAGGATCTTATCTTACCCAAAATATTGTGCTGACAGCTAATCCTTTAGTATTTAAAACTAAAGATTTATTATAAGAAGAAAATGAAAAATGTTAAATGATCGTCACAGTCATACACATACATATAATTTCACAGTCCATGTATAGAGCCCTGTGCGGATACAAATAAGTGGATCCATATCCGACCTGCATCCACAAGAAATGGTCTGTGGATATCCATGTTGTATCTGCGGATGCGGATATAAGGCGGATATCTGCAGATATCCGTGGATTTGCAGGGCTCTATCCCTATATATCAGATTCTTAGCAGCATAAGCTTGCTTGCTTCTAAAGGTCCTCTGGTGTGCATCCAGTACCTGAATGAGTCTGCCAGTCCTTTTTTAAGAGCTTCAGTAGTAGAGCAGTCCACCCAGAGGCAAGAAACAGGAACAGAACTGAAGACAAGATGGAGATGGTGCAGCTGCCTTTTATATCCTTTGCCATGTGGCTTCTCCTAAACACAAGCTCAGAACACCTGAGCACAGAAAAGCTCTTAGAGTCCCTCAGTTTACAGGCATGTCCTTGCATTGTCTGCTGATAGCACTGTAACTAGGCATTTCGGCGCCCCTTACAATAAGTGGTGCCTGGACCAAGTGGCACAGAATGTGGTCTCTGATAAGAACGGCTAAATGGAGCCACTTTGGGGTGCCTGGAGGAAAGGCCCATTTGCCCCACCCTAGTTACAGCCTTGTCTGCTGACTCAGGGCCAGTCTACATCATGGCGGGATTTCAGTGGCAGTCAAAGGAAGATATGCAAAATACTTAAAACACTTTGCATCTCTCCCTTCTACTGCTTACTGCCTACTTAATGTGGTGTCTTCAGTGCGCTGAGTTGAAGGGACATGTAATATTGGTATCAGTAATAGTATAAATGGTCTTTCATACTTCATACAGCACAACAGCAGTTTTGATGCATGTCCACACATCTCTTTTATTTCGACATAACACTGGTTATTTCGAAATAAAAGAGATTAGGTCCAAACAACGTATTCTTATTTCGAAATGACAGGCTCCATCAAATGCACTGTAGCTGCCCAAGTTCATGCAGTTATTTTTGTGATCTTATTTTAAATACTCAACACATGTCAGGAGAATGTAGCTCGCTAAAAGCTATAAGTGAAATTTCTGAAATATTTTAACAACCATATACCATTACTGTAGTAAAATCAATTGTTCCACAAAAACAGTGGTTTCCCTAAGAATTTGTCTACACTTAAATTGCTGTAACAGCACACCTGTAAATGCTTAAGTGTAGACACTACATATGCCAATGAGAGGCGGTTCTTGGAAGAATTCTCCTGTTAACCTAGTACTGTCTGTACTAAGAATTGAGTCCCTATAGTTATATCCCAACAATATCAATGTAAAATCCTACTGTAGACCAGGCCTAATACCAAAATAGTAATCTTTACATATGATAGGACAAGCTACAGTCATCAAGGGATTTCATGATTTGTACCTACTTGATAAACACTGGCTGGCTCTCTCTTGCTCTATGGATACCAACTTATCCACCTTTTGTTCTCTAACATTTTCCCTTTAGTGATAGAAGCATTACACCCCCATATTGAACTGAACCAACATCTAATTTACCAGCATTTGATTCTGCCCCCAACAGACACTGAAAACGGATAACCAGAACTCATGGGGTATAGAGAATCACAGATGAAAGGGTCATAATACCACAGATGAAAGGATCTCAATACTATCTCAGAATCCAGTTTGTGCTCTCTGACAGCAGGATGCTAAGCAGATTTTCCCCATTGTAACAAATTGCAGTGTGAAGACACAATGACTCATCAACAAAACTGTGGTCAGAAAATAGCTGTTAGAAGAGAGAATTAATAAGATTTACTGTCAAGACTACATCTTTTACACTATATTGATGGTATAAAGAATAAATGTTTAATGTCAGTGGCTAATATTTTGAAAACAAAATCAAAATAAAATAGTAACAACTGTGAAATTAAAAGGGAAGTTGAGAGCACTCCCCAAAATGAGGAACCCTGGCTGAGATTTCATCTGTCACTGGCTAATTGTTTGCTTAGCGATATGTAAAACTGCTGCTCTTTGGACATACCTGCAGAGAAAACAAAGATATCTATTTTAAAATTTAAACTTTGTTTCCTTTGTGGTTTCCATCTGAGGACCTCAAACTGCCTTCAAGATAGTTAGTTGTCAAGGAGCATATAAACGCTATCCCCATGTTACAGAGGAGGAAACTGAAGTATAAGGATTGGGAGGCCTACATTTGCAAAATTGCATCCTAATTTTGGGGGCTGACTTTGAGCCACCTAGAGCCTCATTTTTCAGACCTACTGATCACCCAGAGCTACTATTAGCTTCTTGTGGAGTTGGAAGAATCATAGGATTTGTAGATTTTAAAGTCAGAAGTCTCCCAATCTGACCTGCATTACTCAGCCTATAGAATTTCACAAAGTAGAAGCCTTTCACTTCAGTGTAATTTAGCACATTTCTTTTAGAAAGACATCCAGCTTGATTTAAAGACTGTCAGTGATGAAGAATCCACCTCAACTCTAGGTAATTTGTTCTAATTCCTCTTGTTGGTAAACATTTTATGACTTGTTTTTAGTGTCTTAAAAACTTTTTAAAGATCAGTTCCCTGTCCCAAAGCATACATCCAGAAACAGCAGTATGCCACTTTCTGGGTTTAGAAGCTCATGTATCATATTATTTAGCCTCCAGGTGTCAGTAATTGCAATAATCCATATAAGATATGCCATGCTGGGTACCAATAGAATGGTCATAATCTGCCAAGAATGATTGTATTGTTTATGTGTAGGTGTCATATCTCTATCAGAAGTTATGAATATGTTTGTTATATCTGTGTTTCAACTTATGTGATTCAAAGAAACACTCCAGAGAGGGAATCTACAGCAATTGTCTCTTTAATGGCCATCAAAGGAAACCACAGGTACTATCGACCTAGGAAGAGACCTGAATGAGTCACCAGGACTTGCCCAAGTGACCGTGATCTCCATTATGTTTCTGTAAAACCCCACACACGTAGCTTGGAATATGAAAGGACATACAAAAGCAGCTATGACCACTTCCATTTTGTCTTCAGTCATCTTTTAGTCTGTGCAGTTTTCAGCCACTTCTGTATTTATTTCGCTCACCTTTAGATTTATTCATCTGCACCTGAAGCTGTGGAACAAAGGACCAAGACCCATGCAGTTCTGGGTGTACGCCAAAGGAACTATATGAGTCTGCAAACTATGAATTCTATCAAGGACTTGATTTACATGGACTTTTATGCTTTGATCCTTTAACATGTCTCATAGTTTGTTTCTTTCTTTGTATAATAAACCTTTTGTTTTAATTACTAAAGGATTCACTGGCAGCATGGCATTTTGGCAAGATCCAAACCTATATAGTTCTATGTAATGTGGCTGGCCCTTTGGGGTCAGAAGAACTCTTTTTTTTTTGGTAAAGAACATGGAGTTAACTTATTTCTTTACTAGATCCAGTGTCTATTCAGGAACCAGTGGCTGAAATGCAGTAACTGAGGCTGTTTGTATTTTGTTATGACTTCTTGATAACCAGCACAGGGTATCAGAAGCATTATTTGCAACTGGTTGGGGAAGTATATCTATCACCATTACTGGGAGAATCTGCTATTCTTTCTGAAACCTACCCTGATATTTGTATTTTCAGTATTTCCCAAACTGTGTTCTGTGGAATACCAGGCTTCCGTGAATAAGTTTTCTGTGAAAAAAATTTTTAATGCTAGTGACATTTTTTCCTTCAAAAACATTAAATATGAAATTGTGTGTATCAAAAATACTAAGGTATTTGAATAGTATTTAGATTTCAGGTATATTAATATATATTATTTATAATGCATTCATAATTGTATAGAGACATCCCAAAAAACCAAACTCTTTTAAATCAACATTTTAACAAGACATGCAGCATTTTTTCTGCGCAACCCTCATGCCCCTTGCACCGACATGTATGTGTTCCATCTATCCATTCCAAGCCCAGAAGATTGCCATGGCAAAATTAGTTTGGGAAATGCTGAGCTTTAAAAATAAAGAGTCCTGGAAAAAGTGGAAACTAGGTCAAACTACAAAGAACTATAAACAGATAACACAATTATGTAAAAGAGAAATCCGAAAGGTCAAGGCTCAAACGGAGCTCAAACTAGCTCAGTGGTTCCCAACTTGTGGTCCGGGGTTCCCTGGGGGTCTGCAAAGTATTGTAAGAAATCCGTGAATATATCCAGCCCTAGCCACTGCTGGCAAGTGGCAGGGGACCTGGGGCCGATCTGGCGTCAGCCATTGCCAGCCAGCGATCCATGTTGGCGAGGGCTCTAAATGAACTGCATTTCCCTGCCGTGAGCAGCCACACCCTGGATGTGTCCCCACCCCTAGTGAGAAGATAGGGGCCAGGTCCTCCACTGTCCTTCTGCAGTATTGCTGCCTGCAGTCAGTCCCCAATAATTATCATTTGGGGGTCCACACTTTTTTTAATATTAAAAATAGGTCCTCATGCTTGAAAAGGTTGGGAATCACTGAACTAGCTGAAGGCTTAAAGGGGTGTCGCAGGGATCTGTCCTGGGTTCCGTTTTCTTCAAGATTTTTATCAATAACCTCAATGATGGCATAGAGAGCAAACTTACAAGGATGATACCAAGCTGGGAGGGGTTGCGAGTGCTCTGAAGGATAGGATCACAATTCAAAATGATTTGAACAAACTGGTGAAATGATCTGAAGTAAACAGAATGAAATTCAATAAAGTGCCAAGTACGCCACTTAAGGTTGAACAACCCAAAAATCGGCAATGAGGGCCTAGGAAGGAGTACAGCAGAAAGGGATCTGGGTGTAATAGTGGATCACAAGCTAAATATGTGTCAGCAGTGTAACACTGTTGCAAAAAAATCAAACACCATTCTGGAGTGTATTAACAGGAGTACTGTGAATAAGACATGAGAAGTGATTCTTTCACTCTACTCTGCACTGAATAGGCCTCAACTTGAGTACTGTGTCCAGTTTTGGGTGCCTCATTTCCAAAAGGATGTGGAGAAACTGGAGAAAGTCCAGAGGAAGGGCAACAAAAATGATTAGAGGTCTGGAACTTTTGACCTGTGAGCAAAGATTGAAAGAGCAGGGTTTGTTCAGTCTGGAAAAAAGGAGACTGAGAGGAGTTATGATAACAGTTTTCAAATACCCAAAAGGTTGTTATGAGGAAGGAGAAAAATTATTCTCCTTAATCACAGATGATAGGGCAAGAATCAATGAGCTTATATTACAGCAAGGCAGGTTCAGCCTAGACATTAAGAAAAAATTCCTAACTGTCAGAGTTATCAAACACTGGAATAAGTTGCCTCAGCAGGTTGTGAAATCTGTGTTGGAGGCTTTTAAAAGCAGGTTAGGCAAACACCTGTCAGGGATGGTTTAGTGGGGCCTACTTGGTTCTGCCATGAGAGCAGGGAACTGGACTCAATGATCTGTCACGATCCCTTCCAGTTTCTATAATTCTATGACATACAGGATTTCCTCAAGCCAACAGACAAAGTGGGGATGCCAGAACTAGATCTCAGGTGCCTCACCTCAAAGCTAGACCTCCTTTATGATCACTCTTACTGCCTCGCTCCCTCAGATTCTCAGATTATATCTACACTTACACTTTAAATCAAAATAATGATGATTGAATCGATTTAAAGTAGTGCATGGCCGCATTAACTTTCCTTAGATCGAAATAAGGACCTCCCTCAGTTGAAAATAAGGAAAGGTTATATCAAAATGGCAAAATTTGCCTTAAAAATCAAAACAAGGGTCATTTTGATCTTATTAGTTCGAAATAACCTAATTTAGCCGCATTAAATTGAAATAACTTATTTTGATTTAACACAGTTTGCCCTTCTCCTTCCCTGGGTGTCTTCCTCTTTCTATATATTGGGTGGGGGCAGGGCCCTTCTTGGGGGGGGCCATGTTGCCACACCTTCCCTGGTGCCCCTCTCCTAAATCAAACTAGCAAGTCCTGTCCATGGACATGCTAGTTCAATCTGGGTTTCTAATGGGGACATGTTAAATCAATTTAACTTAATTCAATCTAATGATTTTTATTTTGATTTAATTAGGTCAATTTAAGTTAAATCTATTTAACAATCTAGGTGTAGATATAGCTTCAGATCTAAGATTCCATTCATAGTACCTACACATGGACTTGCACCTGTGTAAGTAAAGTTGTGCTTTCAAATCAGTTTTGGCCTTGTCTACACTAGAAAGTTTTGTGGACACCAGTTACAGTGATAATCAATATGCACTTTAATTACAATGCTTTTGCTTATCCACAGAGCACTCCTTGTGTCACCAAATTATGTCCACAGTTGCTGTCCTAACAGTGACATTGAGAGCAGCTCACTGAGGGCAAGCATCTCTCTGTGCAACTCACCACAGGTTGTGGAAAGTGGAGAGGACTGTAGTGCATTATAGATGTGTGCCCTGATTCAATGATTTCTTTCCCACCATTCCATTGGTTTCCAACTCTGTTTCATGGCATTTTTTTTAATGACTCTGGTTTCCTGAGTGCCTGCCCTGTCTGTCTGAAAGGATGAATCTTCCACTGCTGTCCACTTTTCTTGTCAATATTCTAAACACATCACTGCTAGTCATTTGGTATATCGTCAGCTCCCAGTTAGAACTGGAATCCAAGGTGCCTGACCAACTGTGGGCCATACAAACATACAATGCCAGATTACTAGCTGCAATCACAGAGCATCTGCACAAGGGGCATTGATGCTTTTGGGTTCTTGAAACAAGCTCTTCATGGTGGGATGACATCATTATGAAGGTTTGGGATGATAAGTAGTAGCTGCAGAAGTTTCACATGTGCAAAGCCACCTTCATATGTGTAGAGCTCACCCCTATCCTGTGGCACAAAAACACCAGAATGAACACTGCCCTCTTGGTAGAGAAGCATATTGCATTTGCTGTGTGGAAGGTGGCACCTCCCAGACTGCTGCTGCCTGGTTGCTAATCAGCTTGGAGGTGGGAATTCACCAATGGAGCTATGTTTTTGCAAGTGTGCAGGTCCATTAATTGCATTCTGCTAAAAAAGGCTGAGTCTTGGGGGATTACAGTGTACACTCCAGCACTGTTTTAAAACAAAAAGCTGACTTTGGGTCAACACAACTCTCTAGTGTAGACCAGTCCTTCATTAAACTGGTGGAAGTTTTTCTGGTATTATGTAGCTCTTCTATAGTGCTTTTCATCAGTAGATATTAAAGTATTCACAGTCATTAGTATGTTAATACTCACACGACTCTTGTGACCATACACACCCTTATTTTAAGAGTGGCTTCTTGCAGTTTAGCATAACCCTAGAAAAATCAACACAAACTGAAGAGAAATAAGGGGTCTATGCACAAATTTGCATTGGTTTATTGCCAAAATGGTAGTTCTATCAGTATAAGATTGCATGGGGGGCAAAGCCTGCCTAAGTAAAGTTGTTGAAGAACCTAATGAATATTGCAGTGAGTATTTCTGAAAAAATATAATCAGAAACGATGTGCATGTCTAAGACTTGGTCTATACTGCTGATGAAATACAGTGGCAGTCAATGGGAGTTACAAAGCTACACAAAGTAGCATAGTTCCAAAGGGGCAGCTGTGTTAGTCTAGTTCAGTAAAACAAACAAGGAGTCCTGTGGCACTTAAAGACTAACAAATTTATTTATTTCATGAGATTTCGTGGGAGAAAATACCACTTTGTCAGACGTTTTGAAGATGGGGGAACTTACAGAATGGGAAGAAATAAATGCAGAGAAGTCTAAAAGTCATGGGATCACGAGCTCATCCTACCCCCTGGGATAGATCAGCCAGCCTACGGATAGGGGAATACAGATCCTGGCCTCTGGCTCCAGCACAGGGCAGAAACCCTCCCAGCCCCCTGCCACCACTAAGCAAGGCAGCAGGTAGCGTGGAACGGATCACGTAGAGTACTTAGCAGCTAGAGCCCAGTTCCCCCACCTTCCTTAGGCCAGGAACCAGGGCTTTAGCCCCCTATAGTGAGCCAGCCCTGGGTTTTGGGTAGGTGGTTTTATTAATCAACTCTCTGATCAGCTGGGGGGAGGTCTTTATTTCCAGATAGATTGAGCTAACATGGTGAATTTGTCACTGTTAGTGTGCACATAGCCTCAGAGTGTCAGGAAAAATGATTAACTCATAAGTAGCCTTGTGTCTCATCTCTCAAGCTGAGACAGGTATGCAAATGTGACCAGACACTCAATAGTTTAAACATTTGCAAGAGAATTCACGTATTAAAAAAAATGTGACAGTAATGTTAAATCTGTGACACCAAATTACAATTGACACTATCTGTTAATCACCCACACTATAGCTATGTATGGAAGCCAAATTTGAACCAGATTTGGCTTCTTCTGCCTTGGTCACAGGCAGTGGAGAAGGTATAGAGAGACCCTTTACCACTAGGCAAGGAAAAGATGAAGTTGATGCTTGAGTTTTTTGAGTAGAAGACGTGGGAGCAAAAGAAAGTTTCACCACTGATAGCTATATCTGGCATCTCAATTAGGACTAGAGACATAGCATTGGGAGGATCTGGGTAGGCAGAGCACCTGGCAGTGGTGCAAAATTGCTGCTGCAACTGTGGACCAGCCAACAGATGGTGGCCATGAGCAGTGGTACTGTGAGCAGATAGGCAGCTCCAGCCCCAGCCCCAGCCAGCCACTGCAGCCTTTGCACAGCAGGGGCCAGGCAGCCTCTCCAACTTCTCTCCTCCTGCCCAATTGTCCAGTTGCTAGCCAACTGGAGCGTTGTCAGGAAGCTTTCAGTTACATTACTGGAAGCACAAATGTCCAGGCCAACCCTACAGAGTCAGTAGCTCAGCCAGAAAACAGGGCTGGCTATGCCCCTAAATAAGACATTGACGCTTCCTGTTTCAACCACAGCCCTGAATTTTCTGTGACTCATATGCATTCCCACAACCTATTAAGGAAGCAATAGTGATGATCATACTGGTTGTGGAGACCGAGTGATCGGAACACACTAGCACACATTGTTTTGAAGCATCGTCCAACCATAAGTAGCCCAGAATTAGCAGAAGAAGCTAAACAAGTCTGTCTAAAGGATGACAATTCAATGATAGACCAACTTCTACCACATCTGAAGAGCATACAGGTGCAGCCTGGCATATGGACTTCCTGTATACATGCCTAATAATGCCATATGGCCTAGAAATCTTGGACTGTTGTTTTGGGTTAATACTTTAAAAAAAAAAAGCAAGGAGTCTTGTGGCATTTAAAGACTAACAGATGTAAGTTCCCCCACTTCAAAGCGTCTGACAAAGCGGGATTTTCCCCCACAAAAGCTCATGTGATGAATAAATCTGTTAGTCTTTAAGTGCCACAAGACTTCTTACTTTTTGTGCTTTACTAGACTAACACAGCTGCCCCTTTGGAACTTGGGTTAAGACTGCAGTTCCAGACACGCGTGACAAATCGCTTGGTCAGCAGAAGTGCTCTTGAACTCCATCAGAGCTCCAATGAATTCAGTTCTTTGAGTTAGAACTAATATTGATTTCTTGCTGTTTAGGATGAGGCCCAGATGACTGAGCAGGTATAATATGTATTGGCATGAGGATTTCCTCTCTGGACTTGTTCTTCCATAATAAATCATCCAGATACAAGAAGATATTGATCCCCCTTTCCTTGAGGTACATTGTTAACACAATCACATTTGGTAAAGATCAAGGGAGTGGAAGACAGACCAAAACGCAGCCTGGTGTATGGGTAGCGCTGGTCTGCCGCAACAACCCAGACAAACCTCCTGTGGCTTGTGAGAATTGCTACATGGAAATAAGCAACATCCAAGTCCAGGGCAGCAAACAAGATGTTGTGATTCAAGGCAGGGGCAATAGTTCAGTGACCATACGGAACCTCAGTATCAGATGTATTGGTTGAGATTACGGAGGTCAAAGATAGGTTTCACCAATCTCTTGGGTCTGGGAACCAGGAAGTGCTAGGAGCAGAATGTGTCCCCCTAATGATGTGGTGAGATGCCTCTACAGCCTCCAAAACCTGCAGAAACTTAAACTCCTTGGTGAACAATGTTTTCTGAAAGGTGGCCCTGAAGAATTACAGGGTATAGAGGGAAGTAAGAATGGAGACGAAATGTATGCAGTAATCCAATATGATGACACTTAGGACCCAGTTGTTCAATGTAATCAAGTCTCAAACACTGTAAAAATGAGTTGTCCTGTTCTGAACTGGGGGCGGGGAAGGAGAAAAAGAGAGGTTGCTGCTGGATCACTGTTCTGGACACATAAGTCAAAACTTTCTTTTTCTGGATACTGGGGATGGGATGAGCTTTCTCATTAAACCCAGAATCAAAGGACCTTCTCCTCTGGATTCTGTGGCCATTCCAGAAGTAGTCTCATGGCCATACAGGAAAGGAGGACTAGCCAAAAAAATGCTGTGAATAGAATTGCCATTGTTGTTGTTTAGGGTTACCTCTTCAAGGTCAGAGTATTTACTAACAAGGAACATAAAGGACCTTGGGAAAATTTAAGAGAAAGCAGGGTTTCATCATTTTCTGAAAGTAGAGCCCAGAAATTAAATGATAGGTCAGCAATGGTCTGCTGCACATTGGGTGTTATGCCTGAATTCTGTTGCAGTGAGGCCCCCCGATAGTCACAGCCAATGTCAAAAGCCTGGCTGCACCATCTGCCACCTCCAGAGTTGTCTGCGATGAGGTCTTCCCCAATATACAGTCTTCTGCAATTAAGCCACAGAATCATAGAAACTGGAAGGAATCATGACAGATCATCGAGTCCAGTTCCCTGCTCTCATTGCAGAACCAAGTAGGCCCCACTAAACCATCCCTGACAGGTGTTTGCCTAACCTGCTCTTAAAAACCTCCAGTACAGAAGATTCCACAACCTGCTGAGGCAACTTATTCCAGTGTTTAACAACTCTGACAGTTAGGATGTTTTTCTTAATCCCTAGGCTGAACAGCCTTTGCTGTAATATAAGCCCATTGATTCTTGCTTGTCCTATCATCTGTGATTAAGGAGAATAATTTTTCTCCTTCTTCCTCATAACAGCCTTTTCGGTATTTGAAAACTGTTATCATAACCCTTCTCAGTCTCCTTTTTTTCCAGACTAAACAAACCCTGCTCTTTCAATCTTTGCTCACAGGTCAAATGTTCCAGACCTCTAATCATTTTTGTTGCCCTTCCTCTGGACTTTCTCCAGTTTCTCCACATCCTTTTAGAAATGAGGCACCCAAAACTGGACACAGTACTCAAGTTGAGGCCTATTCAGTGCAGAGTAGAGTGGAAGAATCACTTCTCATGTCTTACTCACAATACTCCTGTTAATACACTCCAGAATGGTGTTTGATTTTTTTGCAACAGTGTTACACTGCTGACACATATTTAGCTTGTGATCCACTATTACACCCAGATCCCTTTCTGCTGTACTCCTTCCTAGGCCCTCATTGCCGATTTTTGGGTTGTTCAACCTTAAGTGGCGTACTTGGCACTTTATTGAATTTCATTCTGTTTACCTCAGATCATTTCACCAGTTTGTTCAAATCATTTTGAATTGTGATCCTATCCTTCAAAGCACTCGCAACCCCTCCCAGCTTGGTATCATCCTTGTAAGTTTGCTCTCTATGCCATCATTGAGGTTATTGATAAAAATCTTGAAGAAAACCGAACCCAGGACAGATGCCTGCGACACCCCGCTCGGTATGGCCTTGTGGCCTGAGTGTAAACTGTTGGTAACTACTTTCTGGGAGTGGTTATCCAACCAGTTTTTCCACCCATCTTACAGTAGCTCCATTGAGTTTGTACCTCCCCAGTTTCTTAACAAGAATGTGATGTGAGATTGTATCAAAAGCCTTACTAAAGTCTACATATACCACATCTACCGCTTCCCCTCTATCCACAAGACTCGTTACCACATCATAGAAAGCTATCAAGTTGGTTTGACATGGTTTTTGACAAATCCATGCTGACTAGCCCTAAGCACCTTATTCTCTTCTAGATGTTTGCAAATCGACTCCCTAATTATCTGTTCCATTATTTTTCCAGAACAGAAGTTAAACTGACTGGTTTATAACTCCCTGGATTGCTCTTATTCCCTTTTTTGTAAATGGGCACTATATTTCCCCTTTTCCAGTCCTCTGGGACCTCACCTGTTTTCCATAATTTTTCGAAGATAATAGCTAAGGGCTCAGATATCTCCTGAGTCAGCTCCTTGAGTACTCTAGGGTGGATATCATCAGGACCCAGTGATTTGAGGACATCTAACCTATCCAAGTAATTCTTAATGTGCTCTTTCCCTATTTTAGCTTCTGTCCCTATCTCATTCCTATTACCCTCCTCTACATCAGACATCCAATCTCCACCAGCCTTCTCAGTGAAGAGCGAAACAAAGAAATTATTTAGTTCCTCTTCATTTTCACTTTTTCATTTATTGTTTTACCCTCTTTGTTGAGTAAGGGTCTTACTCTGTCCTTGGTTTTCCTCTTGTTTCTGATGTATGTGAAGTATGTCTTTTTGTTACCCTTTATGCCTTCAGCTTGTCTGATCTCTGTGCCATGGCCTTTCAGATTTCTCCTCTACCATATTGTTTTATTTATTTATAGTCCTCCTTTGTAATTTGATCTAGTTTCCCCTTTTTTTAGGGCTCTCTCTTTATTTTCAAATTATGGTAGATCTCCTGGTTAAACCAGGTGGTCTCTTGCCATATTTGTTATCTTTCCTATGCAGTGGAATGGTTAGAATCTTCCCTGTAGAATTCTGGCAACTTACTTATGAAATTAGATATGGCCACCCAATTGACCAAGTGATACCGAGAGAGCAATACCTGCTGACTTGTGAGGTGCATTTGTACGGAACAGGATATTTTAAATCTTTCTCTGCATTAAGTCCATCCTCTTTGGCTCTTTGCCTTTTGGCATGGACTTCTACCACCCCCACCATTTGCTGCAATTACCAGTGGTGAGTTAGGAGCCAAGGCAACATAAAAATCCTCAGAATTCTGCTTAGAGATTAAGTGCTACTTCTCCAAATGTTTCACTGTGTGAGGCAATGAAACTGGAGCATTCCAGAGTATTTTTGCATTCTCCAAGAAGGCCGCATTTAACTGGAGGACTACTCCCCTCAGCACTCATGACTGGAGCATATCCAACAGCTTATGGGTATTTTCCTGCAGGATTCCACATTGATACCCTAGATGGCAGAAATACATCTCAGGAGGGTCTGATTGACCTAAAGGCCTCAGGTACCAAAGGAAAGGATTCTGGCATCATAGAGTCATCCAGAGAAGATACGAAGACAGTTTACTGGGCTGATAATAGGTTCTGTTTCTTGCAGCAGAGGATCTAGTTGGAATAACCCCAGAGGTTCCAGGGGAATAGCTCAACAGTCACTTGTAGTTGAGATGGCTTCGGAGCAGGACCCACCTTGGGACTGGTGGTCTTGTTTTGGAGCAGATCAAGGAGTGGAACCTCAGGCACCAAGGAACATCCCAAAAATTCCAAAGAGGCCACTGGGCATACAAATAAGGTCCTGTTGATCAGTAGGTAGTGGGTCAAGATCCTCTGCCCCACTTGCAGGAAAGATGCCAATTTTGGTACTGATGGTGATCAAAAGGCAATTTCTGGTACCTAGCCAACATCAAGAGAGAGGATGATCCTAACCTGGATCTCATGGCATTCCAGATGTTGCCTGACCACAACAGGGGAGCCAAAAACAGTCAGACTCATCCAAAACACTATTTGGGGGCAGTATCAATGACAAAGAAGAGTGGTGGATCAGCACCAATGGTATCAAATGAGACACTCCCACCTAGTATTTAGAAAGGTGCCATTACAGGGGCTATGAATGGCACTGAGCTTGATGATGAGAGATGCTGCCAAGACGACGACGACGACGACGACGATGAACGCATCAGTGTTGAGAGGGTCTTTGATGCCGGGTCTGGCACTGGCCTGAGTTCCACACAGTCGGAGGCCTGAACTGTGCCAACTGTGGTGCTGATGAGACCAGTAGCTGGGCAACGCAGCCAGAAGATTCCAAGGGTACAACAAAGGAAAAGGTAGTAGAACCCATGGCACTAGTGAACTCTTGAACCAGTAGAGTACGGACTGAGAGGCAAAGGAGATTTGATGATACATAGTATGCCAACAGCAAGGAGACAGCTGGACTGGTGCCAATGTCATCAGTACCAGATTCAGTGTATACCCCACAGCCAAACTATAGTTGATCATACAGAGTCTCATTAGCTGCCCCATGGAAGGTAGTCCTACTATCTTCAGGTTCATGAAAACATTTCTTAGTTTCAATAAATCACACCATGAAAAAAATTCTTCAGATCTTTGCAACCTCCAAGAGACATCTCCCAATCTTAACTAGGATTGTGGTACCAGTGGCTTCAATTAACTGGCATATGGAGTTGCTTCCTCTGGTATTTCAGAGTTCTTCTGCCTTATCTGGTTGATGAGGGTGATAAAGTTTCTTGTTTAGCACATCTTTATAATGGTAATGCTTTCCATGCTGCTGAAAATCTCTTATTTGAAGGCTTCAGGCATTTTCACATCAAATTGACTCTAATAATAAATTTCACATCAGGGAAAAAATATCTGTGAGAGGAAAAGCTCCAGATAGTGTGTCTTGGAGAGGAGATGAAGATTAAGATATCAGATGACTGAAGGCTGGCGCTCATCATTAAAACATGGTTCTCTATGAACCCCAGTAAGAAATAAAAGCATTTTTGCAAATGATTTTTCAAAGTACTCTGATGTTTAAAAGCACTAAATTGAATTAGATTGAAATGGACAATTCATTTGTTTATTTGTTTAATTTTTGCTCAATGAAAACAACCAGCATAGGGTGGCCACAGAGAAGTTAAGCTTCACATCTCAGAAACTGTGGCCTCTCTCGTAACTTATGCAACAGAAAGTCTGGAAGGAGCATCCCACAGTTTGGTACATAAGCATTATGCTGCAAATGGGTAAATAATTAAAGAACAGCAGACATTTAAGATGGAAAAAAGTTGTGTCTAGTCCACCCTCTTGCCAGTCTTCCATTTTTCCGTGAAGTGTATTTGTCAGTCTAGTCTTAAATGTTTCAATCAGCAAAGGTGATTCCATCACTGCCCTCAGGAAACTGTTCCACAGTCTGAAATCTGAGTTTGGAAAGATTTTTTGCTATTTGGCCTACATTCTCTTTTGCTCTCTTTTATCCCTTATCTTTACAGGTTACAGGAAAATATGCAAGCTGTGTCTCTTGAAACTTCTGCCAAATGTTCCCCTCAGGGAAGGAAAGATTTAATCGGATACAGAGTATAGATGGCAAAACTCCCAAGTCCTGCTGATTCTTTGGCCTCTTTGAAGACCAGTCCTCCTACATTGCCCTCTGGGTCTCCCCACTCTCAAGAGAGGCTGGGAAGGTTCCTCATTCTGCTAGTGGCCTGTGTGGTGTTCTTTCCTTTGCACTGATAAGGCAACACAGAGGAATGCTGCGTGTTCAGGATGACATGTTGCTGCATTACCAGAGAAGCATGCTCTGTAAAAGCCACTGATTCCTGATGCCACTCTGGCAACCTAATGAAGATCAAGCTGAGTTATAAGCCTCTACTGCAGTCCCAGTAATAATGCAACTGATCCTTCTTATGATCTTACCAGGGTATAAGCACCTGAGCACCTAATTCCCATTCATTTAAATGGGAGTTAGGTGCATAGGCACTTTTGAAAACCCTCCTAGTCTCACCTGACACTCTAGATCAGTGGTTTTCAAACTATTTTTCTCAAGACCCAGTTGAAAAAAAGTCATTCATGCCCATGACCCAAAAATTACATCTTTGAGCAGCGCTTTCCAGTCTTTTGCCACCGGCAGCAGGGGACACCATGACCTAATACCTCAGGGTCTGCAGTCCAGTACTGGGTCCTGACCCATGATTTGAAAACCACTGCTCTAGATGCCCCTAGGATCCTTAGGTACCTAACTATGCTTTCGATATCTAGCTAGAAATAGTAGACTGTTAGAGTGTCTGTTTACCCAAGCTTTCTCTAGCACATCTTAGTTATTCACTGTCACTATTGCCACCTGATGGCCAAATGAAAGCTTGTTCAACTAAAACATCAATGCTAATAGCCAGCTTTGAGTTACTCTTGCATAGATGATGAATAAAGCTCATAGCTATGGCCACAGCTGAATTTCTGGGTCTTGTTATGCCCCCAGTAACTGAGAATCTAACCATGTCAATGCACAGCTAGTACTTGGTGGAATGTTGTGAAACTATAAAATTTAACTTTGCTCAAAGTTGGAGAAATACTGATAATTTTTGCAAAACTCTTACAGAAGCGAAGTTTTTTGTGAAAAAGGAGCATACACACTGTCAGGGCTGTTTCCCCACTCTGGCACTCTGAGTGCAGAAGGTGGGGGCCCACAACAGGCCTGAAAAGCCACTGGCCTTAAAGCCTGCTCTTAAAACGCTCCAAGGCCTCCAATTCCTGCCCCTGGAGTGGTATCGCTGCCACCACCCAAATGAGAAAAACCTCTTGGAAACCCAGGAAGGCGCACTTGGGAATTCCTTCCTGTGAGGTACTTGCAATCACTTTTATTCCTCTCTCTGGAGAGAGACTGAACCACAGCTGGAATATCAGCTGAAACTGGAACACAATCCCTTTTAGTAGTTGCCTGTGCAGTCTGAGGCACGTTCACACAAACCTCTTGCCTTTCAAGACACAGAACCAGAGCTTACTTAAAAGGTAAAATCTTTAATTAAAAAGAACAGATAAAAAAAACACAGAGAATTGCTTCTCTGGGATTTAACTTAGGTAGTTACAGGGTAGTGGTGGTGGGGGGGGTAGATGTGCTCAGCACAGAGAAATCCAAAAACAAACCAAAAAACAAAGAAAATACCCTGACTGCGTCTGAACAAACATTCCCTGTTCTACTCACGCCTGGTCAGTAACAAACTAAACTTATCTTTGGTAAGGATGTTGCTGGATTCTTCCTCAGGCCCCTCTTGCCTCCTCCTGATCCTTCCAGGAGCTCTGCTGCATCCAAACAGGAACAGGCAAGGCTACTGTTCCAATTCAAAAAGCTGTGCTTCATTCCTATTGGCTGTCCTGGGATTCACTGACCAGAGTGTTAACCCCTTCCTCCCCAAGGTATACTACACACACAAAGTCTTTCCAGCTGTAAGTACATTAAAAAACCACATACATGCACAAGAATATGCAAGGAGATCTTGGTCCCTATCAGTTCCTGCACCCCAGTGAATTAGAGGTGCTTCCTGCTTGCTTGCACCCAATGCTGATATTCAGACACCCCTGTACCTGTTGAAACTCAAACATCTCCATAAAGGCTCTTCCTTATACAAGTGTTATTTTATTTATCATCCTGTAAGAGAAAAGAAACATGTTCAATTATAATCTACTTTCAGAAACATCAACACGACTGATTGATTCCAAAGAATTTGGTTATGACTCATTTAATGTTACTGTCTATCTTTTCAGGACAAGCAAGTAGTTAGATGTTCCCTCTCCAGATATATAAACACCCCTTTGATGGGCATGCAAAACTGAATCACATGAAAATGGGGGCAAATGTTTCAAAACAGATCCAAAGACCAGGACTCTATGGAGCATATTAGCTTTATGGAATTTTCACTACATGTGATCATTTTTTGGTTTGTTTTTATAAAAAGAAAATAAAACCAAATATTTTCAATTTAACACTGAGTCCAAGGCAGGCTTTTTGGAAATCCTAATGTGTTATACTAGTATGCTAGTATAGTATAAAGAGTTTAGCAATTTAACAGCCAAATTAACTTCTTAATCTTCTGGTATGAGCAATAGTAGATGAGGACAAAAGAAAACATGGAATGTTATGGGCCTCATCTTGATAGACTGCAGGCAATGGCAAAACTCATAAGGTGGGACCACAAAGGTACTCAGGTGCCTAAATCCCAGCTTTAGACAACTATGTCTTTGCTTTATGTGCCTAAGTCAGTTTTGACTCTGCTGCAATCCAGCTGTTAAAGCTGTTCTACTGTGGCCAAATAAATAATCACTAGGCTACAAAGACAGAGCAAGAGAGCAACTATGTTGTTTAGTGATTAGGGCATCCACCTAGGTGATAAGAGACACCTGGCCCACTCCCTAAGGTCTAATAAGCCTTATCTTGGATAAGGAGCATTCTTCAGACATCTGTTGGTATCAATTGCAGCAATGCACACATATCGACTGTGGACAGATGAGGATAATACCCGGCCATAGATTCAAATTCTAAATTTCTCAGGGTATGCTACACTTACAATTTAATTTGAATTAATGAGTATTAATTTGAATTAAATTAATGCATGGCTATGCTAGCTTTCATTAATTCAAACTAAGGAATTCCTTAGTTCGAATTAATGAAAGCTTACTTCAAAGTTATAAAACCCCGCTTAACTTTGAAGTAAGGGTTAATTCAAACTTATTAGTTCAAATTAACCCAATGCAGACATGTTAATTCAAACAAATAATTAATTCAAATTAACAATTTTTGACCTTCTCCCTCCCAGGTGCCTTCCTCTGTCTATATATTGGGTGGGGGCATGGCACTTCTTGGGGGCTATCTTGCCACACCTCCCATGGTGCCCTTCTGATTCAAACTAGCAAGTCCTGTCCATGGACATGCTCGTTTGAAATGGTTTTCCTAGTGTGGCCATGTTAATTCAAATTTGAACTAATCATTATTAGTTTGAATTAATTAGTTCAAATTAAGTTAATTCAAACTAATCTTCTAAGTGTACCCATAGCCTCAGAGTGTAACTTGGAAGACTGTTCTATAGATTTAATCTCTTTTTTTTAAACAAGCTTCTATGAACCCTGCAGTGAAAGTGCATAGTAATAAAACTGTTCTACCACCACTCCATTTTTCTAAAGAGCAGTTCTTAATTTTATGTTTTGGGTTGTAAAAACAAGGTATAAAACCATGTAGCAAGTATCCAATTCTCACCTTATTCATTCTCATCCTCTCTAAGTTATTTTCTAACTCTCACTCCTCCCTCCCCTCCATATACAATGACATTTAAAGCATTTGCCCTTAAACCATTTCTGTGAGAAAGGTAACAGTTTACACATTCAGAGATGTGCAAGTGTCAAAGAAAATGAAGAGCTCTGGAATAATATTTAGCATTTACCATAGCACTTTTCATGGGCAGATCTAAGAGTGCTTAATAGGGGAAAACATGGATACCTCTATTTTCTAAATGGGGAATCCAAGACTAATGATCCAGTTACAACAAAGTTCATAAGTCCCTAGGTATTCAGCCACCCAGTTAACTTGAAGAATGTGCATAAGCTTCATTGAAGTCTATAGTTAAATCTGGGGCAGGAGAGCAAACAGAAGTATATTATAGCAAAGTCCTCACTCAGGATTTTGCCATGAAGCAGAGGTCTTAGGCTGAATTAAATGTCAGAACATGCCCTCACAGGAATTTCCATCTTGCTTCAGATGTGCCCCTGGGATAGATTTAACCAGTGATGATACAAGGTTGGGGTGTAACCTAGTGTGCTGGAGAAAAGGAGAGTAAAAACTGGACTGCAGTTAAAAGAAACAGCTTCAGAAAGGACAAGGGCTATTAACACCAACTCTTACAGAGAGGAAATGCATTTAGATCGCTATAGAAGTACAAATTCTGACAAAGAGCAGCATTTTGAAATAATCCTAGAAGCTTTAATATTATGGTTGGGATCTTTAGTTCACAAATTAGGCATTTTCTTGATTACATCTACAGACATAATAGCAATATAAAACACTAAGCCATAACCACTATATCATTTGGCAAACTGAGGACTTGTCTACAGGTATGGCAATGCATACGATGGAGGCGTGACTTCTAAAGTACTCTAACACACTTCATGTTAACTGGTCTGCATAGACTCTGCTGATGTGCACTAAAAATGCTCTAAGGCATTTTAGTGTAGCACTGCTTGAAACAATAAACTGTTAAAGGCCATAGGGAACTTTTAGTGTGCATCAGCTGGGTCTATGCAGACCAGTTAATATGGCGCACATTGGTATACTTCAGAACTCACAACTCGACGTTGTGCATTGCCCTACTGTGTAGACATGCCTTGATTCTGGCATTTAGGCCTCAACTGAAGAAAGACCTTAAGCACATATTTAAATCCATCCCTGCTAAAGAATATGCTCAAATGTTTGGAACAGCTACACTTCCCTGACTCAGGGCCACAATTAAATCAAATGAAGCAGAGACATCACCAAAACATCAAAGTAAATTAATATTGAACGTTTTCTAATTCCCATTGAATGCTAATGCCATCAACTGCAAAGAATAAAATTGTTGCAGACTTTGGTAAAATATAATCATCAGAACATATCGTTTAAGAAGCCAGTTCTCCATGTAATTAGTCTTCATAATTGTTTATTCTTTGCTTATACTAACTCTGCCCATATCTTCCAAGCACCTAGAAAAGTCTCTGACATTTGACTGAAATAAACCTTAGTTCTACCAAATAAAACAGCAAAAGGGTGGGGGGGAGACTGACTTCAGTGGGAGTGTGATCAGACTTTTGTTATGCTTTTTAGATATCAGGCCACAAAATCATAATCAAATAATGCCTGTTTTAGCTGCTACTAAGCACCCAAGAGAAATTCCCTTTCAAGTTCTGCGGTCTGATAGTTCTGATCCTGTAATAACTTTGACTTTATCCATGTATACAGTCCCATTGAAGCCAATAGGATTGTTCAAATATAGGGGGTGGGAATCTAACCATCATGCCTAGGGTAAGTAATTTAACAAGTGTTTCAAATATTTTGAGGGACCCAATCCTGCTGGCCTTACACAAAAAAAGAATCCTAGTGAAGTCAATGGGATTTAACACACAAGGAGAGAAAGCAAGTTTTGACTCTGTCTTGCTTGTAATCCTTTTCCTTGTAACACACACACATTTAGACAGCAACTCTTCAAAATTCATCATGTAGTCATTACAGAAAAATTTAAAACACCAGTTTATGTTAGAGAAATATCTCTGACTTTTGCAAATTTAAAAAAAAATATCCCTTATGAAGCAAACTTTACTCTTTTTTCCACACTTCCATCAATCTGCAATGAAATAGAGTGGCCAGAAGATGGTGCTCATTTGCTTTGACATTTTTCATTTGTTTAAAGAGTCACAACACAAGGTCTACTCAAAAACTCAAAATAAAAATAAACATACAAAGAAATTGTACATGCTGTTATCATTTGACAATAATTTTATGAATGAAAATATCCACAATACAGAAAATAAAATCCAAATTCTAACCAAAAGAATGGGTTCTGTTAAGTGTAGTACAAAGAATTGATCTTCAGACATTCAAATCTCTGGCTGATGCATGTATTTTTTTTTTTTAATAGTTAGCCCAATGTTGTTAAAATATGGTGCCTAAAATCAGGGTCCTATATCCACATTTATGCCCTGATCCTCCAAAGACATTCATACACCCTTAACTTTACACATTATGGGACAGATCCTGAACTGGTATAAATCAGTGCAGCCATATTGACTTCAGCCATGCTATCCTGATTTATCACCGTTGAAAATCAAGCACTGCCACTTCAGTGGGGCTCTTTTCAGCATGTAAAATTAATCATGTGTACACATTATTGCAGGATCAAAGCCTCTGACACCTAAATGAAGAGCCTGATTTTCAGAGGAGTGGGGTACCCAGCAGCTCCTATTTATTTCAGTGCGATCTTCTGAAAAGCAGGCTGCTTATTTCAGTGCCTAATTATGGATTTATCAATTTAACATTAAGGACCCATTTTTGAAAGTGTTGGCTTTAGTCTCCTAAGTCAATGATGCAAACAAAAGCAAGCAAACGAAGTTGATTATCAAACATCTTTTAAAAGGGAGAGGAATGCTAAAAGTTTTAATGGACTTGCCATATAATCCAACTCTATTTCTGTTCACAAAACAAAGGTATCCTAATTGCTGTTTCACTTACTAAACAGCTTGAAGACAGCATCAAATCCAAATGTGCACATAATAAAATACCAGTTTTAAAATCAGTGCTAATTTTTAAATGAGCTCCTCACATGAGATATTCAGGATGGAAAAATACATAGTTTAAATTATTTTTTTCTTTTGCTTAAAAATTTGTTTTGCAAGTCTGTCCACATTAAAATAAAAACATTCAAACTGTGTAAGACACCTCATTATTTTCTTTTTCAATGGAAGGGGAATTGTTCTTCCATATCAAAAAAAAATATTCTATTGACTATGAGAACATAGCATCCTTTGAAGCTTGACATACTAGTCCATCACAGCTGCATAATTTATAAATGCATTGTAAGAGAGAATATGCTAAAGACACTACTGGTTTTCTTGATTTAGCCTTGAGTAAATTCCGCTGCTAGTGACTGACTCTTTACTTGGAAAGTAAGAGGCACCCTTGATCACTCCTGAAAAGGAGTAGTCCATCACTGGGCAAAAAGGCAAAGTTGGAACAAGTCCAGATGTTAAGTAGGGTGACATAAATCCAGTCAGCCCTCTTCCAGGGGTGGAATAAGCCAGTTTCAGGGGACTAATCCCCAGTCTAGGGTTTAGGCCATAAAGATTTGCTTCACTTCCAAATGAAACAGAACTGGTTTGAAGAGGGGAGAAAGCTGATTTATTGCCCAGTGTTCCAAAACCTAATCCCATGAGGCTAAAATTAGAGGCTCTCTGTAAGGCACTAAATTCAGATCTAGACGAGTTTGCAAAGTCCTTGACATCTTGTTTATTCTCTTTCTTATTCAAGATCTGCTCTATGGCTTGAACCACATCTCCTTTGCAGAACCGCAGAATACTCTCCAGCTTGCTTTGTTTATAACTAGGAAAGACTTTGGTGAGAATGCCTAGTGGGTCTCTTTGCCTTGAAGCAGCAGTAGAGAGGCTGGAACTGGAAACAGCAAAATCCTTTGTCCACTCGCTTTCATTTCCCGATTCCATGTCTGAAGAGGAGAGAGATCCTGAACAGTCCATGCCTTCTAACTGCTCTTCTGGACTAGGACATTGAACATTCTCATCCTTGTCTGAAACTTCCAGGCCAGCCGGTTTCATTCGATAGCCTCCACTAGCTTCTGCGGATTCAAGAGAAGATCTCAGGGGAGGAGGATGGGACAGGACTACAGGACTGTCTAACACTCTGAAGAACGAGTCATATTTCTGCATCGTCTCTTCTGGGGGGAAAAATAAATTAATTTAGTCTGAAACTGCCCAACTTGCCTTCAAAAGTTTATAAATATCTCATAATTTCTACACAGAACACTTTACATTTCCCAAGAAAAAACCTAGACTGAAATCCCAGTTCCACTGAAGTAAACAGTATAATTCCCAAGGACATCAATTGAGCCATGATATTATCCCTTGGTGTTCAAAGCAATGAACAATGTAATAAAGACTTGAGTCTGAAAAGTGACTAAATAAAACATTGTCCCTTTGTACTCAACAGATCCTTGCCCAGATTCTCATTTGGGTAATCTACTCATTTAAGTGGAGTTGTGCTTGTATATAAAAAGAAAACAGCAGATTTCCTTCAGCTCATTTTAGTATTGGTTCTGAAGGACTAAGAACAGGCTACATTATATTCCCTCATAAACAGAATTGCTTCCTAAATTCAGCAAAATTGAAAGTCCAGTGGCACCTTAAAGACTAACGAATTTCTTTAGGCAAAAGTTTTCATGGGCTGCAACCCACTTTGTCAGATGCAGCCCACAAAAGCTTACACCAAAAGAAATCTGATAGCCTTTAAGGCATCACAAGACTCTCATTTTTGCTGTATACAGACATCTAACGCGGCTACCTCTCTGGAACTTCCTAAATTCAAACTCTCATTAGAAGTCCTGATTTCATCTGGTCCTCACATTCTGAAAAAATAAATACTTAAAGGCCAAAACCTTTTTTGATTAGTGCCATTTCATGTGGAAATTTAAGGAAGTTCCTTTTAGATGCTTTTGAGCTACGCAGAGATTGGGGAAAGGAAGCAGAAAATAAGCTTAGTTCACTCTTTAGTTACTTTTTTTGCTCATGAAGAAGAAAAATGATTCATTTAAAAAAAACTGAACAGTGAGTAGTCCTCACTGAGCGACATTCTTTCATCTAAAGAAAGATTTAAACTTTATTATTTTTAATCTGAGACCCAGACAGATTAGTCAATTGAAATGAAAATGAATAATGATGCAAGACTTCCCAAATTGTTCAGCATAGTACTTACATTATGTCAATATTTGGGGGTGGAGAAGGAATAAATATTGGACATACTCATAACAAAAAATTTGCCCTATCTTTCACTCTCTCCCATGCAGATAAACGTTTGTGCCTGTATAATCACCTGATTTCATTGGGGTTCTGCATGACCACAAGCATCCACCTGTGGGCACAAGTTATAAAACTAGGTCTTAAAGGTTAAATAGAAGAAAATCTGCATAATAATTTTTCTGAGGCATAAATGCTGAGCTTGTGTTTTTTAATTTAATTTAATTTTTTTAATTTAATTTTCCACAGGTATTTTTTCAGCAATGTTTGCACTTTTATATAGATGTTCAAAAATCAAAGTTTTTCAAGACGCTCTCTTTGTCTATACTGAAATGAGTAGTCTCTCTGTAGCATACCTTAGTGCCCTTTAACGTCCTACGGTTTCAAACAGCTTGACATTAACATATACTAGGGAGCCTGTAGTGTTCTTCAGCAAGGTCTACATGGACCAATTAAGGCTAAACCTTTTAGTCCATTTTAGAAATCATGCCCACTGTAGTCTGCATTACTGTTCCGGGTAATCCCTCTGTTTACTCTCAGTGGTTCTCAACCACTGTGTTGTAACACAAAACTGTGTCATAGCACAGACCGACAGCCTGAGGGAGCTGCAGCAGCAAGCTGATTTTATGCGGCTGTGCAAGAGCTGCCACAGAATCAGCTGTTTCACAGCATCAGAGGCTGCCAGTTAAGCTTTCCCTTGCTGAAAAATCTCCAGAAGATTTCTTTGGCAGCAGGGGAAGCAGCAACAGCAGCAGCAGTGTGGTGTGTCACACACAGCTGGGAGCCCTCCCAGCTGTATTGCAACAGCGCAGGAGAACCCTGGTTTACTGGATAAATACTGATTTCATTTATCAGTGTTTATAAGTTAAAACCTAAAATAAGAAGCTCTACAAACATGTAATTATTGAAAAATTTCACACTTGCACAGTCCTGCTAGCAATCCTCCTGCACAGACTGTCAGTGTTTAACCAAGGCTGCAATCTGGCAAAAGCCTATATGCATATGTGATCTCATGAGGGCTGATTTTGCATCCTTTAAAGCTGTAATTCCCAAGCTTTTCAGTAACACGGCACACTTAAATGAAACAAACAACTTCATGGCACAGCCACTTTTTTCAGCTGAATTGATTGTTCATAAACAATGCATTTACTAGGGTTACAGTCTTACTAGAGAGGTTAGCAACAAAGGCTATCTCTACACTAGCAAATTAGTCTGGATTAAGGAGGCTTAATCTGGACTAATTTGCTCTCTGTCTACACTAGGCTTTGCCTAGTTTGAACTAAAAAATAACTACAGTTCAAACTAAGCAAAGCTTAGTTTGAACTAGTTAGTTCAAATGGTAAGTTCAAACTAATTGATTAGTTCGAACCTACTTCAAACTTCAGTTTGAACTAGCACAATGTAGTCATGCTAGTTCAAACTAAATAAATTCAAACTAGCGGTTAGTTCAAACTAACAGTGTTTTTTTAGTTCAAATTAAGTTTTAGTTCAAACTAGCTGTGCTTTTTTAGATCGAACTTAAAAGCATGGCTAGTTCAAACTAAAAAGTTAGTTCAAACTAAAAAAATGTGGTTAGTTCGAACTAACTTTGAACTGCTTAGTTCAGACTAAGCAAGTCTGAACTAAGCAGTTAGATGTAGACATAGCCATAGGGCATACAACAAAATAAAGAAAGTGCAAATGCATTAATGTTTCAAATCCACTGGAAAAAAAAATACACATCATCTCAGCTTTTCCCTTTGGCCACCTGCCTTTAGAATGTTCACATTTTAGAATCAAAAGACTGATACCTCCTTTTTAATTTGATGATTAATTTTCATGAGTTTGATGAGTTGTAATTTTGGTTGGATAGGATGTTGTTTGAGATGAAACAATGTTTGTTTTACACAAATTTTCATTACCTTTGTACAAAATTTCACAGCACATTTGGACAGTTCTCAGGGCACCGGTTGAAAACCACTGCACTAAAACCAAGAAGAGTTTTGCCACTGATTTTAGTGATGCAAGTTCAGACCCATGCTGCTTAAGCCTTTGCAGGATCAGAGACCACTGAATGATTTCCCAAATAGGCATGACCCTTAACACACTGAAGCACATTTAGAACAGCAGTATCCAAGATTTGTCAAAATATAGAGTGTAGCTCAGTTAGTGTTAGCTTTTCTACAGATTTAAGAAGATTTCTTAGGTCATGTTACTTACTTTGGCATATAAAATACCCAAATGTGTAAGTGAGCCTCACAGTTAATTTTGCTATATATCAAAGCTATTGCCAAAAGCAAGGATTAAGGATCTGAAGTTATTTTAAGTCACTGAAGCTCTCCAGCATAGTTTAATTGGACTTTACTCATAAGCATGAATTTGCAAGATATACCCTAACAAAAAAAAAATTCAAGACAATCAGCAGGAGCAAGAATTATGCCTTGGAAAAACAACCAAAAAAACCCCTACCTATATCACTGTGGAGTCACCACATCACACCAATTTCATACACGCATCATTCCCAACCTTAAAACCTTGCATCTCAAATGGCTATTTCTAGCTGATTGCCTCTTATTTCATTTGTAAAAACTGTATTATGTATTTTACAGAGAAAACATATCACTTGAAATACTGAATATGCAATATTTGGATATGATACACAGGACCCTGAAGAATAACATAACACTGCGCATTTAGCATTTTTATGTATACATGCAAAATAAAGACCCTGATCTCCCAAACGCTTATGCATTTTACTTATTTGAATTGTCCCACTGAAGTCAGTGGGACCACTCCTGTGCTCAAACACACGTATAAATATTTTGCAAGACATTCACTGGGACCGTATATTGCAGATATAATCTTTAACTTCACAACATGGTGCATATTCCATTAAACATGAAATTTCCTAGCGTGCTGCATAACACACTGCACTTTATTTTATCATATCTCTGTGTGTGAGCACACCACACAAAAATGAGAGTCCTGTGGCACCCTTAAAAACTAACAAATTGCTTCAGGCATGAGCTTTTTGTTGGCTCCAACTTCACCAGCTGTTTTTTCTGTAAACAGACTAACACAGCCACCCCTCTGGAAATATGGACGCTCCCACACCCTAAATCAGGGGTCTCAAACTCAAATCACCACAAGGGCTGCAGGAGGACTAGCAAAGGGCCGCAGGAGGATTAGTACTTTAGCCCGAGGGCCACACCACAGAAACCTTTTCGTACAATCATATTGCAAATATAGCTAACAATTGTGACATTGCGGTAAACAGCTTTAGGGGCTGCATGTGGGCCTGCCGGCTGCATGCTCGAGACCGCTGCCCTAAATACAATATACTAAATCTGGAATATATGACGGGCAATTGTATGTTTAATAAAACAGCAGAAACACACGGCTTGGCTGTGCGTATTACTCCTGGCCAATATGGAGCGCACTGCCTACATCCACACAACACAGGCAAGTGACCCAACCTGAGTAGATTTTCAGAAGAGCTCAGTGCATTTTTTACACCCCCTTGCATTTATTTTGATTCCATTCTGTACGTTCCCCTGTCTGCGAAGCATCTGGGGAAGTGGGATTTTCTCCCACAAAAGCTCATGCGAAAAATAAATCTGTTGGTCTTAAAGTGCCACACGACTCCTTTTCTTTGCTGGACTAGACTAACACCGCTATCCCTTTGGAAATTGACTCA